>OY730197.1:1321964-1921964 GCA_963422505.1 Pseudognaphalium luteoalbum | reverse complement strand
CATAATGATGAACACATTGTCTACAACAATCTTTCAATTCTGTATGAAATGGATGCAGAAAATGATTTCTACAAGGATAGATCACGTACAAAGGCATGACACTGCTATTCACATAATGGAGTTCATTTGGTGCAGCTTCAAAGTGGTGTGTTTGCCTACTTCTTCATTGGCACAGAATATCCTTGGAATGTGGGTCAGTTAAGATCTATGCTCTCTCTAAATATCAAATGTAATAATTTGGATACAGCTGCCTCCTTAGTTCATGAAGTTCAGCAATATTACAAAAGGGCTCTTGAAAGACATGCTGCTCAAAATGAAGAAATCAGAAAGAAAAGAGCTGCTGCAATCAGAAAGGAGATTGAGAAGGGTTTGAAGAAGAAAACTTAATCTGTTCATAGAAAGATCAAGTTTAGGGGGAGATTGTTGGGCTAAAATCTGTTGAAGATCAAGTGAATAAATATTCTAAGTGTTTAGCTCTGTTGAAAGTTAATTCTGTTACTGATTGAAGACTTAGTTCTGCTGGTAGAGTTAGCTCTGTTCATTTATTGAAGACAAAGTTTTCCAGAGTTAGTTCTGCTAGTCTTTTCAACATTAGTTCTGCCAAGTCATTCTACTGTTAGTTCTGCCAGAACTGAAGAAATTCCAAGATTAGTTCTGCCAGTCATTTTCATTAGTGTTGCTCATCATTTCTGATAGATCTGCTCAGTGGATCTACTTTCTACCAACTCTGCAGTACAAGTACACCTACTGCAAGCATGCTTTTGAGGAATAGTGCACGCAGCAGACAAGGAATGGCAATGCATTTAATGATGGCGTGTTTCCTAGAAAACTTGTTCAAGAAAAGTAGATTTTGTATAGATTTTATACAAGTTGTTTAGTGTATAAGTATGTCCTATGGTTCATTGTTAGAAGATGTGTATATGAGTGTGTAAGTATTTAGTCAATTTGTAACTTAGCTTCAAGGTACTTGTAACCCTGATACAACAAGTGTATCCGTATTATTGAAATAATAATATTGAAGCTTTTGACTATTGAAACAATTGTGTTCTTGTTATACTTTCAAATCTGTTACAATCTTATTACAAGTAATACATATAATCTTCATAACTTAATAAGTGTTATTCCGCAAACTTCTTGTTAAGAATTCATTGCTTGTGTTAATACATTTGTATGAACAAGTGTAATTGTGGGACTTCACAATTGGTATCAAAGCTTGTGTAAGCTTTGGATTCAGGAAGATCTGGGATAATGCAGTTGATAGTTTGAGGTTTAGTTCATCCTTAAGTTTAATATTGTTAGTAGGGTCTCAGAATTTGTGGATGGTATCCAGGTGTCTAGAATTCTCATTCTTAGACCTGATGAGTACCATATGTGGAGAAACAGAATCAAGCAACACATGTTGCTTACTGATTATCAGTTATGGGACATTGTGGAGAATGGTCCCAAATACAAAACTGATGCTAATGGTGTAAGATTGCCAAGAGGTGCACCAACAACTGAGCAAGAAAGAAGAGAAAGAGCTACAGAACTCAAGGCTTTACTTTTGAAGACATTTTGAGTTCTCACGTCTAATTAATGGTTTTTAATAGCTTGGTATATTTTTCTTCCAAAGGTTTTACATCATTTAATTCGTTACAAAAGTAGCATCGATCTTGTTGTTTAAATCGAGTAATTTATTATGGGATATTCATTTTTTTTAATTGTTGTTTTTTTATAACTTAAATGGGTCGAACCGGACGGGTCATGGGTCGATCCAAGTAGAGATCCATCTAAATGGGTCGACCCATTGGATCTCTTATTGGGTCCATGGATCCATTTTTCCGACCCATTGGGTCACACAAATGGAACAGGACGGGGCGAATCTAGATCAAGATCTGCCTCATTGACACCCCTAGGTGAGGTAGTCGACTGTCCAGGTTATCCAAATTATAAGGACCTAAAAACATTTATGTTTATGTATATGTATGTGTGTACGCATATATATACAACTAGAGTGATAACCCGTGGAATGCACGATTTCACTAATATACTAATTTAATTTTGCTAAATGATAAAATTCTAATATGTTATATATATGAAAAGAATTAGATACAGAACAATGTATAATACCTGTTCAACACTATTTGACTATTTATCAATGCATGACTATTAATGTGTTTAGTAAATTAAATATAGTACAATTATACGGTTGAAGACAAACTAATTTATTATAACGGACATAAATTAAGCATATCCGATGGTGAATTAATCTAGAAATTTTGTAACTATTTGATTAAGGTTAAAAAATTGATCGAGTGAACCAATCAAGTAGCTATTCAAAATAATCATTGGATCGATGAAATAGTCAAAAGGAAAAATCGTAAAACTTATGCACACATCCTTATAATAAGTCATAAATTTGAGATCTTTCACGTTGCGTAACTGCTTTTTCAAAATTTAATGGATGATCGATGACCACCCTACGAATAAAAAACAAACAGACAAGAACATTATAAACATATATTGTAGATTATACTTGAAGTATAAAGTAAAAAAATCAAAATAATGTAGAGAGGTAAACAATCACCTTTTTAGTGTAACACCAACTTATAAAACAATATGGTAGAATATGAATCGTTTTTGAGTTAAAAATACATGTAGGATAGTAATGATGTCCTTTCAATTTATGGATTAAATTTAATAAAAGAGCCAAATCATTATGATGACATGACATATCAAAAGACAAAATATAAAATGGTGTTGACACATTGGATTGTAGAATGAGTAACTAGTGCGAGAGGCTTCCATATAGACTAGAGGATAGCCTTTTAGTATATATGAAAGAAGAAAGATTTGGTTGTTAATTGCAAAAAAAAAAAAAAATTTCTAATTGTTTCAAAGTTAACTGAATCCCAACAAAAAGAATAAAAAAAATCTCATAACTCAATATATAATCTCATTTCGACAATCGTTCATATTATTACCTATGACATCTAAAAACTTAGAGACCGTCATGTTACAAGGTTGTATAACTTGCCATGTTAATCATGGACCAGAAAAGTTATTATATAATAGTACACAGAAAAATTCTGTGATAACTGATAAGGAATGATCGATACATACAGAATGATCGATTATACAATTTCCATGGAGTCCCAGCCACCGACAGTTGATCTATCTCACCCACCAGTCCATCACGTGGACTCACTTACCAATTTTTTTTTTTTCTTTTTGAGCAAGACTCACCATTCTACGGGAATATTGATTATACTTGGTTTTTATCATGGTGCCTAATTACATCTCCGACATATGCAATAAATATCACATCATATTTGATATAATAAAGAAATCTTTCAAAAATATAGTTGTATCAAGTGTTTTTCTGCTCCAACGTATGTACTAAATTTTCGTACTAAAATTACTTTTAGCATATATACATTGCCAAGTAAACTATTTTGGGTTAAGTATCTGGAAATGTATTCAACTTGTTCCGAATGTCTATTGTATGCATCATACTTACGAAGGGTGTATTTAATGCATTCAACTTTCAAAAGCGGTTTATTGTATGTATTTTAATGACATGTCATCTTATAAGGACGCCACATGGCATCTTAAACGGACGACACATCATCAAAATACATACAATAAACCGTTTTTGAAAGTTGTATGCATTAAATACGCATCCTATAAGTATGATACTTACAATAGATATTCGGGACAAGTTGAATACATTTCCATAAACTTATCCCAACTATTTTTCCATGATGATTTACTACAAATCATTATTTTTAAAATCAATTAACCTTTCAAACTATTAATTTAAGGGTGAGGTTCAGAGGAGAAACTTGGATTTGAGGACAAATGAGGAGAAGTTTTTAAATGACCGAATTTGTGTCACTTGTAACAAAAATTAGATTTCATTTTTACCCCCTTCATTTTCTTAATACTACATATCATCCCTTCTTACTTTGTTCCTCCCTAGACCTCCTACTACCAGTCGCCGCCACCACCGATTTTTTTTTCAAAACATGTATAATTTATTTTTTAAACTTTTCTATAAAAATTAGGTATTTTAAATAGTTATTTCAATTGTTTTTATATATTATCAATTTGCATAGCATTTTGCTAAAATTATACTGTATTTTATTATTATTACTACATTTTGTATGCATATGTTAGTACATATTGTTCGTTTGTACTGCATTTTGTATTATACACATTTTTCTTTTTATACTGTATTTTTTTTGTTTTTACTGCATTTTATATATATAACTTGATCTAAAATATATTACTCATTTTACTGTATTCTAAATTATACATAATCTATTTGTACTATATTTTATTAAAATTATACTGCATCTTGTTATATTAAATTTTACATATATTTCATTTATAACATATTAATTATTTTTTACAACATTTTATATTTTACATATTATCCATTTGTGTTGCATTTTGTATAAAAGTATACTATGCATTATTGTTTTTATTGCATTTTGCATGGATTTCATTTATTACATATTGTTTTCATAATCTATTGATACTGCATTTTGTTAAGATTATATTGCATTTTGTTATTTTTCTGCATTTTATATGTATTTCTACATTGCATATATTATCCATTTGTACTTCATTTTGTATAAAAATATACTACATATTATTGTTTTTACAACATTGTACATATATTTCATTTAGGAAATGTTCGCTTTTGATTGCATATTATATTATAAATATTATCAATTTGTATTGCATTTTGTAGACATGATATATAGAAGATGCAATAATATATATATATATATAGGGTAAGGTTCCAATGAAAACACTTCAAAAATAAGAACGGTAAGAACACTTCATAAATGCATAATTAGCCAACAAAATTATTGGATTCACACTCATACATCTCAAATATGTGTAGAAAAATTAATTAGAATAGATGCGAACTTTCAGAAATACACAAAAATCGAAAAAATGATTGATGCACAATTATAGAGATAATCGTGCATCAATCATTTTTTTCGATTTTTATGCATTTTTAGAAGTGTGCATTTGTTTTTCTTTGCATATTTGAGATGTATGATTGTGAATCTAATGATTTTTGTTGGCTAGTTGTGCATTTATGAGGTGTTCTCACCGTTCTTATTTTTGAAGTGTTCTCATTTGATCCAAACTCTCTCTCTCTCTCTCTATATATATATATATATAACAAAAATAAACAAAATGCAGTGAAAAAAGCTAACATATATCCAAAATAGAATGATGTAAATTAAACAACAATATGCAATATATTTTGATACAAAATGCAATAGAAAATAGATACAAAATGTAGTACAAAACAAACAGTATCTATCAAAAATTTATACACAAAAGCGGTATATTTTATTTAAAATGTTGTAGAAACGGGATACTATATATAATACAAAAATGGGAAGAATAAAATTCAAGCGGTGGCTACTGGTAGTCAGGTGGTAGCAGCAGGTGGTGTGGGTGGGGAAGAAGAAGGTAGAAAGATGAAGAAAAGATAGTGATTGACTAAAATGCAAAGATTAAAATAGTGAAGTGTGGGTAAAAAAAAATTATATAATTTTTTCCTTAAGTACAACCCCTAAATTTGCAAACTAATTACAAAAATAACATCCCTTCTAATAATTGATCCAAATTAAAGGATGATTTAATTGTCATAATTTTTCTTCTCCTCCAAAGTCTTACCAATTATATACCTTTTTCTCCTATGACCCTCCACCTTAACTTAAATGTAATTTCTATTTTTTCTATTTTTGTAAAAATTTAGATACATAAGTTTTTGCATTAATTAATGTTTTAATTATCCTAATTTGTTTGAAAGTTATATATTTTATTGTTTCAATATGATAATCTAGCTAAAGTATAAGTTTCTTAAAAGAATCTTTTAAATGAGTAAGTATTTTCAAGTTCTTTTAGTTTTATAATAACAATATTTGAAACATGTGAACTAAAATGAAACTTTATATATTTAGTGCAAAATTTAATGGCGCACCAAATTTGATGTAAAATCCTAAAATATTTGTTGAATAATAAAATATGCACCAAATTTGATGAGTTGGTGCTCTAAATTAGGTCATCTCCAATGTCTGCACCATTACACCAAATTTAGTGTTTTTGTGTAAAATTACTTCTCCAACAAACTCACCAAATTAATTTGGTGCAAGTGGCGGTACGACTTCGGAATTTTACACGTGGTACCGCGACTGCAAATGATAGGTTAGTGGTTAGTGGTTCGTATCCGGACCTCAATATATGTGGGTGATTTGTGCACATGTGATTTGCGCGACGTTGATGTTCCTAGGAGGTGGAGCGGGCCTCAACATATGTGGGTGGTTTGTGCACATGTGATATGCTGACGTTGATGTTCTTTGCAGATGGAGCGAACGCGTACAATTGAAATATAGTACGGGCGTGAGGGGTACCCTCCAAATTACTTTTATATTTTTTTTTAAAAAAATTCAACATCACAAACGAACTCTATTAAATCGATCGACTGGTTTTCTGTTTTAGCAGTTCCATACTTACATCAAACCGGGTACCATTAACACTAAAAATTCAAACCGAACTGATTCAACTATATTGTGAGTCGATTCAGACCGATTCTACATTTTGTTTACTTCAGAAAGCATCAAAAAACTTATTTCTACATAATTTAATATACACTCTCTCAAATTTGAGAGCCATGGTGACAGTTTGGGACACCCGGCCCCCTTACAAATCATAAGTCATGGGCATTACCAGCCCCTATTTACATCCACATATTTTACAATCCAGTGACACATTATTTTAAACTTTAATAACGACATAACTACCATCCCATTATTTTGACAGCATCCCTCAAAATATCTTTCGATCAATCAATGCATACAATTATTTTGTTGTTATAAAATTAAATCGGAGGTGACTCGAGGTAACGTCAGCTAACTAACGCTTTAAGCATCCTATTTCGTAAGACCCTAAATATTGATGTCATGTATTGAATATATGATCATAACAACAATTGTTTGACATATTTTTTAGCATTTTAAAGACACAAAGAGTATAAGCTCCAATAGTTTAAGTCTAATGTATGTGACAAAAACGGCATTATTAGACTTCAAAAAGTTTGAATCGTACGATTCATTAATAGATTATTCTTGGTACTAAACCCAACGAATTTGATTGAAATTGCATAAAAATGATAGAAAAATATTATTTATATCAAAGCGAGAAGGGCTCGTAATTAAATTTGGTTAAGACCCGTGTTATGCACCTCCTGATTGCAACGTGGACCACAAATTTCAACGTGCAGTTTGCAGTATACGAGTATATATTTATATTTATATTTATATATATGCAATGTGCCATCTTACTTAAAGTAGAACCACAACATGTACGCCCAAACAAAAAATATCATCAATTAATCAGTGAAAATATTGCATAATATCATCATGTCCCGTTTCTTGATTCTCATCATCACCATTTTCTGTTTTGGTGGTGCTACAAGGTCAACATCGTCGTCAACAGGGAGAGTAGTAGAGTATCTTCCAGGTTTTCAAGGGCGCTTGCCCTTTTATCTCGAAACTGGGTAAGTACGTAATTAGGCTACAGTTGCGGTACCAGAAAAGAAAAATAATGTAAGTGGGGGGCAAACTTTATAGGGTATTCATCACATTGGACTTTGGGTTACGTTCCTTAGATTTTTATGAGGGCTGAGTTTCCATATTCAAGATTTACAGCCCACACTTTGGTACCGCCACTGTTAGGTCATGTTTAGTTGCAAAAAACTTATTCCGTGTATTTTCTACGTATAAAGTTTTATTTTAACATACGTATTCATCGTATATGGTCATATATAGTTATGTTGGTGTGGATGAGAACGAAGATGTTCAGCTGTTTTACTATTTTACTAAATCGGAGTCCGATCCCGAACATGATCCTCTGATACTTTGGATGACTGGTGGTCCGGGTTGCTCTTCCATCTCCAGCCTTATCTACTCATTTGGTATTTTATTATCTCCTTATATTTTCTTAATAAGTTATACTCATAATTACATATATAATGTAGTATTTCCTCCGCTCTATTTCTATTATAAGTGACCAGTTACAACTTTAACTTTAAATATTTTTGATTATGTTACATAATAATTGATCAAATGTATATATGGATTGAATTTTAAATGTATTTTTATTGATATAAATTTTATAAGGTGTTACATAACACAAACAAAAATTTGTAAGGTTGTTGGAAAAAAAACACTTCAAAAAGTTAAAAGTGTATACTTGTAACGGGATGGAGGCAGTATTATTTAAAATGGATTACATGTAGTGCTAGGATCACATAATTATTGCAAACATATTTCCACAAAGTGATGTGTAATTTATATATGGACCAATCACATGCTTTTTTTTTTCTCTCTCATTGTTCTCTCTTATTGTGATTGGTACAACTCATTTTGTAAAACTTTTTTTGTAAAGATTGTGCGGATGTAAGCAATCCCAAAACCCCATAGAGCCCGTTTAGAAAATCAGACTAGCTATAAATTTATCCTCACAAACCAACCTCTCAACTTATTTGACATGTTTACCTAGATGCCATCAAAATTTGAGGTCTAACGGGTCGACCCGCCAATGAGAAAATTTTTGAACTTTTGTTATGAAAAAAAAGTTGCCGACTCGCCTATCTTTCAAATTTGACCCTTTGATCTTAAACTAAACCGGACATCGATATGTTTGGAATGTTTACCTAAACGGGTTGTGTATATCGTATCCTGAGTTGTTGGGTTTGACCTGCCAACCTTAACCACCAACCCATTTATCAAACCAGTATAGTTTCGGGTTGAAACTTTTGACCCGTCGCCAGAATCTGATAACCTGGTCGAATAAGCATTCTTAACTATACTTGTTCGAAATTAAAAGTACTACAAAATCATTAATATAAGACAGTTAAATAATTTTTGATTGATAATTTATTGCTTCAGATGTTCTCAGCATTTGCTTTAGATATTGTAACAGAAAGGCATATTAGTAATTTCTATTTCTCATTTACAAGACTACAAAGATACACACTCTGTATATTGTGTTATCTTGTAATTCATCATAATAGATGTTAAGTTCCCACTAATTTGTAAACCAATTTGAGCAAAACAGGCCCAATACAGTTTGACGAAGTGCCTTACAATGGAAGCTTGCCCACCGTGTTATTGAGACCTGATTATGCCTGGACGAAGGTCTCCATCTCTCTCGACCTCTCTCTATTTATATACATAGTAAAAAGGTTTAAACGAGAATCACAAAAAAGTTGTATTTTACTTCTTTGTGGAAGAAGTGTAAAAGGAGGCCGTCCTGCTCAACACAAACAACCAATGTGTGTGAACATCTTGATCATTACAATTTGTCCATAATTCTTTTGAATTGCAGGTAGCAAGTATGATTTTCCTAGATATCCCTGTTGGTAGTGGGTTCTCGTATGCAAGAACGGAAAGTGCCTCAATTTCTGATGATACCAAATATTCGGAGCACGTCTATGAATTCATAAAAAAGGTATATTCATTTATGCGTATAACCACGTATATTATACGTACTACGAGGCTTGAACCCACGAACTTTATAGGGTTCCTTAATTACATACCGCTAACTCATGCTTTTTTCTATATGTTAATACCCAAGACCTAGCTAGGTCGAAATGGTTCGAAATTTAACTCTGATCTCTTTACTAGCTTGTAAGTTATATGTTTATATTTGAAAGTATTTCGCAGTGGTTAAAAAGTCACCCGGAGTTCATATCCAGTCCGTTCTACCTTGGAGGAGAATCGTACTCTGGAATCTCAGTTGCTTTAACCACACAACTAATATCAGATGGTAATAAACACGTTATTCCCATTGTGATATTATTAACTAAAAGTTATGCAGCATATACTTGAATTTTTGTAACATGCTGATGAAAATTGTAAATATATATAAAAATGGGAACTTGACTTGCATAAACATATCATTGTTGAATTGGCCATTGGCACTCAAATTTAAGAAAACATATATTCATGTGCAGGAAATGAAGATGGTAATGAGCCTTACATCAATCTCAAGGTTTTTACTTTTCATATAAAAAGCTAATTAAGAACATAGATAATTTTGAAAATTCTATATACAAAATCCATCTACTAAAGGGACTTAAATTTGAACTGCAGGGATATGTGCTTGGAAACCCTTCGACTTTTCCCGGTCAAGATAATTATCAAGTTCGATTTGCGAATGGTATGGGACTTATTACAGATGAACTATATCAGGTTTGGTTTGCTACTTTTCATATACCACTCTATCGATCACCTAATTCAGTTTCACTACTTGTATGATCACCTTCTCATGGTCTACATTTTTCCCACCACCTTCAATTTTCAGGCATTGTTCGATAGTTGTCGTGGAGAGTATCGCTTAGATTATATAGACTCTAACAACCTCAAATGTCTGCAAAACCTTGAGTTGTTCCAAGAGGTTCTTACTCTGATTTATCAGTGATGTTTCTTTTGGTGATCATTAATGTCTCTGAATGTATAATCCCGCCTAAACAGTGAATTCCAATTCTTGTAGTGCATAGATGGGATTTTCTATCCCAATATTTTGCAACCATTCTGTTCTTGGCCCTTGGCAATCAAACTACCGAGTCAAAAGCGATTAAATGTGGAGAATGATGATTCTGAAGTTCACTGTCCAGTAAGTTTGTACTACAATCTTTATTGCGCAAAAGCACGTACATGTCGCTTAATTATACTGGGCTAATCTACAAGTATATATGCAGGATGAGGAAATAAAAAAGTTGTCTGAATACTGGGCTAATGATGCTAGTGTTAGAGAAGCACTCCATATCCATAAGGTATTTTAAATTTTTTATTTTATTTCTATTGTATAAAATTGTAGTGTTCCTTAAACCTTACACATGATAGAAATAACATATACAGGGGAGCATAAAAGAGTGGGCAAGATGCAGTTCAGATTTAAGATTCACCAAAACAATACGCGACGTTAGACCTTATCATCAAAACCATAGCAGCAAGGGTTATAGATCTCTCATATTCAGGTTCGATCTCTTTATATTATACAACATGCATCGAGATCTAGAATTGACATGTAACTTGGATGGTTAATTAACGAAAATTTCAAACTTTTTTTATTTGAGGCAGTGGTGATCATGATATGGTCATACCCCAACAGTCAAGCCACGCATGGATAAAAGATCTCAACTACTCTGTCATAGATCAATGGCGATCATGGAAGCTTAATGGTCAAGTTGCAGGGTAATATTGCATTATTCTTTCGGGTTAAGTGTATGAAAATGTATTAAACTATACCTGAAATCATGTAGTATGTACCGACTTTAGAAGTATCTATTGCATAGTAGTACGTCACCCACTACAAGAATTGAAAGTTTGATACAGACGATAAAAACATTTAAATTTGGATCCATACGATATAATTTCGAGTTATACGTTTTCAAACCAGTTCAAGTATACGTTGTTTGTACAAGATAATCATATGTGCTGAAATTATGCTATTATGTTTGAATAGGTACACAGAGACTTATTCTAATATGATGACATTTGCCACCGTGAAGGTAAACTCGGTGATTAATTTTGGTTTTATCTTGTAACTTTTTACTGTTGGTTTCATCTTTGTATCTTTTTACTGCTATATTTGCTAATATTACTATGTTTACACAATAAAGGGTGGTGGGCATACAACGACAGAAGACAACCCAGAAGAATCTTTTGCCTTGTTCAAGCGATGGATAACTCATCAACCATTATAACCATTTTTTCATCTCTATGAATAATAATATTGTTCATGTTTGCTATTTTTTATAGAAATAATTATGTATGTTGTAACATGTAAGACGATATCTTTCGAATAATTAAGGGAGGTTGCAATAATACACCCAACATCTCCTCTATCACCAATGTGGGACAAGAAATTATCAATACATTCTCCTCGGAGAGATTCTGCGTCCTTGAAGAATGGTCTACCGGGTTGTCTCGCACACTGCAAACGTATAGAGACGGCTACCATACGAACCAGGCTCGTTTAGAGGATGTTGTCCGCTTTGGTACATCTATCTCACATGTTTGTTTTTTATGTATCGGCCAACACCAAAAACAAACCCGTGAGGTAGAGGTACCAAGGCGGGGAGTATCCGCTATACGGTGATGATTCGTATCACTTTCAAACAATCAGTTAATTAAACAACAATTAAGCGAACTTAATTTAGTAAATCGTAACTTATTTAACATTCATTAAGTCCAAAATAGTTATTCAGATTCTTGAATGTGAATCACTTCTCACATTATTTATTAACAATTCAAAAATTTTATCGTACTAGTTCACAAGTAACTTCTTGGAAAAGTTTATTAAAAACACATCAAATTCCAAATTATGTAATCAAGGTTTGGGCTGGGAAGCTACTGGGCCTCTAAGGAAATAAAAGTTATGTCAAACGAGCAAGTGGGCTAGTGGGGCCAAATCATGATTCATGTCTAAGCCCTCCATTTTCAGTTCTTATATTCTACCAGTGCTATATATTATCTAGGTTGCCCAAATAACATCCATACTATTAACCCAGTCTATATAATATAATACATTAATATTAATAATTAATAATAAAGTTTATAATACTACAGTAGTTGTCAACTGTCATTAAATATTAAAATTAAATTTTGAATATATTGTTAAATGTCATTGAATATTACTATTACTACTAATTAGTAATTGCAATTGCAATAATTATGATTTCAAAATCAAAATCATATCTCGGCAATTATTACTAATGAATTAGTAACAGTCACACTTATTCAAAATGCTTGATCACCAATTTAATGTTGATTACATAATTCTTTTTTCAATGGTATTTGATTTCTTGTTCATTTTGAAGGCTTATAAACCCAGAACCTTTTTCTAGCTTTGAGTTGCAACAAGCAATGGCTAATCCAGGTCAAGGCGAGTCGAAACAGGCAGCTCCTAAACAAGAGTTGCAGCCGCACCCAGTAATGGAGCAACTTGCTGGTGTCCAATATTGTGTTAATAGTCCACCCCCATGGAGTAAGATCATTTATATTCTTTTCAACCTACAAACACTATAACAAGTTTGCTAAAGATACATATATTGTTGACATTTCTGTACTTAAAATAGTAGTATGAAGTCCATGCTATGTTTTTTTACGAAAAGAGGTTTGTTGATTTTAACTATCTACGCGTACAAGTATGAACAGCTTTTCTACAATTATCTATACATGCGAAAAAAATTATGACCTTATTATATATAATATATTCACGCTTATATAATTGAATATGTTACACACATGTACATGTGTGAGTAACGTGACAAAATTTACACGTTTCACTAAGGCGCAATATTTTTTCTTGTATATGTGCAAATGCAGAGGATGCAGTGTTATTGGGGTTCCAACATTACATTTTGACTCTTGGTACTACTGTCTTGATACCAACCATGACAGTTTCTCAAATGGGTGGTGACAATGTAAGTAGTAGTACTATTAATAAAATTATACTTTGGATAAATAAATTATTAGTAGTTTGAATCATGTTGGATCAATCCAGGCTGAGAAAGCCAGGGTGGTCCAAACGCTTCTTTTTCTTTCAGGATTCAACACACTAATGCAAACCATGTTTGGTACTCGATTGCCATCTGTTGTTGGTGGCTCACACGCATATTTAATGCCCGTTATTTCAATAATTCGTGCCAAAAGGTATAACAAGTTTCAGGAGCCTCATGAGGTACATTTTTCAGCAATTAATTTCATTTCTCAGTTTTTATGTTATGGGGAATGGATTTAAGGTTATTTCTCACTTTAAGGTTATTGTTGTTGTTGTTGTTGTCTCACTCTAATGTTTATCTGGTGTTTCGGTAATTAAATTATTAAGAGGTTTGCACAAACCATGAGAGGCATACAAGGTGCTCTTATCATCGCCTCCTTATTGCAAATGATCCTTGGATTTCTTGGCTTGTGGAGAAACATTGTCAAGTGAAGTGTTTACTTTTATGAAATTTAGTTGTTTTTTATTATTTTGTTTCATATTGCTACATTTTGCAATCTTGAATTATGTATAGGTATCTTAGCCCTCTGTCAGTTGTTCCCCTTGTTACCTATACGGGACTTGGGCTGTATTATCTAGCTTTTCCTATGGTAAGAATAGTTCACATGTAGTCTTGCACTATTTTTTGATTATTTTCAAGTTCTTAGAGGATAATAAATATATTCTTTCCTTTCGTGTAGCTGGGAAAATGTATGGAAATTGGACTTGCAGAGTTGGTGTTGATAGTCCTCATCTCACAGGCAAGTTTTAGACAGTTTACTAATAAAGAAAGCTTGTATTAACTTAGCTTCATATTGACTCTTTTGCAGTATCTTCCTGCGTATGTAACCTCCAAGAGGCCGATATGTGACCGCTTTGCAGTGTTGCTATCTGTTACAATTACATGGACTTGTGCTGGAATTTTGACACTCAGTGGCGCTTATGGAAAATTAACGGAAACGTTAAACCCTTGTCGTACAGATAGTTCTGGACTTGTACATGGAGCTCCTTGGTGATTTTTTTTTTTTTTTTACAGTTTGTTATCTTTAAAGTTTTAGTGCAATATGCTATTCAGTTTTATATCCGTATAATCTTATACTTGGTTGCAAAATAACCAACCTCAGGATATATGTACCATATCCATTTCAATGGGGTCCCCCAAGTTTTGATGCTGGAGAAGTTGTCATGATGATGGTTGCTTCTTTCGTCTCTTCCATTGAGGTTTCGTCTCTTTTATTAACGTTAGTCAAGTTTAGAGGTGGCAAAATGGGTGAGTGTCACTGGTTGGGTAATGGGTTAAAACGGGTCGGGTCAACCCACAAACATATTCTATTAATTTTATTGGATCTTAAAAATATTTATTGTTTTAAAAAGATCCTCAACACTATTTTACTATCAAATCATCCAACTTAGAGCAATTTTATAAACGCAATCCTGACAATTTTCAACTCGTTTAACCCATTTAACCTATTTCCTTTTTGGTTTTAAAATTGCCACCTCTAGTCAACTCGTTAATCATCATTTCTTTCTCAAATGCTTGTCCAAAAATATTCCTTATGAAGTCTACTGGCTCGTTTCTGGCAACATCGAGATACGGAAGTGCCACTCCTGTTCCACCTTCAATTTTGAGCCGTGGTATTGGATGGATGGTATGTTTTAACCATTTTTGCTAGTTTATGACATCGCTGTTGACTAATGTTATGTTTACACCAGTAAATAAACACATCCTTTGATTTTATGATTGTAGGGAATAGGGACTTTTCTTGGCGGCATGTGTGGCAGTGTAACTGGATTTTCTGCATCAATGTATGACCCACATTTAGTAATCTCTACATCGTGTAATCATGTATCCTTACAAGCACGATTTTGTGATTTGTAGTGAAAATAGTGGTGCTTTGGCGTTGACAAGAGTTGGAAGTCGACGTGTGATTCAAATATCAGCTGCTTTTATGATCTTCTTTTCCGTCTTTGGTATGATCACTCTTACATCAACTTAGCCCAAATGTACACATTTTTGCTGATATTAGCACACATAAAGTGATGCTCTTGCCTAAATAAATTAATTCATACAATGATACAAAATGATCTTTACATCTTAGAGTATGTAGAATATTTTTACACAGTTTCATACACATACAAGTGGGAGCTCTATTTCCTCATAATATAAACATGAAATATCTTATGACTTATAGCTCTTTTAAAGTTATAATTGAGAATATATTCTCAGTTTGTAGTACTTATATGCGTTATATCTTCATAATGTATATACTTTGTAGTACTTATATGCGTTATATCTTCATAATGTGCTCATGCTAACTAATGTAACCGTTCAACAGGAAAGTTTGGAGCCATTTTCGCTTCAATACCTTTACCAATCACGGCAGCTTTGTACTGCATCTTTTTTGGTTTATTCTGTATGTCCCGATTCCAACTCTATGGTGGCTACAATTTTCACTGGAACATTTTTCATCTTTCATTAGCACTTACAAATTATTTATTGTATGCAGCTTCTGCAGGTCTAAGTAACTTGCAGTTTTGTAACCTCAACAGTTTCCGGACTAAATTCATATTAGGATTGTCTTTCTCCCTCGGACTTTCACTTCCACAGTTCTTCCGAGAACATTGGACCGCCTCCAATCATGGTCCGTTGCACACACATTCAAGATGGGTATGTCAGAGTTATTATTGTTTAAATTTGCGTTTAAAGTTGATTATGTTATATATTGTTTTGTGGTTATATCCTCCTGAGATTGAGATCAATACGACATGTTATGTTGTCTCACGTAAAAAGTGGTACCTACTAATGGGCCCACTCTTTTTTATACGAGAAAACATGACCATCGTATTGATCTCAACTATGAGAGTAATAATAGCTAATTAGATTTTCTATCAACATTTTGATTATGAACTTATCAGTATCTAGAATCAGATAGCCTTATATATATAATCGGTATTTGACCGGCCACTATTATAACTTTACACATCTTAATCTTTTTTCTTTTATAAATATATATAGAAATACTACTAATAAATTCTCATATAAGCAAATGAGTCAAACATTCTACAGATGTGATTATGTGGTTTTTACAGCTGATTTTTCAAGTCCGATTAGTGAATAACAAACCATAGCTTTTCAAACATAAATCTAAACTTTGACTAGTTAAATATTGGGTTGGATAATACAGTAAACAGTTTTGTTTGCATGAATGTAGTTTGACAACATGATATCGGTATTATTCACATCACACGCTAGTGTAGCCGTGATGATCGCAATGCTGTTGGACTGCACACTTGGTCGAGTAAACAACGAGAATGGGAAAGATTGGTGGGAAAAGTTTGCAATGTACAGTAAAGACGTTCGAACAGACGAGTTTTATAAACTTCCCTGGAACCTTAACAAGTTTTTCCCATCTTTTTAGCATGTTTTATCTTGATATGTGTTTCTAGTGTTTGTTTATTAGAACACTTTATGGGTGTTTTCCATGTGAAAAGAATAGTAGTTATTTCCAGTTTGCTAGTGAGTTTTCTACTATTCTTGATTAGTGCTTGTTATGTTTTTTTACTTTATCATACTTTCTATAAATGTAAGCAAATATAGGGAATTGTTAAGCCATAATTGTATTTTTATATTTATTTTTGCATTTGCTTTTGTTCTTTCTACCATGTCAAATACACCCAAAAATACTTATTTCATGATTTTCTTTTTTCAATTTTTTTTACATATTATCACTTTGTACTGCATTTTATTATTTTTATTGCATTTTGTATATAAATTTAGTAGATATTGTTCATTTTTACTGCATTTTTATATTTTACACATAATTCTTTTGATTTGTTTACTGCATTTTATTTATACACCTCAATCTTATATACATTGTTTGTGTTTTTACTGCATTTTAAGTTATACATAATATATTTTTACTGCATTTTGTTAAAATTACACTGCATTTTATTATTATTCACTGCATTTTGCATATATTTCATATATTACATATTGTTTATTTTTTACTGCATTTTATATTATACATATGATCCATTTTTACTACATTTTGTATGAAAATATAATACATACTACTATTTTTACTGCATTTTGCATATATTTATTTAGTACACATTGTTCACTTTTTACTGCACTTTATATTATATATAATCTATTTATACCGCATTTTGTTATTTTTACCGCATTTTGTTATTTTCATTGCATTTTATATTATACATAATCTATTTGTATTGTATTTTACTATTTTCACTGCATTTTGTTATTTTTGATGCATTTTTCATATATTTCATTCATTATATATTATTTGTTATTCACTACATTTTGTATTTTACATATTATCGATTTGTACTGCATTTTGTATTTTACATATTATCTATTTGTATTGCATTTTGTATTAAAGTATAATACATATTGTTGTTTTTATTGCATTTTGCATATACTCCCTCCGTCCCATTACAAATGTCAACTTTGACTTTGCACGTAATTTTAGGATTCTCCACAACTATACTTTTCACCAATCAAATATTAAACCTACCCACTAAAGTCTTTTTTGATTGGTTAAATATCAAAGTGGACACTTATAATGGGACATCCCAAAAAGTAATGTGAACATTTCAAATGGGACGGAGGGAATACATCATTTAGGACATATTGTTCTCTTTTTACTGCATTTTAGATTATACATATTATCCATTTATACGGTATTTTGTTGACGTCGAGTATAGAAGATGCAGTAAAATATATAAATTTTTTAGTTAATTAACAATAATATACAAAATGCAATGAAAAAAGCGTATAGTTTTATTAAAAATGCAGTAGGAAAAGGAATACTATATCTAATAAAAGATTTATGGGGAAAAAAATTTGAATTTTTTTTTTTTGAAAAAATAATTTTGGAACAAAATTTTTTTTGAAAAAAGAAAATTTTTTAAAAAAATTCCGGCGGCCGAAATCCAGCAAAAGAGCATCCCGCAGAAAGAGGATCCCGCGCGGCGGCATGCGGCGGCTGGCGGAAATTAGGTGGTGGCAGCAAGTGGTGGGGGTGGTGGTAGGTGGGGTTGAAGGAAGAAGAAGGTAGAAGGGGGAAGAAAATAAAGTGAAAGAGTTAAAATGTAAAAGTCTAAATAGTAGAAGGGGTGTGGAGTGAAAATTAATGTTATGTTTTTTTTTTGTTAACTAATACCCTTATTTTTTAAAGTAATTACAAAATTACCACCCTTTTTAACTATTGATCAAATTCAAAAGATCATTCAATGGTCACAAATAAAACGTCTTCTCCTCATATGACTCCTTCCCCTATAATCCCAATCTTTCATAAATGCTACTTTATCAAAAAAAATAATGGAATCATATTATTTGCAACAAACTCCATCTAATATTGTGTGCTAGTAAGAATAAAAAAAATGAAAAATAGAATTTACGTATGAGAGGTAATTTTACAAGGAAAATTTATTTCATACAAAGAAAATAAAATGTTCATTGTAAAAAGAAAATTGCATTATTCATATAAGGCTATCTACAATGTATATGAGTTTGCGCATTTGGTGTTTTGGTGTAAAAGACCATCTCCAACCAACTCATCAAATTTGGTAAAAAATTTAGTGTATACCAAAATTTGGAAGATTTTGCACCAAATTTGATGCAACACTAAACTTTGCACTAAATTTATAATGTTTGATTTTAAACTCTATGTTTGAATTATTGTTATTATACAAGTGCAAAACTTGAAAAAACTTATTTATTTGCATGATTTTTTTAAGTACTATAAACTTTAGATTATATAATATGATTATTAAAACAATCAAATATAATTTTCAAATAAATTATGTTAATATAAACATTGATTCATGCAAAGAACTTATGTAATTGAAGCTTTGCGAAAGTAAATAAATAAACTTAACATTTAAGTTAATAGTTTGGAATATTAATTGATCATTAAAATAATAAATTCAAGTAAAATATAATGTAAAAGTAGTTTAAGGGGCAATGTGTAAATGCTTAAAGTAGTTTTAGTGTAGAAATTTAGTGCATACGTTGGAGATGAAACACATTTAATGCAAGTATATTCCTGAAAAATTCTTTTGTTATACCAAATTTAATGCTGGGTTTAGTACATACATTGTAGATGCCCTAAGAACTAAAAAAGGTCGTTTTTGAAAACACCTCCCTTTTATGTATGCTATAACTATACATAAAGGAAAAGAATTCAGATTTGTTGCACCTATATTATATGCATTCAATCAATTATATACGGAGTACTTGAAGTTCTACACATTAAAAAAAAACCTTATTCGTATTGTAACTTAATTTGATGGTATGTAATAGTTGTATTATTAGTTTTGTTTTTAGATTTACAAATTAAAAGTTTGATGCTTTCTCTACTATATATTTCGAATATCTGATGTAGTGCACGATTATAATAAATAGTTTAAACCTGTTGATTCTTATGAATATTAAGAAAAACTCTTCCAAGCACGTTGATTCACCAAGAATGCCGTGAATGAGTATGCTTTGATTCACAAAATTGGAACCTTGATTCACAAAATTGGAAGCAAAATCGAAATTCTTTGAAAATTGAAAACTGAATTGTTTACAATGCTTCATCAACCCTAAATAATATCAGGAAATTTAAATGGGCCTAAAAAACATAATGGGCCGGCCCAAAAACAAAAAACAAAAGTCCAAATACAACCGAAAAAATATAAAATGGGTTATATCTCCCATTTGGAGCCGTTTTTGGGCCTGAAGGGTGGGCCTAACCGCCAAAGGCTGTTAACATCTTGATAGAGCTCGTTCCAAGCTTCGAAACGTCTACTCATGGGTTTAAAACGGAGCCCTGTAGCTCAAGTTATGATCGTTTTCGTGCAACCCTTTTTGTCATTCAATCTTGAGCCTTCATAAACAAAAGACCCGCTTTTCAACACTTGAACCTCCATCAATATCATATTTTGTTTTAATTTTAATCAATGTTAAAATTAACTTAAAAAAAGAAAAGAAATGATTTTACTTCAATAAGAATAAGAATCCTACTTAGGAAAGTATAAAAAAAATGGCGCAAGCGGTTTAAAAGCAAATGCCACATCGGCATGTTCTGTTCATAAATCAGAAATAGAAACGTACATAAACCCTAATAGAGGCCCATCAATAGTTTATTTAGATCATAATAATAACTATAACTATCATCGCTTCTTCATAACGTCTTCCGATTTACTGTCTGCTAACTCAGATCTTAAATACACATTTCGATACAATTCGATTTATTAATCATCAAGCACTTTACTTAAATCGTCCTCTCTCCAATGGAGGACGCATTCGTCAGATCTGTTCCTGAGGTATCGTAATTTTTCATAATTAGTATCAACTGTTGCATCATTTGAATTCTAAATACAATGTAATTGTAATTGTTGCAAATTTATATGTAATATAATGTTTTTGTTTATAATTTGTGTGAAAGGTACTGGATTTTTTTGGAGTGGATCCTACTAAAGGTCTTACGGATATTCAGGTATGAATTGATACTGGATACCGAATTGTTTTTGTAGATTTATTTTTTAGTTGAAATTTAGAAAGTTCATTTTTTTTAAAAAAAATTGTGTAATAATTCATTTATAGGTGACAAGTCATGCAAGGATTTATGGCAGAAATGGTACGTCTTCTCTTTGATTATGTTAGAAGTTAATGCCAAATTATAATTTGTATACTTGGATTGGTGGATGCCTTGTGTTGTATCATTTGTTAAAAAACGAACAAGATGTGGTAGTTAGAACGAGAGGTAATAGATTTTAAGGCAATGAGATGAAATTAAAAGCGTACATTCATGTGTTGAAGACTTGAAGCAATATATAGATACATAATACACGACAAGAAAGTCCCTTTAACTAAGAGAGCTGAATAAATCATACGAATGGGAGAATCACTCAGGTCAACCTTGCTAAATGCACTCATATGGCTCATGTTGTTTTACTGTCTTGAGTATCCAGTAAAATGGGCTATTAAGTGGGTGGTGAGGGAACAAAAGATGGGATTCAATACAAGTAAAAACCCGGTGATCGTGTCTGGATGCTTCTAATACAAAAATTCTAATCTGATAGCAGCCCCGTAACCGCTAATTTGAATGTGTTTTTAACCTACTTACGTAAGCCAAAAATGAGGACAGACAGAATCATTCTGACGATGCATGATGATATAACTAAGCACTGATGATCTTGATCATGGATCCACTTTTTATCTAGTTAAGCCAAAACCTTCTGTGATTTCTAGTAGTTATCTAGATGAACATCGACTACTTCTGTTGTTATATGTCTGCCAGTAGCCCAGTCTGTCTACCTACCTTATAAACTTCATCCAGTAATATGGCCCATCAAAACAGTCTGTGGGCTTGGATTGATTAACAGATAGATGCTTTTCTAAACAAGAAAATTTAACAATACCTACAATTATCCAATGTTATATCCAAAGATCTATGTTGGTACTTGGTAGTGAGTAAACCACATTTAGAATGGATCTAAGCTGATAAACATGAAACAATGAAAGATTGCTCCCTTTTCCTCAAACCTCACAATTAGAAACCAAGGGCATAAAAATTGATTTAATGGTTAGAAAATAAATCTTATATGACGAAATCGATGTTTTGATTTATCAAGATGTTGGAGGTAGTCTTCCACAGAGAGTACTATGCACATATTTCATACATCAACTTTTCTACCTCCATAATAGGGAATGTAAGGTTTTTCTATAATGTGTGAAGCTCTTTACATCCATTTGCTAGAACTTTTATCATTTTCCATCTTAACTTTTAATGTGGCTTTCAAGTTCATTATTTTGTGACGGTTTTCAAATCTTGGCGCCAATAAAATTTTTTATCATCAAAGAACAATAATTAGTCATTGGTGGGTGTGGGTCAAATCTCTGGAAAAACTTTCTAATCTATTCTACTCTATCTGATACTTCTTTTATTCAAGTAGTAATAATGCTATAGTTAACATATGCTCTCATCAATAAAAATTGCTCACTGCAATATGTTTTCTAGCTAGAGTATTTTTTAGTGTACTTTGCATACATTACAATGGAATGGAATAATATACATTGATTTGCTTAAATATTTTTGACTGTCAAGACAGTGAAATCCGATAAGGACTATTGTATTATTTTAATTTGAGTTTAGTTTTGTATGGTGTTGCTTAATCGCTTAATTAGTTTCTTGTTCAATATATCTGTTAACGTATACTTTTGGAAGTTGTAATTTTTAGGCTTAAGTGCACGAAAATGTAATTATTATGCTTTGACATTTATAATCTGTAATGAACTATTTGAGGTTCCCTTATGTGTAGTGAACTTGTTATCATTGCTATTGTATATATTGTTTGGTACTTCTTGCGTGTCAGAGGGATGAGGTGACACTTTGTATCATTAGTTGTCACGTCACCAAAATACATACAATATCAATAATTCGAAAGTTTGTTACACACAATGTAACCTAGAGTACTTTGTTGCATACTTTGAATGTCAGAACATAAATAATTATATTTTCGCGCAAGCCTAATTTTTGTTTTACTTTAGTTGGTATGCCTGGCAACTATAAATTTAGGCCATGTTCAGTTTTCTAATAATTCACCCTTTTGTTTGCAGTGTTGCCTCAAGAAGAAAGTAAGTATATTACTCATTTCCTACATGGTTTTCTTTAATAAATGGTTTGATAGTTTGATTAATGCTTAATGCACTTCACTGAATGCAGGCACTCCTTTTTGGAAGTTGGTTCTCAAGCAATTTGATGACTTGCTTGTTAAAATATTGATTGCTGCTGCTGTTGTTTCTTTTCTTTTGGCCCTGGTTAATGGAGAAACAGGCTTAACCGCTTTCCTGGAGCCATCAGTAAGATACATTCCACTTTTGGTCTTTTGACCAATTTGTGCACTATTCACTTCTCTAGATGCATGTTTGTACTTGAGCTAGGTATATTTTTTCGGGAATTTAGTGTAATACTGTGTAGAAGTAATAACCAAAAAATAATTAGTATGTGAAGTTCAAGCAACAAGAGTTGATTCTGGAGCATGCTAATTCATTTTGTTAAATTTTGTTTATACATGGAACCCTCCACTAAGGTGGTTCATAGCCTCAGTTGAGCAACTGGCACTTATTTAAATGTCATGAAGACTATTATGCAATTTAAGTGGGTTTGAATACAAAGGTTATGTTTTAAAGGCCCTCTCATGGTGTTTGGAATTTTTTTTAGCTCTTATTACCTCAAATAGTTTGTTTATCTGGATTTAGTACTGTGTATTCTGTCTAAAATGGATAACCCTGTATTCTTCAGTTGAAAACTCTTCATATATATATATATATATATCATCCTGTTTAAAATTTTACAGTTCCAGTTGATGTCTTTTAATATTTGTACATGCTTTCTTTGCTGTAAGTTATACCAAATATATTGCAAATTACAGGGCTTGACAATTAACAACGAGTATGAAACATATGGTCTTTTATATATGTATCGTTGAAAATTGACTTATAGTGGTTTTATTGCACATCTGTCGTTATTTTAGATAAGTCTTTTAACTTTTGAATCATTATGGTTCACAAATAACGTTTATCATGCTGACTTTCAGGTTATCCTATTGATATTGGCTGCAAATGCTGCTGTAGGAGTAATTACAGAAACGAATGCCGAAAAGGCTTTGGAAGTAGGTCACTGGTGCCAGCACCTCGATCTTTGTTTATGTGTTATATAGTGGTGATTTACTGAGATTGCTTGCTGGTATACTTGATCAATTTAAAATGGAGTGTTATTATGTAACCTAGTTATTTCAATGTTCCTTGGGAAACTTCTAGTTCCAATTCTTATCTGGTGTTTTCACCTTAGCATGCATCAAAATTGTAATAATCATGAAGGTTTCATTTGGTAGCCTACGCTATCCAGTAAGGAATACCTTGGTTATATCTAACACAATCTTATTCATTCCTTCTTTACTTCTTGTTGCAGGAGTTGCGTGCCTATCAAGCGGATGTTGCAACTGTCATGCGTAACGGTACATATTTTATGGTACCATCTGTATATATATGCGTGACATACACATATACTTGTTTCCGATTCTTATCCTTTTCTTTCATTCAGGTTGCTTCTCCATCCTTCCTGCAACAGAACTAGTTCCAGGGGATATTGTTGAAGTAAGTGGTAAGTTTTATTTAATATCCTCAAGGAGGCTATATTCTTTACATGCTCCTTTTCTGCAATGATGGACAATAATTTTTTCGTTTTTCCTTTCTTTCTCGCTGGCTACTCCAATGAATAGTGGGTTGCAAAATTCCAGCAGACCTACGAATGATTGAGATGTTAAGTGATCAGTTACGTGTTGATCAAGCAATTCTTACAGGTATAGTCTCTATTTGTCCATATGATTTTTTGGTAATGTCCATACAATGTTTTATAAGTATGTATATGTTATATATATATTGGTTTTTGGTTATAATTCTAATGTATATACAGTATGACTAGTGTGTCACTCATTTGTACAATATTGCATTACTTTTTTCCATGCTCGTTTGTATAGCAAATCGATCTAAAGCCAAATTTTGACAACAGGTGAGAGCTCGTCTGTGGAAAAAGAGCTCGAGTCTGCTGTAACAACCAATGCAGTATACCAAGACAAAACCAATATCCTCTTCTCGGTACGAGTTTTATTTTTTTTTATCAGACACAGTTTGACTTCCAGTTACATGAGTGAAATGAAACAGTGCCTAAAAATTGGCAAAAAATAAGCCCTTTCTGGTTTTCTTTTGTTGATGAAATTAGAAGATGTTTTTTATTTATTTATTATTATTTTATTAATAGAGCATCAGTAAACTATGAAACAGGCGTATTTATATAGTTCCAAATATTTAGTGATCACCATCGAAAAAATCTCATGAATCGAGAAATCTTTACTATGATTGGTGTTCTATTGTCATGCTTTATGCCGTGTCTTTATATTATTTCTAAAACAACTACTTTCTGACATGTTATGGTTCTGTGAGAGACTTATTGATTTCATAATGGCGTGGCCAGGGAACAGTAGTTGTTGCAGGTAGAGCAAGAGCTGTTGTGGTTGGAGTTGGTTCAAATACTGCAATGGGCAGCATACGTGATTCTATGTTGAAAACCGAGGATGTAAGATTTTTTTGTTTATAATAAGATGTCTCCACTTGGAATCATAACCTAAAACGTACTTGCTTCTGGGTGCAGGAGGCAACACCACTCAAAAGGAAGCTTGATGAATTTGGTAGTTTCTTGGCCAAGGTTAAAGATTTTCTGTGCTTCCTCTAAATATCTTTTCAATACAATATTGTGCACTCCAATAATCCATGTAGTGGTGTTAAGATGGGTGGGTTGGGTAACATGTCAAAAATTTTGTATTGGGTCAAAATGAATGGGGTAGGTTGACCTGATATACTTTATTTTATTTTATTTATAATGATTTACTATGTGAATAATAAATTTATTTGTTAAGTGAAATGAATCAAGAGATTTTATGAATGGAGAATACACTTTAGGACCATTTGACCCATTTTAACTTTATATATAGTTTTTATTCTTTTGACCTGTTTGAGACAAAAACATAACCTAAATCGACCCATTTATCTTTAAATGTATTGAAATTGCCACCTCTACAAGTCTTACATACATGTATGGTATGTTTCTTGTTCTTATGTTTGTTGGGGCTTTGTCATTAGAGGTATACTTGTGTAAATTCGTCAACATTTCAAACGAATGTGTAAATTCGTAAACCATGATATTTGCTGCTCTGACTATGGAAAAAGTTAGGGCAGGGAGTCACAGCTCATTGTTGTGAATTCTGGCCTTTTTTTTACATTCTATTGAAATGACTGCAAACTCTTTCTGCTCTTCACTTCACTTAGGTCATAGCTGGTATCTGTATATTGGTGTGGATTGTAAATATTGGCCACTTTCGTGATCCTGTTCACGGAGGCTTCTTTCAAGGTGCTGTGCACTACTTTAAGGTAATTATTTAGAATAAAAATCTTTATGCAGTTATGTTCTTTACCACCTTTATATCAAGATTAAAAAATGTGGATATATATGTATTTTTCCGGACTAGATTGCAGTCGCCCTTGCTGTTGCTGCAATTCCAGAAGGTCTTCCAGCTGTTGTTACAACGTGAGTGATTTGCTTATATTCATATGCACTTAACTTTATTGCCAATGGGTATAGGATCTGTATTGTGAGATCAAACAAGTGAAGTTATTTGTATGTGTGCTCATTATGGCATGGCTAAAGACCAAGAGGAGATTGTGTCTCTAACATTCTTATCAATCAATTTCAGCTAGCCAGTCATTGTTATTGATTCCCATCTGTATATTATATTTACTTGACAGTTGTTTGGCTCTTGGAACCAAAAGAATGGCTCGTTTGAATGCTATTGTGAGATCATTGCCTTCCGTAGAGACGTTAGGCTGTACAACAGTGATTTGCAGTGACAAAACTGGTACCCTGACCACAAATATGATGTCAGTTTCAAAGGTGGTTGTGGTTTCTACTTGTAATCTATATTTCAGATTGTATTGCTTTCTTGGGTCATCTGTTTCATTTCGAATAATCCGTTATATTTTCTTAATAGATATTGAGGTTCTTATAAACTTTTAGCAATTATTTATGTAGTAGCATTTATCAAACTTCTAGAGTATTATGCGATGCATATAGTTGCCATTGTTTGAGATACACATGCAGATACTTTTCAGACCATTATCTACCTTTTATTGCCATGCTATGAAACTGCCTCAAAATGCTGTTTTGTTCTCACAGATACATATAACCTTAATAAATGCATGTATGATCTAAAGCTCTTAGCATGGATATTACTGCTATTTTTTTTTAATTATTTTTTTCAATTGATTCTTTCCCTTACCTATTTATATTTTGTTTGTTTTTCTAGATTTGTGTGCTTCAATCTGCTAGCCATGGAGCTGCAGCCGCAGAATACACCATTAGTGGTACGACCTATGCGCCAGAGGGTTCTATTTATGATGGCATGGGAATGCAGGTAAGATATCTCATAGAAATGTCTTTCAAGTTTTTGTATTTATAATACATAAACCATGATAATTATCAATACTTTGCAGCTTGATTTTCCTGCTCAATTTCCTTGTCTCCTTCACATTGCAATGTGTTCAGCTCTCTGCAATGAGTCTGTTTTACAATACAATCCTGACAAGAAAAGCTACGAAAAGATTGGCGAGTCTACCGAGGTGGCTCTTCGTATATTAGCAGAAAAGGTTAATTCTCATATCAAAGATGCATTTTGGTTAAAACTTATCAAAAACAAAAAAATATGAATTTACGCTGGAAACCTTAATACTGTCCTTTTCACCTTGACCTACTCTATGTTGTATCTTTATTTCAGTTTTGCTTCTTGACTGCTTTTATCAGGTTGGTCTACCTGGTTTTGACTCTATGCCTTCTGCTCTGAATATGTTAACCAAGCATGAACGGGCATCTTACTGTAATCATTATTGGGAGAACCAGTTCAAGAAGGTTTCGATTTTTTTGCACTCCTAGAAGCTTATTTTTTTATGTTTATATACTTCAGGGGTATCATATTTGTTTTTCTTTTGAATTACATGTGCCATATTGACATATTCTTATGATCACAAGATATCTTTTTTTGTTATATATTATTGGAAATGTAATCCATGCAGATATCTCTTTTGGAGTTTTCTCGCGATCGCAAGATGATGAGTGTTCTTTGTAGTCGAAAGCAGATAGAGATAATGTTCTCCAAAGGTGCCCCAGAGAGTATACTTTCCAAATGCACGAGTATTCTTTGCAATGATGATGGTTCCACTGTTCCTTTAACTGCCGACATTAGAGCTGAGCTGGAATCCAGATTTTCGAGGTAAAGACTATTTAGCTTAAAATTTCTCCCCTGGACTTTACGTGTTGATAGTTAAGCTTTTGAGAAATATATGGGAAACGTTGCATGCTCACATAAGTTTTTTTTTTTTTTTTTTTTCAGTATAACTATTAAACTGTATGCTTTTCTTTTTTCTAATTATCATTTTTAAGTTATCAATGTCACATTTAAATCATCTAAATCTTTAAGTATCCTCTTTTCTTCCTTCTGTTAAGTTATATTCTGTGTCTCTCAGTTTTGCAGGAAAAGATACTTTAAGATGTCTTGCACTTGCCCTAAAAAGGATGCCCCCAGGTCATCAAAATATTTCTTTAGATGACGAGAAAGACCTTACATTTATTGGGTTGGTATGCTTTCTTTCCAGACATTATATCTGTTCGTTTAGGCAAAACTTCATCATTGTTTTGTGCCCAGATTTGTGGTTGTATCTCTTTCTGCAACAGATTGTTTTCCATTACAAGGTGTACCCGATGTATTATCGTTCAATGTGTTTATATGAATATACAAATAACAGCAGAACAAGATGTTTCTGATGTAATTACTGATTAAAGAACAGTCTTTTATCCATTAAGTATTGAAATAGAAGAACAAGTAATGGTTAAAAGATCAAAAAGGTTAATCGTAATGGCTTCTATAAATCTGTGGTAAAAGAACAAAAACATATATGTTACTTGTTTTTATCTGTTGAATTGATGGTTTGTTTGTATCACTTTTATATGCTTGAAAAAAGAGTGGGTTACCTGTATTTTTGGTTGTATCTATATTTACTTACGGCAAGTTATGGTTTGTCCCACCCTCTGTTACTCTTAGGTCGGAATGCTTGATCCACCAAGAGAGGAAGTAAGAAATGCTATACTTGCATGCATGACAGCTGGCATACGTGTTATGGTTGTTACCGGAGATAACAAGGTAATTAAGTTAATGTCTTCGTTTTTAGAATGAAAAACTGATACTTCTTTTATCATTATAATTATTAATTATTATTATTCTAATCTGTGATGGAACTTGTAGACTACCGCAGAGTCATTGTGTCGGAAGATAGGTGCTTTTGATCACTTTGAAGATTTTGTGGGACGTTCATTTACTGCTTCAGAGTTTGAAAACCTTCCAGCTTCGGAGAAGTCGGTGGCATTGCAACAGATGACACTTTTTACTAGGTATCCTAGTTTTTAATGGCAGATTTCATGCATTACATCTGGCAGCGTCAATTTCAACCCATTTACTTATGAGTGGGTCAAATTGGGTTATGGTTTATCCAAGGTTGTAAAAATCGCTAGTTGGGGACTAATCGGTTGAGACCTTGTAGGAACTAATCGGGGACTAGTCGGAATAGAGTAATAAATTTACAATTTGTATGTGTAAGTTTAAAACATAAACATACATATAATTGTCTAGAAACATAAACATACATATAATTGTCTAGAAACATAAACATAAACATAAACATAAACATAAACATAAACATAAACATAATTGTATGAATACATAAACATAATCATTCAATTGTTCAAATACTTCTAGTTTGACTAATTTTAAAATGATGACCAAGTTTGACTTCAACCGATTTTAACCGATTAATCCCGACTTTGATCGAATAATCCCAACTTTGACTCTCTGACTGACTTTTAAGTCAGAACACGGCTAGTCGGGTCGGAGTAGCCCTAAATGGGGACTAGTCGGGAATTAATCGGGACTTTTACAACACTGGATTTATCCCCATGGGTGAAATGGTTTAATGAATAATGTTGGTACAAGTAAATGGGTCAAATGAGTTCAAAAGCGTCCAAATTGTATTTGCAGCTTACTTCGAAATGCTTTTATATCTGAAGTAAAGATAAAGATTATTATACTAATAGCATAGACTTCTTGTTATCACTCTCTATAAAATACAGGTATAAGTTTTTGTTGTGTCAGTTTAATCCTAGTAGTTTTGACTTGTGTAAAATGCAACCTGTTTCAACCCGAAAAAAATACTGTCCCTTTTCCTTTCTCTCCTAAAAGGTAAAATGCTCATAGAATAATGAACTGCTACAATGTTTATTTGGTGTCTTTTAGGGTTGAACCATCTCACAAAAAGATGCTGGTGGAAGCACTACAACATCAAAATGAAGTGGTAAGTCCGCTGAGTATCCGTTATCATGGTTGTAAGGATTAAGGTATTATTTTTTAGTTTGGTATGCCCCAAAAGTCATGTTTTCTAATCTCTGTTAACTATTAAGGGAGTGCTAAGTTGTATAATGTGCTCAAGTTTTATTGGGATTTAAGTACGTTAATACCTATCGAAATTTCATGTTTTACGTACACACTGTTTATTTCTTCTATTTTTACTGATTGACAAATGAAGCTACCCTTTTGTTTGAAGGTTGCCATGACTGGAGATGGGGTCAATGATGCACCTGCATTAAAGAAGGCAGACATAGGAATTGCCATGGGATCAGGAACAGCAGTTGCCAAGGTATTATTATTACTATTGTTAATTTTTATTATCAGAATTCATTATTTTGGTTCCAGTACATATCCAGATAGTGGAGTTGGAGTGGACATTTCTGTAAATGGTGGAGTGGACATTTGTGTAGTTAGTGAATTTGTACGGACCATCTTTATACGTGTCACTTATCTAACTCTTGCTTTGTTACTTCTTTGTTATAATACTCAAAAAAGGATAACAAATCATTGTGCTTCCACTATAATGCCTTAATGTATTAGGGTTTCATGATTTCAAATGTCAATTCTTAAGTGATTGCAATTGTTAAGCTAAATATTATATATATGATGCAGCAATATTATTGCACTTATAAAAGTGCATGATTGAGTTCAGAACTTCTAAGAAGTTATGAATACTCGGTGTTCCTATGTGTGAACTCCAAAAGTCCAAAATGAAAGCAATAGAATGAATTTATCTCAATAACTATATGAAGTACTCCAACTTGATATTTGTCATAATTGTTTTTTGGTTTTCCCTATTTCTTGATGGAGTTGTCCCTGGAATCTCCTTTTTATTATTATTATTATTATATTTTCTTTTTTGCATAATTGTTTAAACTTCTGCACATTCCTGTAACTGGATTATTGTCAATGTGTTATCAGAGTGCTTCGGACATGGTTTTGGCTGATGACAATTTCGCCACTATTGTTGCGGTAAGCTTCTTGCACAGTGCCATTTGATTAATCATTTGCATCATCATGAATTCAATGTTTCTATTGGAGTTTATACATCTGAAGTCTTCTTGAAGACTAACTTGATGTGGTTCCTTCAGGCTGTTGCAGAAGGCAGAGCTATATACAATAACACAAAGCAGTTCATCAGATATATGATTTCTTCAAATATTGGAGAAGTAGTATGTATCTTTGTTGCAGCTGTACTTGGAATACCTGATACTCTTGTCCCTGTAAGCTGCTTCCAGTTCTGTACTTATGTGTTATTACATATTTTATCCCTCCATTTTACCAATTATATTGTGCAATAGAGAGCTACGGTTGATTTTCTAAAGAATCTTCAAACATTTCAAAAGCAGAATTGACGTGTTTGTTTTGCTAAATCTGATGATTATGAGAACAAATTTAGTTAACATGGTGTAGGATTGTAGTTATTGTGTTATTTGTCAGAACACAGTGGTACATATTGCTTAAAAAGTTGAAATATAAAGCCCTTCTGAGTTGGGACTGCTGTAGCGTTATATACTTTCATGCACAAAGGCGTTTTTTTTATAATAATATATTCATAAAAAGAAAATACAGAGTTTGAGGTATATTTAGTTGCAATATATGTAAAATACTGAAAATGAGTTTCAAGTATATATTTGTGCGTGAGAGGGTGCAATGCATGAATTGCTAGTGAACACATTGTAAGCTGACAGATACCTATAGTCAGCGGTTAGGATCTATATAGACCCAAAATATGATACAGAACCCCATTTTTTTACAGAACTCTATACTTGTCACATAAGTGACTCCTTATGTATTACTAGTATATTAACTAGAGTAAGGGGCAAATAATTCTTATACATGCTGATCTTTATTTTTAGTCTTAATTGGATAAATAATTGCCCATACAAACTGAATCATCACTCTTTTCCAGGTGCAACTTCTCTGGGTAAATTTGGTTACAGATGGATTACCTGCTACAGCAATTGGTTTCAATAAGCAAGATTCCGATGTTATGAAAGCTAGGCCTCGAAAGGTAAACTTTCCGTTACTTTATATTTATGCATCACATCTTACACGGTAGGCCTGTATCTTTAAAATGCAACTTTTTGGATCACAGGTTAATGAAGCTGTTGTCACTGGGTGGCTATTCTTCCGTTATCTAGTGATTGGAGGTAATCATGGCATTACTTTGTTAAATTCAACAACTTATATGCAAGCTGGTAAATATATTCTCAAGTATGTGTGCTCACTCTTATATATATATTGGAAGAAAAGGTAGATGTTATATAGATCAATGTCTTGAATTATTTATGATATTGAAACCCATCAAAGCAGCCTCGTAATGTATGCTTTTAGTATGCAAATTTAATAACTTGAAACTTCATGTCTTGAAGCTTCATACACTGCAACTTGACTCATTCTCTTTATCAATTATCCAATACTTTTGTCTCTTTGTAACTCAGTTAATAAAAGTAACATATTGATCTGGTTTATGCAGCTTATGTTGGACTTGCAACCGTTGCGGGTTTCATATGGTGGTTTATCTACTCGGACACTGGTCCAAAAATACCATATAGCGAACTGGTAAATATTCTAATCATTAACCATGCTTGAGCTCTATCATAATGCTACATAGTTTTTCAAGTTAAATTTTTTCCCTTTTTGCTGCAGATGAATTTTGACAGTTGTTTAAAACGTGAAACTACATACCCTTGCAGTATATTTAGTGATCGACACCCATCAACTGTTGCAATGACAGTGCTTGTTGTTGTTGAAATGTTTAATGCGCTGAACAATCTCAGTGAAAATCAATCCCTTGTGTGAGTATTTGTCCTTATGCACTTATTTTCCAAATGCAATTTGAAATGTTATTTAATTTGCTCTTTGAACATGTGTTGGAGATGGAGATTGAGGACATGGTTGTTAATAACTAACGCTTAAATGAATATTTCAGAGTTATACCTCCGTGGAGTAATTTATGGCTTGTTGGTTCTATTGGTGTGACCATGTTACTTCACTGCCTCATTTTGTATGTCCAACCACTATCGGTTCTCTTTTCTGTAAGTTTCTACTCTCTTTAGATTTCTTTTATGGAATAATATATTGTCTCTCTTTGGGAAATCTTACTTGAAACACTGTATTTTCATCGCAGGTGGTGCCATTAACTTGGGATGAGTGGGCTACTGTTTTGTATTTATCCTTTCCTGTAAGTTGTTTCATCTTCAAACAGTTTTACATAACAATTCTATAAATGCATTTGCAATATAACATAAAAAGCATAAATTACAGCACTGTTTTGATTACAAAATTTTGTAAACAGTAAAATGGCTGTAAAATGTTGTCATTGGCTCTCCTAAAAATTTGTCGACTGACGGTATCCATAACATTCTTTTTAGTCAAGAAGTACCCTTATGAATACCTATTACACGTAGAGAATCTGTGTTATAATGTGAATATATACAGCTCCCCTGTCGTGGATCGTGTTTCTGCAGATTACTTTATATATAAGCTTCTGACATTATCAATTTTTTGCACTTGAGTAATTAGTTGTTTGTTATGATGTAGGTAATAATTATTGACGAGATACTGAAATTTTTCTCCAGAAATTCTATTGGTATGTTTTCCATTACGTTTCACCCATTCTCATACAATTTAAGCTATTTCTCTAGTAACAAAAATCATAATATGCACGTTTTTAGTAGTTATCTTCAACACTTTTCATTTGGGTTGCCTTAGAAATATGGAACATTTTTTTTTGTGTGCATTCAACTGCATAGATCATGTCTGTTAAGTATTCGAAAGATGGAGAAAGAAGTGTTTGCAGGTGAACCCAACCCGACCCTGCACATGTTCTGCCTATGCATAAAAAATAACCTATTTCAACCGCGACTGGTTTTGATCCATTACCCAACATTCCCTAATTGTCACTTCTAATATTATATCTATATTCAGAGTCAGTAGATCATAGTAATGTTTTCCCAACCTCTTATTATTTACCTTGTTTGATAATGCTGATGTTTTATATTATGAACATAGGCATGAGATTTAATCTTAGATTATGGAGGAGACCCGATTTCCTTCCCAGAAGAGAAGTACGTGATAAATGATTTCAAGATCCCATTTGATTCAAAAGCATAAGTTAATTATGTCCACTGGCGTTCTCCGGCAATTGAGGAAAATTGTCACCACAGGTACACAATACAAGTGCATATGGTCTATAGAGATGAAACCCTTTCTGGTTTTTAGGTTATACTTCGTATGTTGTAACAAAGTTTAAAAAGGATTGTAGAACTTTAGACACGTTTATTAGCATTCCTGATAGTTCTTACATAGCTCTTGTATTTTAATTCAATTTTGACAAACCTGATGCTAGCATTGCCTGTTGCTATATCCTTTTTCAAGTTAATCAATGTTGCATTCAATAATGTTATTGCCTTCATATATCCTTGAAATCGTCATTCAATTCTTCTGGGATCATATTTTGGTGTTAATTTAGAAAATAAGTTGTTATATGGACTTTAAAGCCATCTATAATGCAAGTTTAATACCAAGGATTTCTGCTGACTGGGGCTCTAAAGTTAGAACATTGGTATTCACGTTGCTAACTCATGCCCCTTAACCACTGCATAGGCTGCAACAGGGGGGGGCATTTGCCCATTCCCTTTTTCTTAAAAGAATTAAGTTTTCAGGAAAAAGGGTGGTGATAGACTGATAGACTATGAAATATGTATACGTTATAAACCTCGCATTAAGTAGTTCACTAAACATCATTTTCCGTTTACAAGATTCTTCTGGTCTCTTATTCATCAATAACATATTTTCCTTACTTTTTAGACCACATAGACTTCCCATAATAATTCAATTAAAGTCGGGTTTCTTTGTCTAGTACATATAAATGTATAGTTGATGACATTTTTAAAATAAGTAGACTTTTGTTTTCAAGTAGACCAATGTTCTAACTTAAAATTTATAACTGAAATTTGTAAAGTTAATTATGAGTATTGCTATTGCTATACATGGGTATTGATTGTCATGTGGATTTTACTCATCACCTCTTTATAATTATCATATCTGGGTATAAATTTTAGCTTACCTTATAGATCTTCCAATCATTTTCGTTAAACAATTCTGATTCTAGTTTTGATAATCAGATTTGGAAACTACTCAATGTTGTCATTGACGACGCTTCTAATTTATATTCTAATATATAAATAGAAATATATATTTTAACATTAACTTATTGTGTGTGATTTCTGGTAAAAAATTTCTATTAGCTAGACACGCGTTTTAGATGGTTAATGGTCCTAAGAGCATCTACAATCCATATACCTTTCAAGGTTTTAATATATTAACACTTCATCTTACTTTCATTATACTAATCTTCACAATGGAAAAAATTGTTATCAAAATTATCCTACTTCCACGTCATATTAAGAAGAAAAAGTCTTTATGCTTTAATTGATGGTACTTTAAACTTCCTTACTTGTTCATTTAGCTAAAATATGAGGAGATGTAATCATTCTCATTTGTTATTATAATTTCAATATAAGAGAAATATTTGGGTTCCACTTTGAAAGTAAATAATAGGAGTTGTTGCACGTTACAACTCTTATTTACTTTAGACTACTCACGGTGCATGTACCATCATATCATATACCAATATTTACCTTTTCATGTACAAATGTCACACAAGCTGATTGGGGATAATCTATGTTCGGAACAAATAATATGTGAAATAGAGTTTCTAAAGTTGACAATATACTTTTTCATCAAGCAAAGGACGTGTTTTGGTTGATATATATGCTAAATATAGAAATAAAAAGTAACGAAGATACATTTAAGTTGATAATACTCTTTAAAGGGGTGGGTTCGAATCATACAATTCATGTTAGATAATTAGTAATTTAAAAACTCAAATGGTATGCTGGGTGAAAATAGTCCGTACTTGAAGCTGTAAACTCATACCATGAGCTTATATCTGAAACGGTAAGCTAGGACTTATATTTTTTTGAAAAATGTTTGTTAAAGTGGTGATACTAGTGCTTATAATATGAATTGACATTTAAGTAAAATTATAAAAATAAAATTAAAATGTAAAAAAGACATCTAATTTGGGAGTAGTTATGTAATTTTAATATCTATAACGTTTACTTTTTATTTAATCTGTTTGAAGTTGGGGTCTCTCCTCTTTTAGGAGCTTACTTTTTTGATAAGATTTTTAATTTTTTTATTTACCAAATAGAACTTATAACTTAAGTGTATGGGGAAAAAAGTTTTAAACTTTAATAAGTTCAAACATTGAAATAAAAAAAACCTCTTGAGTCACAAATTGTCAACTAATATAAGTTTGAGTAAATTACACCGATCATTCATGTGGTTTTACATCAAATTACACTGATCATCCTTATTCATTGATAATTACATGGATCATCCCTAATTATCTAAGGAGTGCACGGTGGTAGTCCCTCTCACTTTCATTAAATATTTCCGTTAAATGTAACATGCGCATGACATGTGAGGGCAAAATTGACTTTTCACCTTTACTTCCCCAAATTATTTCTTCCACCAATCAATCTTTTCTCTCTCTTCCTCCACCCGCCATATTTTTTCATCTTCCTCATTCGCAAAATCTAATTAATAGATTTAACTAATAAATCTTTAAAAAATGCTATATTTAAAACTTGAGAAAAAGAAAACATAAGAAAGAAGATTAACAAGTGGATCGACAGTTATGGACTTGTGGTGCAAGAATTATTGCTGATTTTTGGACGATGATGAAGGTATTTTTATGTTTCTTATTTCTTGTTGTTGTATGTACGTGATAGAGAGACATAGAAGTAGTCGGGTATTTAAGGAGGAAAAAAATATTTTATGCACATGTCATATTTAATGGAAATATTTCAAGAAAGTTAGTGGAAGGGATTAACGCCGTGGTAGGAATTATTAGTGGAAGGGGCAAAATCAAAATTATTTTGTGCTTCTATATAGTTTTGTGGAGGTAAAATTTTAAAATTGTCATTAATACCTTAAAAAGGTTACTTTTTACGTAATTTTAAAATTTTTATGGAGGTAGCTGCCCCCATTCTAGTTCCGCCATGATCAGTGTAATTAGATGTAAACCACGGGACGATCGGTGTAATTTACTTCAAAAGTTTAGACCAAAACAATAGATCGAATAGTGCGCAAGTAATGTAAGTAAACAGACGTGCTATTTCTTGGTACGTGTGGACATGCATTCTCAATCGACCAAACCTCGTTACAAGGAAACTAGATTTTCTCTTTTCAACCTTTTCATACACTTGTTTTATTCAAATAGAAGATGAAACTAGTTCAAGTTAATTAATACGGAGAATAAGAAACTTGATACTTTTGGCAATTAGCAATAATATTAAAGGATACAAACGAGACTATGTTTAATTTCAAAAATTAGACAAGTAAAAGGTAATCCTTTTTATTACTTTCTTTACCCTTTGTTGCATAAAAATAACTTGATGTCAACTTCATGTTTGTCATCATTTTTTTTATTACCTTTAGTGCAAGTTATGATTATAATTGCCAGGGCATATGGGTCTATACCAAAATTACACCTTGAACACGAGACAATATAACATTTGTATGTGAAATTTCCTCTTCATGATTCAATTATGTGTTTATTTGTTTTTTTAATAAACAATAATTGATTGCGTTTGTTGTCAATATATACATATCAAGGTTGTAAATGTCAGTAATCGGGGATTAATCGGGCGTGACCTTGTAGGGATTAATCAACCTAATCGGGGATTAATCGTGGATTAATCGGATTCGACCTTTTTCTGACTTTTTTAATAAATTTTAAAAGTTTATGTATAAATTTAGATGAAAATCATAAATATAAATATAAATAAACATAAACTTAAACATAAATGTCTTGAAAGATAAACATAAGTGTTCAATTGTTAACCAGATTTCAACGATTAATCCCGATTACCCCCGATGTTGACCGTGGTTGACCAATTATTTGTGAGCGATTAGTACTATCAGTCGACACCCAAAACCCGATTAATCCCGATTTTTACAACCCTGGTACATATACATACTAATCCCGTACCCTCCTTTTTAACGGCACTGGGTATTTTTGTTGTCGTCGTTGAGATACAAACCAAACTCAACCAAAAGTGATTTCCTATCAACATTGTTCTAATATTAAATTAGAAAGTGATTCATGCATCACAAATTTCTAATCGTATACTACTAAATATGTGTTACAGTATTATACAATACAGTACAACATTTTAAAACTTATTTAGTAGTGTATGAATAAAAATTGATGAGGGAGAAACCATCACGCTATTAGAACATACGAGTTCTTGAAATCAGTACACCAATGAGCAATAAATATTGTTTAATGACAAGCGACACAATGCATAATGAAGACAAGTTAAAGTGGGTGATATATTAATATATTATTAATAATTATTATAAATTGATAATTGGATGTTGTGGTTTAAATTTTCGTACAGATGGAAAGTATTATTTATTATTATTACTCCTAATTTATAATTTATGTAACCGAATAGAAAAGAGTGAATAAGTATGACGGATCTCCCCATCTGTAAGTTTTACAAACACACGTACCCACCTCACATTTCCAAGTGTCACCTTCTCCTTTTCCCTAATATTTATGTTGCCTTCATCCTATTGGCCTTCTTCCACCCTTAAATTACCCAAACAACAACTCACTTCACTTCACCTCTTCTACAATTCACACACTCCATTCGTTAGTAACCGGTAACCACCGCTGATTCAGTACACCCTCACTTCACCACCATCACCATCACCATGTTGCAAACGTTGAATCCTTATACATCCACGGCTAAAACAGCCGAGATCATGGCTAGATATAGGCCCATAGCACCTAGACCTCAAACCCCTTTAACTACTAACAGTAATGGTGGTGAGGGTGATACCTCCGGTTCCGGCGGTGGGTCAGGGTCGGGTTCGGGGTCAGGGTCGGGTTCGGGGTCAGGGTCTGGGTCACCGTCATCAATGTCACCAACCATAAGGCAGTCACCATATCTAAGAAATGTTTGGCCTCATTTGCAATCAAGACCAACAAGAACAAGAAAGAGAGGACGGACGTCTTTAGGACCACCACCACCACAACCCAATTTCAAGAGACCAAGAACTCTTCTTCAAGGTTTATCTCCACCGTTTCCGATCACTACTTCACCGGCGAAAAGTCTAGGGTTTGCATCACTGTCACCAACCACCACCACTACTACACTAGTTACCCTACCGCTACTTCCATGCTCTTCACCCCACAACATGCAGTTGCAGACAAATGTGATTGATCTTAATAAGGTGGCAGATGTCCCTGAAGAAAAGGACTTCCTTGCACAATTACAAAAACCAACCACAAAGGTCATCTCCCCAACACCAATTCGGCTGATCCCATCAACTGTCGCCATTCGGGCCGTTAAAGACGATGCGGGTCCGGTCCATGTCTCACCGGTGATCATGAAGAAACCCGAGGAGATTGAGAGAGAGTTGGAATCACAAATATTGCCGGCCTTTGTATCTGACTCGAATAATCAAGTGAGGTTAGTGAATTCGGCTTATAAAGAGATGGTGGGTCAGCCCGAATGCGCATGGCTCGAGTCGATGGTCTCTGGTGATGGGTTAGAAGTTGCATGCAAGAGCATATGTGGTGAAGTGGTGCTTAACTTCATCGATTATGATCAAATTCATGCGGTTTCGTCGAGTGGGTTCTCGTGTTGGGCTCGGATTGAATGGGGTGTTAATGGGAAGAAGAATTTGGTGAATGCTTTTGGTGAAGCTATGAGGTTGGCTTGTGAATCAAAGGACTACAAGTTTGCTTGGAGGTTTCATACAAGAGAAGCTTCAGAAGGTGCTTCACATGTGTAGAAATTTGAGCATGAAAGTGTGAAGAAAAGAGAGAGAGAGTTAGATAGAAGAGACTGTATCTATGTAGACTGTAAATTATATTATCATAGATATAAATATAAGTATATTAAGTACATATATATTAGTAGAGATGATAAATACTTTTTTGTTACAACATCAGCTTCAGAAATTACAACTTACATGTTTATTTGGAATCTGCCCTTTTAAGGCAAATACGTGTTTTTACATTGAACAAAACTAGAACTGGGTTTTATTTTGTATGGTGTAGAGAACCTGAATCTAAGCTTGGTCTGTTTTTGGTGGCCCTTTCCATTTGAAATTGTCTGCATATGATTTAGCCTGCAAGCAGATGGATTGAAAAGCAGTTAGTCATCATCCAATCCATTTTGGCTGTTTTCTCACATATTAACAAAAGAAAAGCAGGCATAATAACATGAAATTCTGTTCAAGTCTTGTTTTAACACTGATAATGAAGAATAAAACTGTAAATCTTTTCAAGTTGGGTTCGGTGGATTTATAAGTGGGTTGAATTAGAGTAATGTTTTATCTAATTTGGAACTGCAATCATGTAGCTAAAAACGATACATAACACATAATGGGTCAAACGAGCCCATAATGTACGTAATGGGTTGGATGGGGTCGGGTCAAACAAGCCGAAAGTGTTGCTTTTATGCATACATCCTCTTCAATTGGTTTATTCGAAGTTCAAATATTGCTGAATATAAAGCTTTTGAACAGGCCAATGTAGAAAATTGAAAAAAAAGAACATGGAGATAAGTGTGTTTGCAAGTCAACATGACCCTTCAAGCACACTAAACCCAACCATTTGACATTACCCAATTTACCCATCCATTTTGACACCTATAGTAACATTATTCTAGTAGTGAACCCATTTTTTAGGAAAAAGGAACAAGTTTGTACCTTAATTATAGGAGTGTGATGCTTCTTGACCTGTATGAACAATAGATTATGTCAATGTCAGCATTCAGCAAGCACATGAACAACAATACATATATTGTCAGATTATCTACAGGGAGAGCAAAATGTGTGTTCATTATGAATTCTTTTGTCATAACCAAATATTTGTTTCTGCATCTCAGCAATTGTTCCATTTCTTAGCAGGGAGTAGTAGTATGTATCAACTTAAATCCTAAACAACTATGTAGCGAAATAAAGAAAATATAACCTTTCAATGGAGTTGTAGCAACTTCTAATGAGGATGGCCTTTTCCCCTCAACAGTTTCTATCATGAACCTTACCTTTCTATATGACTCAGGTAATCATTTTTTTCAAAAACTAACGACACAAAGCCGTTTGTGCAAAGTGCGAACATCATGCCGCATCACAATTACACCATCTAGAACAAATCAAACAATGTTAAAAGTGGGACTGTAGTGATGAATGCTGGTCTATGAATTGAAATAGGACAAACACTTTCATATTATTTAAGTTACTTGATGGTCTTCAAAACTAGAATCATGCTAATCTGTGTACCGAGTTTCAGAGCTAACATATGAAAATGTTAACTAAGCCAGGATCCACACAAGATAAAAAGCTAAGGAAAGGTTATCGGGGCAAAAGGCACATCAAAACGGGTCAGGTAAGGTTGGGCCAATCACCAATACTTCTTTTGTCCATTTTTATTAAATTTATAGACAAATAATGCTTTAAATGTAATATAGTACCAATACAAAATGACTAAAAAGGTTTAATGCATTTTAAAACACATCTGCATAGATGTGTATAACCCAGATTGACCCATTTAGAGAAGGGAAAATAAAAAACATAAAAAAAACAAAAAACTAACTAATAAAAAATTGCCCCTTCTAGGTTCCACGAAAGACAGACTAAGATGAAGTGCCTGATCGTCGACTGACATCTATGCTTTTATGCTTGCTTGAAAACAGAAAACCAACAAAAGTCTTGGGACTATAAGAACAATGGTAGAAGCATACCTCATACTCCCAGCCATGTTTCTCAGCGAATGCCTTCGCTGCCTCCTCACTATCAAAACTGAGTCCTGCCTCACCAACATTAGCATATGGGTCTCCTGTTGATGTCCACCCCATTAATGGATTCTCCCACCTAAAATACCATGTAAACATGTATTATTTACTACAATTCTCCTTGAGCAAATGGTACTGAGATAATTCACCGACTTACCATGTGTCCTAGGAGAGCCAAATATCTAATATTACATACGTATAGTAAGTACGACGATCACATTCTATTATTTTGAGTTATCTTGTAATACCTTACAAATGATAAATAACAGCTAAATGGGATCCTTGACCTTCAAATTGTGGATCACATACTCTCTATGAATTTCTTAGCCACAATATGTAGTTGAAAACACATGTACTGTATTCATCTAATTTACGGATAGCAACACAACAAACAAAACAGGATTTTTTGGTTTCTTTTAAGTCTTTTAACAACAAATATATAATCCAAACAAAGTCTGAAAAGATGGAAGTAACATGACCATTAGCAGGTTACGTAATGGTGCATTCGCATTTCATATTAGTTACTCTTTTAGTTAGATTCCACCAAATAGTATATAGGTATCGGGTGCAGCACTTCCAATTTTTGTTACACCATATTTACACAACTACTTAGGATTGTCACTAATGTCGATTATGTTGTGCAAAACTTGCAGCCAAAATGGGAAATAGGTATTTAAACACTCCTCGTGATCCATACATATATGTCATAATCAACACATACTACATAATTAATTTTTAAGCTTCCATATTTCCTTTAAAAATGTAAGTAACGTACTAAGCTTTCTTTCAATTGTAAAACAATATATTTAGTAACATTGCGTTTCCATCAACACATCTACAGTAAATTACGGGAAAAGTTGGGCATCAATTTCAGTAAGTCGTTACAAAATTTGAGACTGTTTTTCAACACATGTTACTCTTATATTAAATGCATAGTTAGTAATCCAATTCAATGAGTCGGTGAAGCATCTTATCTTCTACTCACGCACTCCCTCAAATGACGTGATCATAGATAATGCTAGCCTACAGATAGCAATGCGTGTAACATCTTCCGATACTACATAAAGAATATAAAACATTGAGAAATTACTAATAATAAACCTTGACATGTTTACATTTATTAGAACTCAAAAGTAAGCAGATTTTTGTTCTGTGGGCTATCAAAATTTATATCCTAAGAACTTTGACCATGTAGTCATGTACAGATACACTATGTGTGATGGAAGTAAGGATTAGGAGTTAGGACCCGTCTGTATCCAGTTCTATATGAGTGGTGTAAATAATACAATCCAAAGTCATGGTACTTTCTAATGATATCAATTTAATGTTATTCTGATTGGTGAATCCCTTAAGAGTAGAGAGCCAATTCAATAGAGTAGTAAATTATTGGAAATTCATACTTTCATACTAGACAATGGTATTATAAAGTATACAGGCAAGCTTCGTTTAAGCTAAAATTGTGTGGAATGAAAAAAAAAAGGGACTCCAATTTAACAAATAAATAAGATGGGAGGTTTCATATAATGTCATTTTGACCATAAAATAATGTAGATTGGATAAGCCAGATAGTTTTGAGCCTACCAACTTATTTCAATTGTATCTGGAACTCTTTTTGTTGTTATGGAGGTTTTTCATATACAAGGGAATGCTTACCAAATATGTATTAGTTCCTAATCTATTCAAATATCTAGATCTATTCCAGAAAAGGTTATAAGAAATCTTAAAGCAAAAATTATATACATATATACATTAAAAATAAACGCCATATATACGAGTTCTCTTAGTAATGAAGTGTATTTCTTCATATTGGATTCTATACAATAAGCCTTGTGTCCAAACCAGTATGGTAGGCATGACATGAAACCCGTCAAAAATTAGAGACAGTCAAGTGTATTGGGTTTTCTTATATACTTAACCCCACAAACAAGTCTTTCACACCTAACTAGCTGGACAAAGTTAGACATGTGACCTATAAGGCGGTTACAAAGACCAAAGTTCCTAAATGTGTTCAGTGGCATGAACAAACATTTCCTACACTCCCTTCCCTAAAATCAACTCTATCTTATGCTTGATAGGGTCAGATTGCAGTCACTACTTCACAAATAGCAAACTTCGGTTACAATGTTTACACATATATTTGAAAAGGCTTTTTGAGCTGTTGAGGTGAGTTCGATCTTAGCCTGGGTTGACGAACCAAGCCCAAGCTTGGCTCTCTTGCAGCCCCAATAACAAAAATCCCAATACTCCCACTATTACAGTCTCCCACCTATAGCTAACATTCACAACTCCTCTAGCTTCCCTACAGGCCTACATAATCTGTTACATTCTCCCAATATATGAAAAATGCCCTAGTTAGGTGCCTCAAGACCACATCAATCCCATCTCCACCTCTCCCTATGACACAACTAAAGTTACACTGCATAATTTCGTAAGTGAATGTACAGCTTCCAGTGAACACTGATATGAAACAAATGAGTAACAAGAAATTGACAAACAAAATGGGATAGATGGTCATTACTCAACATAAAAACAAAATAACGAAACATCATGTTCATTGTATCAACTTACTAAAATAGGATAGGTAGGCAAAAAACATACTTCTGCGTAGATAAAAAGTTGATTTTCCACTTCCCTACTTTTCCAGAACCTTGTTGAGATGCAGTGCGTGCAGGTGAGTAAATCAAGACCTACAATGCATAATTATTAAAGTGATTCTCAAACAATACCCAAGGAACGTTATCCTAGCAGTTGGGACACACAATCCTTTCAATTGATCAAACTGCCACTAAATAAAGTCTTTTTAATAGGTTAGAAGCATGTTTAAGGTAGTCTTGAGAATTTTGCATCAAAATTTTAAAATTACCAACATTCTTCACCAGAAAGAGTCTCTGATACTTGAGCAGATCACAATGTATCATTAAAAAACATATTGATCTAACTTATAAAATTATAACAAAGGCTCAGCGCCTCAACTAGGATACATTTATATTTGCCAGGTATAACAACCCTTTACCCAAAAAAAACTAGGATACATTTACCTCTACTAGTTTCGGACATAAATTAGTCAAGTACCGAACTTCATCTTAGCAGAAAGTTAATTTAACGTTTACAATTAACAATGATCAGACAGGTGATGAAATACATATAATATAGTTCTTCGTAACACATGCTAAATATATACAGATAATAGTATATTAAAATCGCCAATTATAGCCTATTTGATAATCAAATACCTGGTTTTAGCTCCTCATGAACATAATCAGCTTTCATAAGGCCTCTAATCTAATAAGCCTACACGAAGTGTTAAATTCACATTCATCACCATACACATAACCCTAGATTAAGCACGTATACGATGCATATATCTACACATAATACTCTATATACATATTATAAGAACTTTAATAATAAATATAAAAGAATGATTTGATTAATGATATGAAATGAACAAACCCTTCGTCGAAGCTGTTCTTGAGGAATTCCGGCTATGATTCCAACCTCACCGGGATTAATTTCCACTAAAGCATCAGATGTGCATGATCTCACTCCCAACGCCGATCCTTGATTTCGCCGGAGCAGAGAAACCGCGAAATTACGTCGGAGAATTTTCGCCATTGGGTTTCCTATGTTTGTTTCAGGATTTCTGTCAGTTATGATTGTTACAGATATGTAAACTTTATGGAAGATTCGAGATTTTAATTATGTCTTTTATTGGGCTCAAAATCATTGGGCTAATTAGCGCGATAATCAGCCCAAAGTCTTAAAATTATCAGATTATATTCATTAGCTAAAGGATCCGCAACAGCGCGGGTTTAGACATTTAATTTTATAAAATAGTTTTTTTAATTAAAAATTTATTTACATGTTTTATTAAATGCATGATACAATAACTTAACCAGTTATAACATGAATTTTCAAATAACAAATATTCTCATTTAATTTATTTGGAGTTGTAAAATTTTATACCAATAATATATTTGTAACATGTACAACCGGGCATAGCAATAATCAACGTAGTTCTCGATTAGATAAAGAAATTTGTGATTTATAACTATATTCAATAAAATGAGTTCTAACATTCTAACCTGAGAATGCAATGACATTACACACACTTAATGACATAATTGTATCGGTTGTTTACCTTTCTTGGATCTGATTATTATTTCCTGCGCTCTTTCATTTAATAGTGATTGTAGTGATCAAAGTTAGTATCACGATTCAAATTGGGTCTCAAAAATTGACATTGCATCCAGATTTCATGTTACAGGATGAAAGAAACAACCTACAAAAGTAAAGACAGTGTCATCTAAAAAGTACATAAACCGGGAGAAGCAACTCTACCTTAAAAAGGTACAAACTTAATAAAATAACATTCTAATTAATTAAAATTTGGGTTGCCACAAACATTTTTTAAAAAAGTTTTCCTATTAAATCTGGGTGTAACATTATTGCGTTGTCTCGTGCACTCTTGTATGTATCTACACATGAAAGTTGAATTAAGTTACAGGGGCAATATATCTTCTTGTAAATCGCCGTCCACTTAAAATTGTCATATTTCATAACCAATCTCTCAATAAGTAAAGTAAGAATAAATAATTAGATAACTTTAACTAAAAATAGTTCAAAATCTTGTGGCATTTGAATTGCACCAACACTAAAAAATAATACAGTTGATAGATATCAGTCATACAACAAAATGACATACAATTCTGTAACACCCGTCAAATTAGGACTAGTGATTAGTACCTAATCAGTTGTTAATACATGTAATTAGTTGGTTTTAGGCTAATTAATGTATCGAAATATATATATTGTTGAATATATACGAATATGCGATTTGATTAAATCGTACAAGTTTCAAATCGAATATAATTCGGTTCAAGTAAATACGGACGTTGGTGAATCAATTTTATTAAATAACATAAAATTATTTAATAACGATATCATACCCAAAAATATTATTTTGATAATATTTCAATTTCATTTTGTATCGTGTAATAAACGTCAACGCGACTTAGACTTTTAACACACAAACAAACGAAACCATTTAAGTTATTCAGTATTTGGTAAAATACTTCAACAAAAATATTGAATAAACATTTGTATTTTAAAACATATATTTAAACATATAAAATAATTATTTAACGTTTAAACGAACACCGTACGGAACGCAAACGCGGGGATTAAAATTTGGGAGATCCCCCTCTTTCCCTCAAAAATCAGCCAAAAAGGGGGTAAGGTCACCACCTCCCCACCCCATTCTCACCTATCTTTTCTCTCTCTATCATCTCTCTTCTATTTTTCTCTCTAAACTCCACCACCACCACCATCACCCAAAATCACAAAATAACACCTTAAAAGACCTTAAATCTCGAAGCCCATTTGGAAGAAAAGAACCACCGCGTCACGATCTACAACCCCATCTTTTCGGATTTTCACGGCATTAACTTTGTAAGTTACCGACAAATTCCGACACCTCTCGTTTTCTATTGTTTTCGACTTATAATTGGTTGTCTAAGTTTAAAATGTCCATATAAGGGTTGGGTAAAAGTTTCAGGTCAAACGGAGGCCGGAAAACATCTTTTCGGCTCATTTTTCGGCCAACAGCGCGTTATGTCGCAGAGGCTCCAGGCCACCTGCGACATAAGCTGTTATGTCGCTAAATCGGACCTTATGTCGCATATAGCGACATAAGCCACTATGTCGCACTAATCACGGATGTCGCATATAGCGACACAAATAGTTATGTCGCAGAAATTACGGACGTCGCATATAACGACACAACGCCCTACATCGCATTAAATTGCGGATGTCGCACTTAGCGACACAAGCCCTTATGTCGCATACATGATCTACGACACAACAGACTATGTCGCACTTAGCGACACAAAGCCGTATGTCGCACGCTATGTCGCATGAAATAGAACCAAGAAAACACAAATTTTAAAGTGTCGAGACCTAAAATTTTATCACTCGATTTCATCCAAATTCAAGTCCAGATGCGTTTTTCACCAAATCTCGACCCCAACCAGGGGCCAGCCCCTTGGACCCTGATCGCGCCCAAACGGTCGGTCAGTTTTTACACCGGTCGTTGGTCCAGTCGTCGAGGCGCGGATCAGGAAGTTTTAAATTTATAATAGTCGGGGGAGCCTAAACCTTCTGAATTACTTACTATCACTGGATACGAATACCCGATATTAGTACGTGGTAAGGATGATCCAGGGTCGTTCCTCTCGACGGTAGAATTGAAACAGAGCTAGTTCTGATAAACTAATATTTAAGCTAGGATTTAGATAAGTGGATAGGTGGTTGTTTTTGGGTTTTTATCTATTAAACTAATGAAACATAAAAGTAAAGGGGAGACTAGCATATATAACACCTAAATGATAATGAAGACGTGGTTCACCATGATTTAGGGTAGTGTATGATTGGGATGATGTTTATTTGGGGACACTTTTAGTTAATAAACATATGCATTATGGGTGTAAACACTAGGACCCTACTCTTTCTAGTTAAGTACCAGAATTAGTATGTCACGAGACCTAGGCTATCGTGATTCTGATCAGAACAGGCTGCTCAACCCCCCACACTGTCTTTATGGACAAGTGACCCTTTAAGGGTGCAGGAATAAGGTAACAGACTGCCACTTGGGTAATTCCGACCGTTCTTAACACCTAAATGTAAATGTCATTTCCTAAACATGTTCAGATCATTAACTTGCTATTCTAAACTATCAGTTTTGTAGAGTCTGGGGGTTTTAAGAATCCTGAACCACTGCTGGGCTTGACTTTCATCTCCAGACTCATTCCTTATGTTTGATTAGTTCAACTACTTCTGTCATGATCTAGACTCTCCTTTGCAATCAGTCATTCAGCCCTAGGAACAGCAGCGGTGTACAATGCATACTCCTTCCACAGTGTACTAACCTAGGAACCGTTTACGATGTACATCACTTAGACAGTTCCACAGATTCGTGTAACCAAGGATGTACTTGCGGTGTACTATGATGTTTCCACAGCTTTTCATCCCTAGGTACATATACGGTGTATACTATCGAAGTGTTTCCATAGCTTCAGTTACAGGGGTAGCCAGACGGTGTACTGTGCACTTCCACATCTATATTGGTTTCTAGGCCATATTCTAGGGTCTCTAGGTAATCCACAGTGTCGGCACAGACGGCTCTTTCCGGGGCATTTGCCCAGTATTACAGCCGGGTTACAGTGACATACACGGCTTCTTTACTATAACACAGATAACTTCCTACTGTACCTAGAGTTGATAAGGTTCTAAGCCTAAAGTAGTAGTCACGCGAAGGACTGGAAAGGGTGATCCATAGCTAAGTCTAGATGCATGATAAGTTTAGACATAACAAATATAACAATCCCCAATTATATAGATTTAAAGATTAATTCAACATCATCTATAACTATCTAAATCATGGCAACCATACAAGCAACTACTCACAAAGCATAGCAGTAATCATTTCTAACATTAATAAACCACATACATCAAACAAGAACAATATGACAAATTTATTTAAGAAAGGATAGATAATACCGATACGAAATGCGAGCAGAACAACACTTGTATTTCTTCATAATATCCGAGCATTACATAAGCTAGCCTCTACGAATGTACTTACATAGCTATTCTAACAGCGGCGGATTCTCCCTCTAATCTTCCAACTAGTTTCTAGAGAGAGAAACTAGAGAGCGAGACTAGAGAGAGAACCTAGAGAGAGAAACTAAACTAACTAACTAAAAGAACGAAAACGTAAAGAAAATGTGAAGTGTAGAAGTGTTGAGGATTGTTGGTGTGTTGAAATGATGAAATGAGGCTTGTATTTATAGAGATCGCATAACCGTATCCGTAGACCGTATCCAAACCTTCAAACGCACAACCGTATCGCAAAGGCGAATAAAAATCAGATTTTTATCACCCAAACGCACAATACGGTTGAACTGGACCGTATACGGTTGAACTGGACCGTATACGGCTGTGCATAGGGTGAATACGGCTGAACTGGACCGTATACGGCTGTGCATAGGCCGTATACGGCCTACACAGACCGTATACGGTCTAGGTCCAGCCGTATACGGCCTGGACCAGCCGTATACGGCCTGGTTCAGCCGTATCCAGCTCCTTCGGTTCTTCGTTCGGGCGTAACTTCTTCGTCGTTTATCCGTTTTGAGCGTTCTTTATATCCACGCGTTCGTATTTTCCTAACGAAGAAAATGACATAAGTTAGAGGTCATAATTCTTTGTGGAGTTCAAAAAGTGCTAAATTACGTGAACAGAAGATTCAATGATCGTTTGTGCTCTGTTTTACTCATTTTTAGGTTGTTTTTGTTGATTCTTGAAACATCGTCTATATTTTAGCCCTTATGATGAAATGTGATGTTTAAGTTCATATTTAAGTGTTTTCATTAATAATTGGGCCAAAATGGTGAGATAATGGCACACAAAAACATGACTTTTTGCGTGTCATCAGACCCCGCCAGGGGTTGCCACCCCTGGGACCCCGCTAACCAGGGGCGCTGCCCCCGGACCCCCGTCACTTAAAGTTTACAAATACTTTTTAAGTATAACACCTTTCAAAAATCAAAATAATAATGTGAGATTATTATTGCAAACAAATCACCAACGGGTCGTGCACATTTTCAAACACTTAGACAATCAACCAAATTGTAATCATTTGGACATTCTAGTTGGATAAACAACTACAAGGTAGTCTTATTAGATGCCTTCACATGTTTATAACCATCGCGTGTCGTGGACACCCTCAGGTTACAAGTCTTTGGACTTCGATTATTGGCTAATCAATCTCAGTTTATTAAGACAAACTCTTCAGGCTCAGGTGAGTCTCATGACCCCTCTTTTTATTGTTTTACTAGGGGTGCGATACATTGCTCTGTTTTTAACACGTGAACGCGAGTACATATTTCAATATACTACATGAGTTGTTTTCAACTAATCAAACCAAAGTCCTCCGTCATAGTCTGATGATACGAAAGTAGCGTGAATATTAGTATATGGTACCATATAGGATTGACCCACCTCGTCCGGGTTAGTCGCGCTAACCTCTGCAACGGACGTACTAATATTTGGGAAAACGAGTGTAGATTAGGCACTCGTGGAGGTACCTCGCTCAGAATTCTCTATATGGGACCCGACCCTCGAGTTAAGCTCAGACTATGCACTCATGGTTGTATACACTATCAGATCATTTGCTGGATGCAAATCAACATTTAAATCTTGCGGTTCACACACTATTATTTGATATCTAAACCTGTGAGCTCACCAGCGTTAGCTGACCCATTTTAGCATGTATCACAGGTACTCAGCAGTAGATTTGGACTGCCCATCAGGATGCATATTAGCTCGAGTCTCCATGCAAACTTCAGAGATTTTATTGCATTATTAGATTTTTGTATAACTAATTATGTACTTAAATCTCTCATATTACGAACACGAGCTATGTACGGGTTCAAACTGTTGTAAACATTTTAACATTAATGTATTTTATCAAAACGACGCATGTAGAGTCGTTTGCTATGTATCTGTGTGCTTTGATTATTGATTAGTAACACTCAATTTATGCTTCCGCAAAACATTAAATTTGGGGGTGTTACAAATTCATTACTCACTCGTGCTGAAAAATGACACTCAGTATATCACCATTAACTTCTCTAGTGTCAAGAGAATCTCTGATTCAATGTCATGAAAATAAACCCACTAATATTACATCAGATCATCTTAAATATATTATCAATCTAACATTTCAGTTACGGTGATAATCATACACGACATACCTTCAAGACGTGTCTACTAAAAGATGAGGCAACTTGGAATCCATATGACCTATAACACACAAAACATTAGAATGACAAATTCAATTTCTAACACACATATATATGATGTAAATATATTCAATATACTTACATAAATATATAAATATATTCAATAAAATCATCTAATGTAAACGCGATCTGGAACCATCGCCACCATCAATATCCCCATGATTGATAATGTAGATATCAAATTTATTTACTAAACATGCTTTGTCAATCCTAATAGGAACCGTAGGTATACATGAACAAATATGCATTGAAAAAAATAATAATTCAAACAACAATTATATTAACCTCCAATATCAATACTAATATTATCTTATGAAGAAGCCACACATTACGTACTGATATATAATTATCATGTAATTGTATCAAAATCCTATTGTTTGATTAATACAAAACAATAAACCTAACATGTTTGTCATTTCATGAATAAAAGTATTAACAACAAATGGATGTGCGTATGTAATAAACCTAAACCCCTCACTCGACCAGTTAAATGATCTTTCATTATCACTGAATCCATTATCTCTCCGTACATCTCAAAATCCTTCACAAACGTATCTATACATACAAACAAAAATATAACAAACGCATACATACAATCTCAATAGAATTTGAAAATAGCATAATACAAATCGAAACTAACCTATATATAGTTGTATCTTTTGCTAAGCCTCCAATAAAAATTTTCCTGTAACATCATAAAATTAAAGTTTAGGCAATTATTCATCAACAAAAATGAATTTTAAACAATCAAAGATTGCGTTGAGATGAAGAACCCTGGATTGTTGCCGTCGTCGAAATCAGATCGCTTAGAATTGATAATCAGTTCGTTGAGTTGGGTTTTTTGAGGATTATGCAACAATTTTGGCTAATGTTTTGAGACTTCTAGGGCACAATTTTGACAGAAGTTTTGTTTTAAATTGTCGCTACTTTTTATTTTATTGTATATTATATATATATTATATTATTTTATTATTATATATATCTATACAAATAAGTTAATGGGACCCCTTTATTTTTGGCCGTAGGCATTCGGTCATTTTAAAGGCCGTTTTATATTTAATTAATTAGTAAAAGATTAAATAATTAATTAATATGTATTTAGTAATTAAATTAATATATTGATTGATGAGGGAGGAAAGTGTAATTATGAAGATTAAATACAGACCATTAGATTTTAAGGGAGAAACTCATCAAATGGTTAAAATTGCTCCATGCTATTCTGTTTTATATATATATAAAGATAAGATAAGATTTTGTTTTCACTTTAGATTAATTTACTTCTTTGGGAGAAATAATGAAATATTTTTCTATTTTGTTATTTATATTATTTACATTTTGAGACATATTAATGGTTTAGAGGTGAGTATTGAATATTAGAATTTGATACTAAGGTTCAAATAAGTATAGCAGGAATCAACTAGATTGTGTCAGATGTCATAAAACTCACTTTCCCTATGCTTTTTAAACGTATATATTTGTCAAACGGTAAGTCAAAAAATCATAAAAAATGTATCATAAAAATTAGCATTTTATTCTTTTTGATTAGAGATGTGACAATGTATACTTTCGACGAATTTTTTTTATTCATTTTCCGGTGGGTTTTGAAAACACTTAACACATGTGTTACCGGCTAGTAACACATGCGATATCAGCGAGTAACACATGTGATACCAGCGAGTAACATATGTGATACTAGCTAGTAACACATATGTTACTAATTTTGTACAATTTGTAAAACCCAAAAAATAAAAGTTGTCGAAAGTATACCTTATGAGACGACAAATCGAATAAAAAAAACTATGATTTTTATGGCGTAATATTTATAATTTTTTGATTTACCGTTTGTGAGATATTTGATTTTTAAAATTGTGAGGGAAAATGAGTTTTGTGACATATAGCGCATTCTGATTGATTCTTCCATTCTTACTCAAAGTTGTTATAATCATTTAAACCACTCTAGAATTTTATTGTTAGTTTTCATTTGTGGATTTTTCCATTGGTTTAGTTGTCCAAATTTGGATGATAATACAGACCGAGAGTCTGATTAGGTATCAAATGGTTAATGTAAGTATGTAACATTCGAGTTCTCATGGGTCAAGCAACTTCTTGAGCTTATAGTTTCGCAGTTGTTAATTAGGAGTTGAAATCGCAATCATTCTATAAATGTGTTTGGTACAATAATAAACTGAACTGAAAGTCATCAAATTCTTTCACTCAATTTTTGACGACTGTAATTTCATGAAAACATTATACGAACAACGCATCATACTAGTTTGCTAGAAGATTGTGTTATAAGGTCTCTTAAATATCCTTGGTTGCATGTGTATCCGTATATGTAACAACTATGAAACATACAATATGTACGCTCTAGGTTAAGGACGATATTAGATTGCATTAGTAAAATTGATTATATCAGTGTACCTCAATTAATACTCGAACCAATAATCTATAGGTCAATGAACAATTCACATACCGCTAGACCAAAATGCTTATAACATGCACATTTTTGTAAATGTTAAAAGTGTGGATTTGCGGTAAAATAGGGATCATTTTTTATACAGACAAACGTATGGACAGCCAAGTAGTCCATATTTGGACTTGGATGTAACTAATTTCCTACCACATTTTCATTAATCAGATTTTATTGGTTATGTTTAATTTTTTTGGTTCCAACCAAAGCTTTGTAGAGTCAGATTTATTCAATCTCCATCTTCATCATAAACAAGTTTTTTTATTTTTATTGTGAGTTTAATATAAGATCAATGTAAGTACCAGAAAGAAACATATATATGTGCAAACCCTTTTGTAAGGTAACTCCCTTTTACAACATTTCCTTTGGCTTAGATCAAAATCTGTTATTTTGCTTTCTTTTCTAAATAGTCATAACATTGTTTTACAATTCCTTCATTGTTGCTATCAATCAATCAATATATTGTATAATATATGCAGGATCATAATCATAATATGAATAATGCGGCAAGAGGACGAGGCAATCACAACGAAAACAATACTAATCATGGGCATAATGATGGTAATGAGAGCTCGTCATCAACAAACGCTGCACCCACCTTAAGACCCCATACAGGAGGCGATATAAGATGGGAAGCCATCAATTCTGTGATTGCAAGAGATCGGGAGATTGGGCTTAGCCATTTCAAACTACTGAAGAGACTTGGCTATGGAGATATTGGGAGCGTGTATCTAGTCGAACTCAGAGGGACCAACACCTTTTTTGCAATGAAAGTAATGGACAAAGCTTCTTTAGCCAGCCGAAACAAACTACTTCGTGCTCAAACCGAAAGGGAGATTCTTGGCCTTCTAGATCACCCGTTTTTGCCTACTCTTTACTCCTATTTTGAAACCGATAAATTTTATTGCTTGGTTATGGAATTCTGTAGTGGAGGAAACCTCCATACGCTGCGACAGAAGCAACCAACCAAGCATTTTACCGAAGACGCAACGAGGTACCTACAATATGTTAGTTAGATTCACGTTGATGATTTTATTTTTATCGGTAATATAACACCAAAGGTTAGGAAAGAAGAAGATTGCTACACATGACAATCGTGCATCAACTTCAGGCCGGATGTGTATCGCAATCTTAAAAACTTGATGCACAGCCACCCAAAATCGATGCACAATCGTCAACAGTTGCTCTCTCATTTTTCATACTTTTAACCATGATTTTTTTTTAACAATAATCAAACCCATATACAAGTTTGAATGAATGACTAGTATTTGAGTTTCGTTGATTGAACCACTCATTTGTTGTCAACTCGGGTTTCAGGTTCTTTGCATCACAAATATTGTTGGCACTTGAATACCTACACATGTTAGGGATCGTATACCGGGATCTAAAACCAGAAAACGTCCTAGTTAGAGATGAAGGTCATATCATGCTCTCAGATTTCGACCTTTCCCTCCGTTGTTCAGTCAACCCAACTCTTGTCAAGTCCTCATCCACGCACAGTGGCAACAATATTGCCGCCAATGGTGGTGGTGGTGCCCATGGTAGCGGTATGGTGGAAGACGATAATGTGGTCCATACTAGTAGTAATCAAACAATGAACTTTTTTCCAAGAATCTTACCTTCAAAGAAGAACCGAAAATCCAAATCGGATTTTGGGGTTCTTGTAGGAGGGCCACTTCCCGAGCTAATGGCTGAACCAACTAATGTCCGTTCTATGTCGTTTGTGGGCACTCATGAGTACTTGGCCCCAGAGATCATACGTGGAGAAGGTCATGGAAGTGCAGTAGATTGGTGGACATTTGGTATATTTTTATACGAATTATTGCACGGGACAACTCCATTTAAAGGACAAGGAAATCGGGCCACTTTATTTAACGTAGTTGGTCAGCCATTACGGTTTCCTGAAGGTCCACAAGTGAGTCATACGGCTCGTGATTTGATAAAAGGTTTGTTAGTAAAGGAACCACAAAAGCGAATTGCGTATAGAAGAGGTGCGACAGAGATTAAACAGCATCCATTTTTCGAGGGTGTTAATTGGGCGCTTGTAAGAAGTGCTCAGCCTCCTCATGTACCTGAACCTGTTGATTTCAGCCAGTTTACAAGCAAAGAAAGTGCAGGAGCCCATTCAACCGAGAAGAAGGTGTCTGGAAATAAAAAGAGCAGTTCTAATGATCCTTCTTGTGCTAACTTTGAGTACTTCTAGTCGAATATCGAATGCGCGATTTATATGAACTTCATGCATTGATTGAACGAAAAGAATGTATATATGTATACATATACGTAAGTTTTCTTCTTTTTTGCTTTGAGTTTTGACCCACAATCTGTACAAAAACCAAAGATTAGTGCATTATTGACTTGTATCTTATGCTTAGATGTTTTGGCATGGTTAATTATGTCATTTAAAGTTATGTATTTTGCACTTCATATTTATTGTAATGAAATCATTGACGAAATTTATCTTCTTATCATAATGAAGGATGCAATCTAATGTTACATGATATCTGTCACATGATAAAAATATAAAATACCTAAAAGGGTTTGACTTTTGAATAGCTCTTTGATTTAAGCTTATTTTTTATAGAGTTTTCACTTTTCAGATTCAGAACTTAAAAGCCAATTTAATGGTAATCCAATCCAACCTTAATAAGCTGACAATAGCCCTTAGGTGGGGAGAGAGAGAGAGAGAGAGAGTTGGCGGAGCGACCCAACCTATACTAAAATGTACCCATTTCGACCCAAACCTATTTCACCTTGTTACCCAATCTGCATGACCCACCAATTTTACAACCTCCAGGCTCCAGCTATTATAGTTCAGTGATCCAAAACTCTTGATTATGACTCAAGATTGAAATATATCGATTTAACTTATTAACAGCAGCTCATGATTTAACTATTACAGAACCACATATTAGTCAGAGATCACACATAGTATAGGAATGTTACAATAGTCACTGGACAACTTAATGTGAAGCTTTATATTACACACGGCCATACAAACGCATTAAAGTAGAACCTCACTTCACGTCCGACCTCCACATCTTTCTTTACCTATTTCCCATATCATTTACATTCATCTTATTGCCATCATGGGCCAGGGTGCGATCCCAGTTCCTGGCAATGTTGGCCTAATAATGGGAGCCCGTTTCACTACTGAGAATGCTTCATTGAGTTTTGCAGCACGACTCATAACCTGAGATACCTTCTGTAAAAAGAGTAATACAGACATCTATTAATTAAAAAGAGTAATACAGACATCTACTAATTAAATGTAGAGGAAGTAAATAAGAAGAGCAAATACAACATATACACAGGTATCTATCAGTTAATGACGTGTTTGGATCTGGTTTTGAAACTGAATATCGAATTATCACAAGTTGACGACTTGAAGTCAAGATAATTAGATTTAGTGGTTGGTGATCGGATTATGCTTCTGACTATCTAATTATTTAGGGGTCAAATGATCAAATATGGATAACTAGTTTCATATCAGCTGCAATATAACCTTTACTTTTAACCTATTTTGAGGGACGTCTACTCTCATCTCCCGTAAAGTCTCAACAATAATTACAAGATGTCCTATTTGGTCATTTTATCTATCAATTACTTTAAAATCACAATTTTTTTCAAACTCAAACATATGATTACCGTATCAATAAAATTTCTACAGTAAAAGCCTATACAAAGACAATCAAGTATCAACTACAATTCATTATGCTACTCTTATCTGATTCTGATTTATTCTTTTAACCATAATCACTCTCAAAACACAGATACAAACATCCCCTTAATGTAATGACAATATTAACGAAGGTTTTACTTAGAAGTGATGGAAGATGAGCGGAATACCAACAGTTAACATAACTTGGTCATTGGACTAGGTTAGTAACTTGATTGAGCAAATTTGTTGGCAAATCTGGTAAAGTATAGTCGTACAGACACACACAAAGACAAAAAAGCAGACTCTTGATATTTCATTTCATGCTGTATATAGCATATATACCATATTGTATCTAGTGTGAATGTAATTTTTTTTTTTTTTGGCGGATCTTCAATTTTTGTGACCAAACAGTGTTCAAATATTTGGAGATGAATATGCCAAACAAAACGAAGCCAATTTTGTGTTTCTTGGATGGGAGATTGAGCTTTATATGTAAAGTCATATCAACTGGGTCTTTGTGTTTGATGCTTTTTCATTAATGCATGTGTGTATACATATGCTACATATATATACTATGCATATGTATAAGTATAATTAACGAGTGAGTACACATAACTTACAGTACATGAAAAAGGAAAACTTAAAGAAAAAGTAAGAAATTTTCTCCATGAACCAAACAAATAAAACCCCATTAGCAGAATGTAATCACACAAGAATTTGACATTCTACCTACCAATAAAGGTTTAGTATTTGATCCATCAAATTCACCAATATTTCGTACCTAATTTGTGTTTTTATATACTATTTGGACTTCACAAATCCAAGACTTACTAGTAGCCACATGCCCACATGAAGGAAAAAAAAAACTTTTTTCGGCTCGCATATTAAACCTGTGATGTACTGCTAAAATAAGAAAACGTACTTGTGAAATATCAGTACTTTTGGGGGTATACCCTATCTGTTCGCATATTTTTTGCATTTTTATTCAAGCATATTATCCACATACCTTCTCAGAATTTAAAGCGAACCTACCAGTCAGTTTCTTATAGAATTCATTTTACTAGTACTAGCATTCAATTATGATCATACACATGTATATTAATATACGCATGTGAGCATGTCTCACAGACTCATAGTAGCAATTGCAATAATAGCTACAATAAGAGTAAGACCAATGGCACCATAACTACCAGTCTACCACTCGTAATACTTCAATAACATGACATAGGAATAATACTCGTATACTGAAGATCAAATAAAAGAATAAACTAACCTTATCATCTACGGTAACCTTAAGCTGCAAAGTTCTAGTCTTTTGCTTCATTTTATACAACCTCCGTCCCAAAATAACAACGCCCATCATCGCAGCCGCAACAGAAAGACTCCACACAGGACTAGCCTTAAACAAACAATATTTCAACAAGTCCAATGGAAGCTTCCACCAAACAGCTACCCTGTTCCTTTCATCACTCTCCGCACCAACATTCCCAATCAACGCGTCTCCATTATCGGTTTTCGCATCACCGGAACGCTCCGTTTCCTCATTAATTACCTCACAACTCCTATGTTCAGATTCAATTTCACCTGAATCTGACCTAGCTTCAACATCAACCATATCTAATTCATTATTACTAGCTTCTGATTCAATAAATTTACCATCATCAGAAGAAGAACCATCACTGGTCCATAACTCACCACCAATCGGTTTCGTTTTCGAATAACTAGTATCGGAAACAGGATCAATCCAGCTAGGATTGTCCGATTCAACGGAAATTTGATCAGTCACGTCTTCAATTTGTGGTGCATATTTGATATGAGAATCGATTGAGAAGTAATCAGATCGAATTACACCTTCGGAATCACGTTCAATTCCTTCTAAATAGCTCCCCGTGTTTTGATCGGAGCTAGAATCGTCCAGTACCTCCCAATCGTGTAATTCGATGTCCATAGAAATTGAAATTGTAAACCCTAGATAGAAAGGATTTGGGGGAAGAGCGAGAATGAGTGGTAACCTGAAAACAAAATTAAAATTAAAATAGGAAAAGAAGTTTGGGGTGCTATCCTACCAGACAAGCTAAAAGATAGATTGCACACCCCACCTCATTTAATCAATCAAATATTCAATTCAATATATTCATTATGTCATTAATTTATTTGTGTATACAGTATTTTAGTAAATGTGTCATCAAATTAAACAAGTTGGAATCTACTTCTTGACTTCATGAACTAGAAAATCAATCTAGAGGAAACATCTATTTACAAGAAACTAACATAATTTTTGTAGGTGTTTAGGTAACTTATTTTAACAAGTTATGAATATCCTAGAAAGGGTAAAAAGTTCATAAGTTCACTTTTAATGTTTTATTACCACATTCTTTCCATTTTAATTGCAACCCAATAACAAAGAAAAACAATAGATATGAAACGTCTTCTCGAGTTTGAAATAAGAGATATCATTGTGCCTCTAAGTTTATAGCTAGCAAGCTAAAGTAGCAATATGAGAAATATATAATAATTTAATTAGATAGTTATTATGAATGGTGTGCTTTGCAGAATTTTTGTAGATTGATCACCCTTTAAAATAAAAGAAAATTACTTCAGGAACCATTCAAATAACACTTTTCACAACATATACTCTATCAGAATTTTTTTACGAATCTAGACTTAAAAATCGCCGAATGCAAAATATGATTCGGTGATTTGGCGATTTCACTTAAATTTTCGGGTTTCGTGCAAAAAATCCAAATAGTCACCACTCCTAAAATTTCTTTGACTTTTTAGCATCAAACGTGTTTGTGGTTTAGAGCAAAGTAATCATGGCTACATCACTTGTACTATATGTATTGAAGTTTATACACCTTTTCATTTTATTTACAAGACTTGTACCTTATACATAAATTATTTGTACATTAATCTTATAGGAGTATTTCTCTCTCTAAAATTTGTACTTTATTTACAAAATCAAACGTCTCTCTCCTTCCAAAAACTCCCCTTCTAATTCTCGTTGGTCGGAAGGGTGTCTGAAAAATCTTAAACCTCCTTTTGAAATATCATAAATCACGAATTTTTGGTAACGATTTTACAATCTTTGTTTACAAATTGGTTAAATAAACACTAATAAAATATATAAAGAGACAATGCCGGAGTAATTTTTCGCCGGAGTATTCCCAAATAAAAGATTAAAAAAATCGCTGTATCGCCGAAAAAATTAAGCAATTCGGCGATTTTTGTATTACAGGTGTCGCCTTGGTGATAAAGGTGCGACCGGCGATTTTTTGTTATTCCAGCGAGAAGTTGGTGCCACATGTCGCGAGTTGATGGGTTACCACCAAAAATCGTCGAATGGTTTTTTTCATTCGACGATTTTCGGGTCTAGAGTTGAAAAAATACACTGACATGGTTCGTTTATTGAAAAGGATGGTTTGACCGGTTCATTTATGTAATTTTCTTTTAAAATAACAAGCAGCAAAATTTGACAAATTACATTAGAAATTCAAATGAGAATGAAATATTTATTGAGAATGAGAAATCTAATGAAAAACTCCATTCATGTTACCTTGAAAAAGATTTGCGAGTTTTGAGACTATTTTATTTTCCCGTTCTCTTGTAATAAATTTGCGAGTTTTTTTTTGTTTTCTTCCAATATTTTGCTATTTCTTTGTTTTTATTCTGAAAATAGATATTTGTTGCTAAGATATGTGTGTATACTTACTTTCTGATAATAACTTCGAACCACTAAACTCTCATTTCAACTAATTGATCTGGTCCCAAAAAGGTCACACAATTTGTAAGTTTTTTAGAATTTTTTTATTTACTTTTTTTTTCTATAAAATTTAAATCTAGTATTATATCATATATAATATATACAAATACATTTTGATGCTTATTTCGCACCATAAAACACTAATTATTTGCCTCATTGATATTATCTCACAAAAGAATGACTTTTTCGCGAGCTTTTAAATATACTCGCAATATTCTAGTATTTCTTTGTTTTTATTCTTATAATATATACTTGTAGCCAAGATATGAATATATAGTTACGTTTTAATAATAATTTCACATCACTAAACTCTTATTTCCCTCGTTATCAGGTCGCAAGAAGATCTAGCATTTTTCGAGTTATTTCGGAAATATTTTAATATTCTTGTTGTTTTTTCACTGGACTTTAAATTTTGTACTATATTATGTATATACAATGACATTTTGATGCTAATTTCACATCGCTAAACTCTAGTCTTTTACCTCATTGATCAGGTCACAAAAAGTTCATTTTTTAACGACATTTTAAATTTCTCTCAATATTCTACTACTTTCTTGTTTTTATTGCATAAAATTATATATTTGTTGCTAAGATATGTGAGTAAAATTACATTTTGATACTAATTTCGCACTAAAACATCATTTCAACTCATTGATCAGGTCACAAAAAGGTCTCGCATTTTGTGAGTTTTTTTATGAAGTTTTTATTTTCTTGTGTTTTCTATAAATCTTAACTTTTGTACTATATTACTATGAATATACAAAGACCTAGTTAAGCTAATTCCACACCGCTAAACACTAATCCGATACCTCTTTGATATTAAAAGGTTTTTTTTTTTTTAATTATATCCCAATTTTCTTCTAATTCTTTGTTTTTATTCCAAAATTTTATACTTCTTGCTAAGATATGAGTATTTTGTTATGTTTTTGATAATCATTTCAATTCGCACCACTAAACTCATATTTCAACTCATGGATCATGTCGCAAAAAGGTCTCGCATTTTGCGACTTTTTCTGAATTTGTTATTTTCGTGTTTTCTTTTAATAATTTTGAAAAACAAGTTAAACACATATAGATCTGAGTCTCAAAATTTATGGAGGTGGATATGATGGCAATGACAATAGCAGTGGATTGTGGATGGCGATAAAAATGACGGTGGACTGAGAGTCCGAGAGTGTGGTGGAGGTTGATGGTGATCATAGTGGTGTTGACTGACGTGTTGACGACAGTGTTAACGACTCTAGAGGGCAGTGCTAGATTGGCAATGTTGATTAACGATGGTGCGTGATGAACGCCGAAGATGAACTCGAATAATTGTTCGATCATCTTTTGTGTTTGAGATCGGTAATGATCAGTAGTATTTAATCTTGAGTGCAATTAGAATAAGATTTATGGGTGATTAACGTACAAATCCGGTTCGAGATTAGATGAAATCGAGAGTGGCAATGGTCTTGATCATTAGAGAAATATGAGTGTGAATATTTTCAAAGCTTAGAGCACAAGGAGTGCCCGAAGTTCTCTCGGCATGCAAGCAAGGAAAACGTCGAAGCTCGGCGTTCGGCACACCCCACCGGCGTTCATGGCCGGCGTTTTCCACCGGCGTTTGGTTCCAAACGCTGAAGAATCAGTGTTCAACAACTTTTTTTTTCTTTTTTCTTTTTTCTTTTCCCTTTTCCATTTATTTGATTGGTTAGACACATATTTTGTGGACCCATTTGAACACCGAGTTGAACATTGAACCACTTCCCTAAATATCGTTCCCATATTAAGTTTCAGTATTCAATTAAACATTGACTTGAACATCGAACACAATGTCAAACGCTCCTCGTGCTCTTACGAGGTGTTAGCCTTTGATTCTGGAAAGGTATTTATTGGGGAATAAGGTTGGGGTGAACCATTGGGACTTAGGAGTGTGCCCACATGGACCAACGAGGAGAGCCAACGACGTTAGTGGAAATGCCATGCAAATATCACTTGGATGAATATTTTGTACTTTTGTCATAGTTTTTCGGGTGGGCATGCATGGCATACCTCACGCCCATCTACAAGCTAGCATAGTTCTTGGAAAAATGGTTCAAGGGTTTGAGAGCTCTGAAAAGCAATGGGAACTAAGATTGTGATCGAGCTCCATGAGCTCGAGGCGTCTGAGATGGCGATCTTACTCCCGGTGACTTTTGGTCTATCTGATATGCGAGCTCCGGTACAGTGGATCGGGATACGTGATCCGATTCGCGCTGAGCCGGTTTTGATAGAAGAATCCGGCTCAACTCAAATGGGTATCTAGGAACATCATTCAGTAATAATGGTGTTGATTGACGATGATAAGTGTGTTATAGAGGCATTGTGAATTTGAATAGATGCTTAATTAAAACATATTCGCGAGTTGACGATTTTATCCCATCCCTTGTAGTTATTATAGCAGTTCAACAATTTAGAATATATATATCTATATATACTAGCATGAAACCCGCGCAAAACAATGGACACTACACATAAACACGATAAAGTTGATCTGTTGAAGTTTATATATATATCATATTAGTAATGTATTATTCAAGTCTTTTTATTTCATGTTAAGTTTTTCGTTATTTTGTGCTACATTTTTTTATTATTTGAGATTTAATTTTAGTTGACTTGACTTATATAAGATAATTTAATTATGGAATGTCAAGTTGTTAGGAGAGTATGTTATAAATGTTAATAGTGTTTCAACAATAATAATTAATATGAACAATTTAGTCACTTCAATTTATTTAAGAGTTGTAAATTCAATAATAGAGATGTTTTGTATGTGAATATATATATATATATATATATATATATATATATATACTAGAGACAATTATGTTCGTTGATTAACTTGATCAGAGTGGTAGAAAATTGATTCCATCCTTAAATGATTATGTGTACTCAAATGGAAATTATCTATTCTCATAAATTATATAGTAACAACACTACTTATGTATTTCCCATTAATTAAACCACAAATCGTTTTCTCGCCACAACCGTAAAAATATATTCAATTATTATTGCTGTGCTATATTTGCAATTAGTGGAACTCGTTATTGATAAAATGATAATTCAACTAACGGCTTATATATATTTGTATTTTCGGTTAACATATATATCATCCGCACGCAAAAAACACCCAACATTTTCCATTGATCAATCTTTACTCTTATTGTAACGACCTCAACCAACTTCAACCACCATCCCCCTTCATCACCACCGTCGATCTCTTAATTATCATAATTTCCGATGAACATTATTTTTTTCCTTCTATAATAACCTCATAAAAATTAACAGATGTTTATTTCTTCTTTTGAAGCATGATACATATAAACAAAGAAGAAATAAATAATATAAGTTACGTATAATTAACATTTCTTGCACTGTATTGGGTCTATTACATTACATTGGTTATTATTCGATTAGTTTAAACATCTCCGGATTAATTAGGGTTCCGTAAGGATGGAAACGGATCTTTACGCGTTGGACATTACCGTGATCTCCGCAAGTGGCTTGAAAAATGTCAACTATTTCATGAAAATGGGTGTGTACGTGGTGGTTTCCTTAATAAGCACAAATTCAATCATCAAACAAAAGACTCATGTTTCGAATGGTAACAAGAATCCTAGATGGAACCGTAGAATCAGTTTTGTTGTCCAAGAGTCCGCGATCCAAACCAGCACCCTCCTATTCATCCTCCGTAGCAAACGTGTATTAGGCGATAGAATCATTGGTGAGGTAATGATCCCGGTTCATGAACTTCTTGAAAACGGCCGGCCAAGTAATGGTGAACAAGTAGTTGAATACCAAGTTTGTTCAATTAGAGGTAAATCAAGAGGCACCCTCACATTTTCTCACAAATTTAAAAGGAAAGTTAACACCGATAACAACAGTAATATTTTTCCTCATGTATACGCCATGCAACAACATGACACATAACAAGGGGCATCATGTTACGTGCCACCTCAATCAAGGGTACAATGGCTATGTAGGGCACCCACAATCCTACTTTCACCAACAAATGGGGTGGGTTCGAATTAGAATTAGATATTCGGAGCTAGATTATATAGATCGATCGAGGATTATTGGTTGGGAAGCAAAATTCAAAATTCGTTGATTTAAATTGTTAGTTCATGTTACATGCATTTTGATTTTTGAGATTATACATATGGATATGTATATCATCAAGTTTGAAGAAAATTTGAAATGAATATGAATCTTCTATATGAAAGCAGGGTGGACATGTAGAAGATAGGGGTAGTTGCTGCTAGGAGTTCATTCTCAATATGCACCGTCATTTCTAATGAAAAATAGCATTTTTGGTTGAATTTCTTATTTGAGCTATGCGTTCAGAAAAGTTTTGATACCATAACTACGAGTCACTCAAAATCTTGGATCCACCACTATATAAAAGTGTTGTCACTATTTAAGTTTACAATTGTGGTTCCTTGTTTCATTCCTTCTGAAATTGTAACCCTCTTTTATAAAATGGTAAATACTAAGAGTCCCGTGTTCTATAAATATCGATTTCATTGAGTTGGATAAAAATGATAAGAAACTGGTTCACTCGTTACTCTGTATACATTGTGTGAAAAAAACTTATTATGTGTAATTTATAGTATTTTTGTAACGTTTCATATTTATAAGGTACCACGTGATATTCTTATAAGTTGACACATTAGTGAAATACATAGTTAAACAATAATTAACAGTTACATGACACACAACATACATTAACTAATTGAGTATACAATACACGATATGAATGTCATACCTTAATTGATTAATTATCTCGTGTGTCGGGAAATATTTGTTTTGGATGAAATTGATGGTGGAAAGTTGTAAAGGTTATCACTAAATGTGATCGACCTATGAAGTTGTACATTATGTCATAACTTATCATCTTGCAAAACTTACAATCACTAATGGAGTTTAATTGACATTGATTTTACCACTTTGTTTTTCAATCTTTGTCTATATACGTTATGAAGTTAGTTCTCTAAGTGAATAGAGAAAGAGAGATGAAATTTTAGCTCCATAAAAAATACAAACACCTACAAGTTCACTCATCATTGTTTTATAAGCTTAGTTTTGTTGTAGTAACATTCGGACCTACAAATTTTAGTCAAGCTAAGAACAAACCTTTGGGTTTGCTTATCAAGAACGATTTCGACAACCTTTTCAGCCATGTGTTCAAGTTCGGCAGTACTACTGCTTCGGTCGTTGTACCCTGAAAACAGATGCAAATCTTTTTAAGAGAACTGTGTCAAACACGGAAATCGGCTTATCATTAATTAGTTGATCGATATCCTTTTATTTCTGCTCCTTTCTTTTATTTATTTCTTTAAGTTGTTCAAAAAAGTTGCATACATACTTATGTGTATGTATTATTGTTATGTGATTCGTTATTGTAATGAAATTGTATTCGGGTACAATGCATTTATTCTTCGATTTTAAATTCTAAAAGGTTGTAGAAAATCAGTATTTATGCTACTAATTATGAAACTAAAATTACAAAAGAGTAAAAGCTATAAATTAGTAATATATATATTCTTGTTTTTGTCTTGAAGTGGATAAGATACTTATGTTGGATAAATAAACTCTTATGTTCTGTTCTAATGTAATAGTTAAATTTTAATACCTCGCACAATTTTTATGTACGTTGAAAAAGAATGACGAGGTGATTTTTTTAATTGTTATAATACATAGCAATTATTATTTGTACATTTAAAATAACATATCATATATTATACAACTATGTTTTTAGCCCGTGCGATGTACGGTCGTTAAAAAAAATACAATTATAAGTTTATTTGTAAGTACTCCTATAAATTACTGTTGTTAACTTTAAATGTGCAATTATGATTTAAAAATTTAAAAATATATAATAACATAAACCAAACTATATACTCCCCCCGTCCCAAAATTATTGTCCACCAACAAAAAATACACGGTTTAATAAAAGTAGGACCATAACACTTTTCAACTAATCAAATAGAATCTTCACTCACTAAAAAGAAAGGTAGACTATAATTTTTGGACGAATTATTTTAGGACGTCCCAAAAAAGAAAGGTAGACTATAATTTTTGGACGAATGAAATAATAAATTAACAAACTATTATATTTAATTGTAGAAATTAATATATGGAGTTAAATAAAACATAATGAATTACACGAAGATAAATAATAAGTATCACATGTATTCGCAAAAAGTTGTAGGTCTTTAAGCCCGTGCAATGGACAGTAATGTATACAAAACTATTATATATTATGAAATAGTCAATGTCAATATTGTAATTAAAAACTATAAATTTGTCATTGAAAATAGTACACAACAACCCAAACATATGTTAATCAAAAGTTCAAAGTTTTTGTAAGTAACAACATAAGAAACAATGATAACACGTTAAAAATTGTTAATGTAAAATATTACAATAACAAATGTTATATAACTTTAACATAAGCAACATATGTAATAGTTTCTAACATTTTTGTCTCAACTCAACATCTCAATCCATCAATATGTTTAACACGTGAATTGTCTACATATAGTTAATCACGATTTAATAAAATAAATTCAATGAAACAACGGGTGTACTTCACTCTTATATTAATCAATGTAAAACATAACTAGTAAAAACAAACTTAAATGATTAACTTTTGATTAACCTATAAGTTAAGGTGTTTAAACAGTTTTATAAAAAGTTAGAATGGTTCAAACGGAAAAATTAAAAGTGTAAGGATTAAACTATTATTAACAATTTTTATAAATGATTTATAATAATATTTAAATTTAAATTAATAATAATGGAAAACCTTGTGTTATCTCTAGAATTTTAGGAGTAATGTATTTTTGACATGTCATCTTATAATTATAAAAATGACATATAAGTAATAATATCTTTGTTTTATAAATATAGATAAATAGATAGATATAGACCACCTCATTAAATTGTAAATATAAACAAACATGATGAAATCTCTCTAAAAGATTATATTATCGTGTTCCTTAAAAGTCGCTAACAAATTTTTTGAAAGATATAATTACAACAAGACCACAGAAGTCTTAAAAGAAAATTGGTTACTAATGCAAATAATTCGGTTACTAACTTACCCCGCACGTTACTCACATTATAACAAAACATACGATTTTGAATACAATGATAATAAAATGAGTATGTTACCTACGTCGAGACAAAAATGAAATTACGTTATCAATTAATAGCTTAGGCCCTTAAAAAACTGATTATATGGATGATTACTGGGTAAACAATATTAATCATGAGCACATCGTTACACCATAACATCGTTATTAAAAATCCAACTAAACTTAACACCATGTGGTTCCATCTTCTTAGCCCTTTCATCAGCTCGTTCTTGCAACTTCCTGATCCTGGGTGGTAACCCACACACAAACTCCTGTGCACGCCTTCCTTCATCCGTCAGATCTTCAATCTTCTCCAATCTCCACTGTCCGATCAAATACTCCAATATATCCGCATAATCGTTCGTCGTATAAATCCCTAACCGCTGAGCCACAGCCGAATAATGCTCGAACAACGACAGATCCTGGCCGTCGAACATGAGATGACCTGGCATTGTTATCTTTTTTTTCATCATAGTAGCAACTCCTAACATTGCACCGGCCTGTTGGATCAACTTGTAGAAGCTTCTCAACTATTTTAACATAAGCGTTTTCGTGGCGCTTTTCGTCGGAGGCAATGGTGCCACATATGCGTGCCAGTATTGGATCGCCACCTTCTTTGGCTAACCGAGCTGTGTTTCCGTGTGAAATGAAGGTGGCTCGTTCTTGAAATGAGGTGTATACGAAACCTAAATAGGGGTTGTTTTCTGTTCCAACATCCTAGAAATTAAACAAAATATTTTACATTAACCATTTGTTTTGTTAATTATCTACTTCTATATATACTGCCGAAAACACACGTGCATGCTATCGAGCGAAATGAAACTATTATTTAATTCACACTCAGCTCATTTTGTATTTTATAATGTATCTCAACGTAACGTTGTTACGCATCATAACTAAAATGAAATAAACAAAACAGAAGATGATATGGTTTTACCATGCCAGAACCTATCAAATATTGAGCAGTTTTCGCAATCACATTCATATCAACCCGGCCCGAAAGATAAAGATACGCCGAAAGCAAATCCCCGTGCCTGTTCTCTTCGGCAGTCCAAGCGCGGGTCCAAGTAGCCCACGGGTTCGAGTACGAACCCGTTTCATCCCTAACACCATCCAATGAATTAAAAAATGTTTGATACGTAGGTAAAGCCTCTTCAGTTATCATACCACCAACAAGAATAACTAATAAATCATCAGCCAAATCAGCGGTACGATCACGTAATGCTTTGACTTCAGCAGAAAACTGATCGTACGGCTGAGATGAAACCGGTAAAAAGTCAGAAGGTTGCCAGCACCGGTCAACGGGTCTAAGTAGTGGGAGAACCGATTCCGCTACCCCATGATTCAAGTGATTTGAAAATGTCGAGTTTGTGTGGTGGCAATGAATGGGTTATTGATGTTTTGTAGCGAACAGGTGGTGGTGCTGCTGCAGAGGCAAAGAGTGGTGGTAAACGGCGGAGGGTGGTGGTGCGGTTGATTTTGACGGGTGTGGGAAGTGTTGAAAGTACTAGGCTGGAATGCATGGTGTATTGTAGTGTTGAGTTGGGATTTTGGGTTTGGAGTATGTAGTGACATCTATAAGAAGTGTGAGAATGTGAGAATTGTTAGGATCGGATCTTTTCTGATTCATTTGTAATGATAAGAATTGAATTGAACAGTGAAGTGAACACGATATATCTATCATTCAGTTTTCTATATATTTAAGTCTTGTATTCGTACTTCTAGAGTTCTAGGCACTTGGCTAGAAATAAATACCAAGACTCTTAGAGTCTTATTGATACATTAAGCATCAAGGAGTGAGTTGGAGTTGGGTTGGTTGAACCCGAGTATCTTGAACGCAGATAATCTATCCGACCCGAATAGGATTCGGGTTAAACGGGTTGATGTATTATGTTATTGTATGTAACAAACTTTTAAAACATCTATTGTATGCAATAAACTTGTAAAAAATCGCTATCGTATGGTGCGGTAGTCAATGATCTGCTAGAGTTTGCTCGTGCCGCCACTAACCAATGTTAAAGAGCCATTTTCAGTTTGGCATGTACATATGATAACCCGCAACATACAATAGAGATTTTTTTACAAGTTCATTGCATACAATAGATGTTATTAAAGGTTGTGACATACAATAGGGATTTTTACACGTTTATTACATACAATATATGTTTTGAAAGTTTGTTACAGACAATAGTAAAGCGAGCAAAATTAGATACATAACCAAACAATTAACCCTAATAAGAAGACACGTGTCTATAATAATTAATTTTAATCCTTTGTAGTGTTCTAAATACAACCCTAAGTTAATATCCATTTTTAAAAAATTAACATATCATACAGATTTATATATGTCATTAGTTATCATTTTTAAATTTTATTCTTCATTTTCTCAATACATCTTAATCTTAATATACACCATATTACTTAACACCTCTAAATGAAAACATAAGCATACTTTTAAATAAAACATATCATTCACATTCACATTTGTTAATAAAAGAAAAAGTAAATGTCTTTTATAATATGTTAAATTTTCTATATCTTAGATTATAAAATTAATAATATACAAAAAATGTAATAAAAACATCATCTTATTAATCTCTTTATTATTCTTGATAAAGAATTATTAAACTTACTAACTATTTAATATCTAACTATTTTGTATATAATTATTTTATACTCTTTTATTTGTGTTAGTCCTCAAATATTTACAACTTTAATTACTTTCATTTTTAATTTGACAAGTAATTAATTAACATCTCTAGCATACCACATCAAATATTAGATCTTTTCAATTATATTATTATTATCATTTCTTCAAAACTATAAGTGGAATAACATTAGTGAGATTTCTTTACCTAGCTCTACAATTTTGGACACCATTATAGTTAACATTACGATTAGATGCACTTACCGAAATTTCTCGTGTTTGAAAATATATAGTTGAGGATAATATATAAATAGTTTTTATTTCGATCAAAAATTAACTTTGAAGATAATATACATTTGAGATTGCAAAAAATTAACATTAATATTTCTTACCTTGAGCCGTGTATCGCACGGCCCTATATGGTTACTAGTATTTTATATAAAAAAATCATCAAGATTGCTTCAAATGCTTACACATAATACCTTCAAATACTTACACCTAAGTATCTTTAAAAGTGATACGTGTCAATCTAATAACTTCATAAGAAATAAATAATATAAGTTACGTATAATTAACATTTCTTGTACTTTATTGGGTCTAGCTATTTCATTACCTTGGTTATTATTCGATTAGTTTAAACATCTCCGAATTAATCAGGGTTCGTAAGGATGGAAACGGATCTTTACGCGTTGGACATTACCGTGATCTCTGCAAGTGGCTTGAAAAATGTCAACTATTTCATGAAAATGGATGTGTACGTGGTGGTTTCCTTAATAAGCACTAATTCGATCATCAAACAAAAGACTCATGTTTCTAATGGTAACAAGAATCCTAGATGGAACCAGGGGCGAAGCTAAGATATTTCGTATAAGGGGCAAAAGTTTATTTATTTATTTTTCCTATCATTTTGGGGGGGCAAAACTCCAAACTATCACTAATAACCTTAAAAAATTTATTTTTTCCTACAATTCTAGACTTTTAGGGGGGACGACTGCCCCCATGCCCCCCTTTAGCTCCACCCTGGGAACCGTAGAATCAGTTTTGTTGTCCAAGAGTCCGCGATCCAAACCAGCACCCTCCTATTCATCCTCCGTAGCAAACGTGTATTAGGCGATAGAATCATTGGTGAGGTAATGATCCCGGTTCATGAACTTCTTGAAAACGGCCGGCCAAGTAATGGTGAACAAGTAGTTGAATACCAAGTTTGTTCAATTAGAGGTAAATCAAGAGGCACCCTCACATTTTCTCACAAATTTAAAGGGAAAGTTAACACCGATAACAACAGTAATATTTTTCCTCATGTATACGCCATGCAACAACATGGCACATAACAAGGGGTATCATGTTACGCGCCACCTCAATCAAGGGTACAATGGCTATGTAGGGCACCCACAATCCTACTTTCACCAACAAATGGGGTGAGTTCGAATTAGAATTAGATATTGGTAGCTGGATTGATCGAGGATTATTAATTGATTAGAAAGATGGTGTCGGATTCAAGATTGAAAATTCGTTGATTTAAATTTGTTGTTCATGTTACATTTTGATTTTTGACGTTATACGTATGTATGTATGTACGAATCATCAGTTTGGAGAAAAGTTGAAAGGGAAAAGTTGAAATGAATATGAAATTTGTATATGAAAGTGCATGTTGTCACTATTTAAGTTTTCAGTTGTCGTTCCTTCTTTAATTCCTTGTGAAATTGTGTAGCTAGCTCTTGTTTGAAATATTGATACATGTTAAGAGGATGATATATAAGTTTCCCGTGCGCTATAAATATCGATTTCATTGACTTGGTTAAAAATGATAAGAAAGAGGTCAGATATTCGTAGTGTATATACGTACTTAACTACTCCATGTATATTTGTATGCAAGAAATTTGTTATTTGTTGCTATTATATGTAATTTATACCTTCTCCGTCCTAAAATAATTCTCATCCGACAAAACTATGTAGTTTAATAAAAACATAATCATTACTGCTTTCTTTTTCTTACTTTTTGCAGAATGACAGTTTTACCCCTTAACAAATTAATTATTGTGTTACTTTAAAAGTTTTTAATCATAATTTCAATTACGGGTAATATGGCAATCACGATCAAACTTTCATATCAACTTTTGGAAGTGGACAATTAATTTGGGACGTCCGTAAAAGAAAAGATGGATTATAATTGGGGTTAGTGTCTGAGAATGAACCAAACTTTGACCAAAAGTCTATTGTGTGTACCCAACTTACATTTGTTAACTTTAATGCATCCAACTTTTAAAAAGAATGTTTTGATGTATTTTGATGACGTGTCGATGACATGTCACTCTCTTCATATGGCACGTTATACGAATGACACATCATCAAAATACATCAAAATATCATTTTTGAAAGTTGGATACATTAAAATTAGCAAATGTAAGTTGGGTACACACAATAGACATTTGGTCAAAGTTTGGTACATTTTCAGACACTAAACCCATTATAATTTTGGGATGGAAGGAGTATTATTTATCGTATGTCATACTTATATGGTGTCACATGACGACACATCATCAAAATACATCGAATGTTAATAAATAACAAATTTTCTTACCCATAATATAAATTCGGATAATTGAGTAGATACTACGAATGTTTGATGTTTGTTAATTATCTTTCAAAAGGGATGTAGAGAAAGGTTATGAATTTATGATACTAATTATGAAAGTAAGATTACAAAAACTATATGAATAATAACTTGTAAACAATATATATTATCACGAGTACATATATGGTTACACCGTAACTTCCTTATTAAATATCCAACTAAACTTCACATCACGTGGTTCCATTTTCTTAGCCTTTTCGTCAGCTCGCTCTTGCAACTTCCTAATCTTAGGTGCTAATCCACACACAAACTCTTGTGCACGCCTTCCTTCATCCGTCAGATCTTCAATCTTCTCCAATCTCCATCGTCCGATCAAATACTCCAATATATCCACATAATCATTCGTCGTATAAATCCCTAACTGCTGAGCCACAGCCGAATAATGCTCGAACAATGACGGATCCTGGCCATCGAACATAAAATGACCTGGCATTGTTATCTTTTTTTTCATCATAGTAGCAACTCCTAACAGTACACCTGTTGGATCAACTTGTAGAAGCTTTTCAACTATTTTAACATAAGCGTTCTCGTGGCGCTTTTCGTCGGAGGCAATGGTGCCACATATGCGTGCCAGTATTGGATCGCCACCTTCTTTGGCTAACCGAGCCGTGTTTCCATGTGAAATGAAGGTGGCTCGTTCTTGAAATGAGGTGTATACGAAACCTAAATAGGGGTTGTTTTCTGTTCCAGCATCCTAGTAAATAGTAATTAAACAAGAAATTTACATTAACTATTTGTTTTTTTTATCAGACATCAACCATTTGTTAATTATCTACTTTTAATATTTGAAGGGGATAACATGTACACCGCCGAAAAAAGAAATATCATATGTGCTAGCGAGTGAAAATAATTACTACTCGCTCTATCTCATTCCACGCTCTATCTCATTCCAAGAGTCCTCATTTCAACCAATCAAAAAAAGATTTTATTGGCATGGTAGATATAATATATAATTGTAGTTAGTGAAGAATGTTAAAACTTTATGCCCAGACAAAAGCCGGCGACACTTTGACCGGAATTAATCACACTCATTTTGTATTTTATACATGTATCTCAACGTAAACGTTGTTACACATCATAACTAAAATGAAATAAACAAAACGAAAAATGGTTTTACCATGCCAGAACCTATCAAATATTGAGTAGTTTTCGCAATCATATTCGTATCAACCCGACCCGAAAGATAAAGATACGCCGAAAGCAAATCCCCATGCCTATTCTCTTCAGCGGTCCAAGCGCGGGTCCAAGTAGCCCACGCGTTCGAGTCCGATCCCGTTTCATCCTTAACACCATCAAATGTATTAAAAACTGTTTGATACGTAGGTAAAGCCTCTTCAGTTACCATACCACCAACAAGAATAACTAATAAATCATCAGGCAAATTAGCGGTACGATCACGTAATGCTTTCACTTCAGCAGAAAACTGATCGTACGGCTGAGATGAAACGGGTAAAAAGTCAGAAGGTTGCCAGCACCGGTCAACGGGTCTAAGTAGTGGGAGAACTGACTCCGCTACCCATGATTCAAGTGATTTGAAAATGTCGAGTTTGTGTGGTGGCAATGAATGGGTTACTGATGTTTTGTAGCGAATAGGTGGTGCTGCTGCTGCAGAGGCAAAGAGTGGTGGTAAACGACGGATGGTGGTGGCGGTGGTGGGGTTGATTTTGACGGGTGTGGGAAGTGTTGAAAGTACTAGGCTGGATTTCATGATGTGTTGTAGTGTTGAGTTGGGATTTTGGGTTTGGAGTAGTGACATTTATAAGAAGTGTGAGAATGTGAGAATTGTTAGGATCGGATCTTTTCTGATTCATTTGTAATGATAAGAATTGAATTGAACAGTGAAGTGAACACGATATCTTTTCATTCAGTTTTCTATTGTAGCACACATAACCTTACCTTACATATGAAGACCAATTAAGTCTTGGTCATACTTCTAGAGTTCTAGGCACTTGCTTAGCTTAGAAATAAATACCAAGACTCTAGAGTCTTATTGATACATTAAGCATCAAGGACTAACGATCTGTACATTAAGAGTTAGATGACGGGGTGTTTGTGAATCGAAGAAATCACACAATAAACAAGATCGAAAATTTAATAAACCTTAAACGGGTGCTCTAAAACGGGACTTCTCGAGAATCATTCTCTCTTTTTAATAATTATTTTCAACTAACTCAGACCCTAAGACAATCAAATATTTATATAGACTTTTAACCCTATACTAAACTTGATGAAAAAGAAAACAATAATAAATAATTATAAATCTAATCTAGATAAATTCTAACTAAAACCAAATAAATATTAAATTAAATTAGATAGATTATGACAATTGTAAATTGTCATTTATGACCCTTCGATCTTCGAATCGTTACGAATTTTAACTTCACAAGTTAACCGAATAAACGACGGCTAAGTCAAAAGAGTTAGAGGCCGAATACACTCTCTGCATCATTCTCCCCCTCTTGGAAAAGACTCGTCCTTGAGTCTTGTCTTTCCAAGTCTCAAACTCTGAAACTTTCTACCCCCCCCCCCTTCGTTTCTTTAACACGGCTTCTCCATAGAGAATCATGATCCATCTTGTTTAAAACATCCGATAAAATCTTTCGATAAAATCATCCGGAGACTTCTTCCTCACTCCCGTTTCCGTTGCCTCGTTCGGCGACTCTACGGTTGGCTCGTTGTTGGACTCCGTCTGAAGCTTACAATTGTTTATGGGGTCTTCAACCTCTAACACACACGCGTATCGGTAGTTGGTTATATCGTTGCCTCTTCCGGCGAATCTACGATTACCAAAGTCAAAACATATCCGGTCTAAAAAACTGCAAAAACTTCGGAAATTCACACCTCCTTGTTGAAATATCAAATCGAAAATCCCAACGGTCAGATTGTGCAGCTATGTGTTCTCAACCACATATCCAAATATCACAATGATCCAACGGTTAACGAATCTGTGGCGTCGATTATCTCGTAGATGAGTAGAGTATGACGAATATGGACGGAATTTTTCTTTTTCTTCGATTGGCTTCTTTTGGTTGTGCGATTTCTTCTCCCAAACCTATTCTCTGATACCAAATAATGACTGAGTGTTTGTGAATCGAAGAAATCACACAATAAACAAGACCGGAAATTAATAAACCCTAAACGGGTGCCCTAAAACGTGACTTCTCGAAAATCACTCTCTGTTTTCAATAATTATCTTCAACTAAATCAAACCCTAAGACAATCAAATAATTATAAAAACTTCTAACCCTAGACTAAACTTGATGAAAAAAACAATAATAAAAATAATTATAAATCTAATCTAGATAAATTCTAACTAAAACTAATTAAATATTAAATTAAATTAGATAGATTATAACAATTGTAAATTGTCATTTATGACCCTTCGATCTTCGAATCGTTACGAATTTTAACTCACATGTTAACCGAAGAAATGACGGCTAAGTCAAAGGAGTTGAAGGCCGAAGACACTCTCAGCATCAGAGTTGGAGTTTAGGTAAGTTGAACCCGAGTATCTTGAATGCTGATAATCTATCCGACCCGAATTGGATTCGGGTTAAACGGGTTGATGTATTATGTTAACTGAACTCGAATATCATGAACTCGATCAGATAACTAGAACTCGATTTCAAACTCAAATAACCCAAATCTTTTTGCCACCCAACAACTTAATTTTTTAAGGATGCGCTTATTTTATTTACTGGTTTTCGCATGGAAACTGCCTTTTGTTATATGAATATATATACTAGGTAGTTAATGGTTGTGCTACGTACAGCCTATTTAAACTAGTGTAATATTCGAGCGGTGCCCCGGGAACCCTTTTTATTTTACGTTATAACTTCCGTAAAGTATATTCGTAACCAATCAATTATAAGGTGCCAGTTTTTCACTTTCATTTTCATAAAAAAGTTGAATGCGTTGTATATGCTCAACCCACATAAAAAAACAAATCGTTAGTGACTAAGAATATACACCCAAATAACCATCATCATATGGTGACTGCTATAACACCACTCATTTCAGTACATTATTTAATCATGTATAATATAGGAAGCGTAGGTCAAATGAGCTTTATCAATTCACTTTACATATTATGTATATATTTAAACTCATACTTTTTCAAAACATAGTATATTCAACTGGGTATTATATAAATCAAAACATAACTTTTGGTTTTCAACCCAATATCGGAGTCTACGCCTAATCAAACATTCCATCCAATAAACAAGCTTCTTGCCCGCCCATTGTATCAACACAATAACCTGCAAGAAGTGGGGTGGTGAGGTTAGCTCAAAGCTAAGTGAGTGAATACATAACCAACAGCCTAACTTAGCATAACAACCTTGTTTACAGCAATCATCGTAAACAAATAACATCACAATAGATCGATGGGTCTTAGGGAAACCTTCAGCCAAGAATACCAACAGTCTACACATAATATCAATGAGATAATATCTCAATACAATGAGGATCGGTGGTTTTTTGAGATATCATGATACCCGGGGATTTTCCAAGAACACTTACCACAATCTGTAAGGCCAATACAGAATAGACCGATAGTTTGGTACTAATCTCATACGACCTAATTTCCTATTAACGATAAGTACAAAGAAATTCATGTCGTCTTACAATAGTAACCAAACCCAACCAATAGATTGACCTCAATACTGATGCCCGAAGGCCAAATATCAAGTGATCACATATTCACATATTCAATCAGGTCAACATATCAGACTAACCAGTCTATCAACAGTATTATTACTATCAAACCAAATTAATCATGGCAAACCAAAAGCAGTAATAATACGATTACTCGTTGTAACCAAACCTGTTACAACTAAATTACACTGAGGATTAAGATCCACTCACCGAATACCTGAGTCGTCCACTCAGTAGTCTAATATCACTGAGTCTTCTCCATATCTGATAATACAACAGAATAACATAAGTTAGTTACTTACCCTAATGTGGATATAACATCATATTAACGTAGTTACATTAAACAGCTTAATTAAGTAACTACGACATGATATTTACTAATCAAAATCATCAATCCATTACTCCCATTTGATTAATCATATTTAACTCTTTGATCCCAAATTACGGAATTATCACTTAGTCATGAGTAATTATCATTATATCCACTTTCAATTACAATTCAAATGAGTTATCATTTACTTATAGTAATTTAACACAATACATTCTAAGATTATGAGTAATCACATTAACATCATATCTTGTTACCAGTTATGATGAATTACTACATATTCATCACACTTTTACAAAACTTACTTTAATTATAACCCATATAACTTGATTAATCCACTTCTAGGTTAGATTAAGATTACTAACCATGTTATTAACAACCATTATCAATCATATTCCACTAACTTAAACTTAGAGACTTTGATTCATGAAAATCATATTAAATTCATAACTTTATTCACAATCATACTTTAACCTTTTCAATTCTAGATTAGGTTTTAATTACAAATCATAAATTAAACATTAATTAACAATTATAACACATTCACAAGCTTTAATTCATGAATAATCAACTAAACCCAAACTTTCTTCATGAACATTTATCAAATTCTTCACTTCTAGCTTAGGTTTTAGGTTATAATTCTCATTTAGCATCAACTAACAACTTATATCATCATTTTAAGCTTCAATTTCATATCAAATATCCTAATTCTAACAAATACCCAAAAACACATTATCTAGGTTTAGGAAAATCAAGAAATTAACACTTACAAGATGATTAGAAGGATAAAGAGATGCTTAATTCACGTTGTAGGAGCTTGAATCAAAATTTTATAGCTTCAATTTCACCTCAAAGCTTGTTTTAAAAATTACAAATCGTCCCTGTGGTGTTTTCGGTTTGGCCAGACAAAGAACAGAGAGAAGAAGACTTTGATTCTTACAAAAATTTTGATACTTGATAATGATTTAGGGTTCTAAGTATTTCTCTCACTTACGATCGATCTCTCTGGAATTTCTGTGAAGTTTAATACTCCCTCCGTCCCAAATCTATTGTTCCCTTGTTGACTTTGGAGTCTTTCTTTAACAACTTTGACCTTAGATATTTTTATTTGTGTTATATAATACTTGATGCAAATTATACCAATGAAAATACATTCAAAATCCAATCAATTCATATATTTTGCATCAAATATTATAACACACAAACAAAAATATTGAAGGTCAAAGTAGAAAGAGAAAGACTTCAAAGTCAACAAGGGGACAATAGATTTGGGACGGAGGGAGTACGTATTACACACATATTACAGATATATGTGTACTAGTTTTGTCCCCTTTAATATCTATTGTCTGGATCTTAAAAACCATTTGCGAGAAAAGTATTTTATTTTACCGTCAACTGAATTAATTTAAAACAGTTAATAATTTATTAGACACAATAAATTATTTGACTCTTTCCCTCATTTATTTTCAAATAACAAATGAAACTATTTTCTGACATATTTAATAATAATTCACAGTCAGAAAATATTAAAATACTACTAGGCCCGAGGAGTGGGTGTTACAACTGCATTGCTGAAGTTTATTTAATAAAATGTTTAACTGTTAGCAACATATAAAGGTCAAGTAACATATGTCCTATAGTTAAAGTAGGTGATGTTCATACGTTTTCCTAGAAGGTTGATCTTTAGAAAGAACCATATCATCCTCAAAGTTTCGCTTGCTAAAACTGGATTCCAATTTGTATTACATATCGGATGGCTGTTCATTGGAACTAATATCAAAATTAAAACTAAAATCAAAATAGGTAATCAAATAAAAATGGTTCAAAGCAGCTCAATAGAAGGGAAGTTTCATTTTACCCAATCATCAACCAAGTCCACATAAAGCTTTTCTAGTACTTGTGGTCTCTTCAGCAGACTCTGACAAGAGCATGATGTCCTATAAAATAGAGAATTATAACGTTTGAGGACATATGTCTATGAAGTGATGTGTTCTCACCATTTGACTCCTGTTCGTAGGTTATAATTTCTCAAGAACCGATCTGCATATATATCACATTATAAAGGGGAAAAACGATCTCTAAATACGATCTCTAACAGCAACAAAATCCAACATCAACAAAAACGATCTCTAAATACCCCCTCACAACAGCAGTAACAAAACCGTATAGCATAGGACCCGTAACAATAAATCAAATATGAAACCATCACAGATGAAATGCCCACTGCATGTTTAGACCATGTAATTAGGTTCTTAACGCCATGAGATACAAATGAAAAAATTATTTATATAAGACACACATACAGTCTTTTTAATCAGAAATCAATTAATTGTACCTAATCAATTGTTGAGTTGAGATGCTCAAGTAGCTTTACAATATATTTCATTATTTCTAAACTTGGCCCGTAGGAAGTTGTTATTTTCCATTGTAGATATGATTCTGAGCCTTGATTCGACAAAACAGTAGAACGTGAACAATATGAAACTTCACAAGAGCACCTAATAAAAATTGAATAAAAGATATATACTTCTAGAAAATGAGTGACAAAAAAAATTAAAACTAATGCGACCCCTTTTCCCTATACTAAAGCAAATAATGTCAAGCTATGGTATCATGAATAATGAATCCTTTAGGGGTATTTGTAATGCATATAAAAGAGGTTAATGAATAGAATTCTCATGTTTCATACTGAGTTGAGGGTTTTCATACCATAATAGGATATGTTAAGCTCCTCTGCATTTGTTCTGCTGTCAATAAGGCAGTAATTACCTGTGTGCACATTCAATTTAGTATTAAAAACCTCGAAAAACCAAGTTATTTCTTACAAAGAGAACTTACATGTATACGGATAATAAAATCCACGACTGATGATGCATAAAATAGTTAAGTTTCTGGGTATAGAAGACAAAATATATCAAAGAATAACGAACTTGAGTTGGGTGAGATAGCAAAGAACCTTAAAAACTTGAGAATAATCCATCCATGTATAGCCTTAGGTCCCAAATTTAGCTTCAAGAATGCACTTTTGTTACAATGGTGAAGAACCAAATTAAATAGCGCTAAGCAATCCTCGATAGGATCTATTGACCAAATGTGATCCTACTACAGATGACATGGGTAATATATAGTTGTTATTTGCCTACAATAGGCAGTAAAAGTTACTAAAAAGGCATTAGTCTGACTCTAGCTAACATGGTGTACCTTTGTTAATACGGAGTGATAGAAATTAGTAGAAAGGCTGATTCGGTTAGCATGTTAACTCCAAGAATTACTCCAAGATAACCTTCATTCTTGTACATAGGTATGAAAAAAAAATCACCACGTTACACCATTACCACACGTAATTTATATAAAAAAAAATAGAACATACAATATGAAAACTAATCAAACACAAACAGGTTACCAACCATCAGCACAAGAAAAGATACAATTTTCAAGTTTAAATGATCCAACCAACTATACAGGTGAAAATAAGCTCTAGCATGAGAAAGAAATAGTTGAATTTCCATGAACCAAAAATTAATGGGTTGACTCTCCACTAACTTTTATGATAAAACACCATCATAATTAACTACTTCATATAAGAGTAATAGAATTACCTTGTACCAATACATCAACTGATTAACATGCATCTAATAATCATACATTCAGAACAATATCCAGACAGCATACACTTCAACTTTAATTCTACTATCTAAAAAAATTGCTTCTCGATACTTATGTATTTCATCAAATACCTGGCGCACAGAAATATATGAGATTAATATTGAAATCCGAACCATATTTCACTTCAATCATGAAAAGGAAACCGCTTATCTAAAAGTCGGGGATCGTGAGTTAGCAGGGAGCCAGGGAGAACGGAGCTGGGAGAACGCTGGTGGAGGATCTGACGGGGATGACAAAAATGTCAGACGGCAAAAAATTCAGAGGAATGTAATTAAGTCAGTAATAAGTACTACGTAATAAGAAAGGGAAGAAGATGGTCTGTTATTACTTGAGAACTGCTCCAGTAACCGCTGCAAAATTGATCCGTGTACTTCAGACGGCTGAGATTAAAAATGATAGAACATTAAAAGGTCCATATTTGTTCTCAATACAATTGCAGTTAACTTGGCTCTATCAATGTAGAGTTATAATTATAGTTATAATTTAAAGGGAGAAGAACTTTGAAAAAGTATATAGACTTTTATGGTTTGACATAAATCTATCACTTCCTCCACAGTTAAATAAATACATTGATGCACAACCCACATTATATACTCCGTATGTTGGTTCTTTAAAATGATCTGTTCGATATCCGTTTACCAAGATCCTAAACATTTGCTCGGTAAGAAATATCTTAAATACGTTTATATCATAATGCGTTTGCTTTTTCATTAAGATGCTATTGTAATAATTAAGATGATGCAAAATATATGAATGAGTTTGATTTTAACTCTTAAATGTATTTTCATTAATATAATTTTTGTCAGGTTCGTATTATAAAACACAAACAAATTAAAGATGATATTGAAGTCAAAGTTGAAAAAGAAAGACTTTAAATAGTCAAAACATGACACTTATAATGACACGGATGTTGTAGCACCCCCAAATTTATAATGCAGCGGAAGTCAACACGGGGTGCTACTAATCCAATATCATAACACATAATCATAAGCAAACGACCTCTAGATGAGTCGTTTGTAGAAAATAGTTACATTTCATAGTAAATCATTTGAAAACATATTATTTTCGATACAAAAGTTGTAATTTCCTAGATTCCACGCGTAAGGCGGGAGATTCTATTACATAATCGTAATATATAAAAGATAATGCTAAGAATCTCCGTTAATGCAGTTATGTTGAAATCATGCGACTCTAGCTATGTTCGGGAGTAATCCTACTCCGTAAGCGTACCTGAGAATACATACTAAAAAGGTCAACACGAATGTTGGTGAATCTCACAGGTTTGTAGGTAATATCAGTTTTGAACACAAGTTTTTGTCAGTGGTGCCCGCAGGCGTAAATCAAGTATTTGCAATCCTACAAATGTATGTAAGTTTATACCGTTTCCATGAGACTCATAATCGAAGCTTAACCCGTAAGTAATAAGTTGCCCCCCCCCCCCCCCCGACATGCTCGAAACTGAGCAAGCGTAAGTAACGAATAATAGTCGCCCGTTTATACAGAACCGTTCGTGGTAGCGCTATTACCCCCGGCGGGGAGGGTCATTTCCTTAATGGATCCATTAACTAGTGTTCGTGCTTAAGTCCATAACTAACGATGTTTGATGGAGGGACTTCAGTAAATGGTAAGTAACTCATACAATCCTGTATAGTAAAAGGATATTATTAGGCTGTAAGACTCACCTGAGTCTTTGCAAGTAAGCGTTTACATCAATAAACGTAAGTCTGGGTGCTAAAATCAGCAAGTAGGTCCTCTGAACCCGAAACCTTCTAATGTCCTAGACATATAAGGTTATATAAGTAGATGTCTCGAAAGAACATCCATGCTAGTTGTCCACTCAACTAGTTATGTCCAAAGTTGTTTATCGTTTGTTTAGAAATTGTGTGTGGCCCATTGGTGAAGTTTAGGTATGTAATAATAATTCTCGAAGATATTATTATTAGGTTGTGTATCGTTTCATTGTATACTTTCCTAGCATTAGTTTTATAAGCACGAGTAGTATCATATATTGTTTGGTTGTTACTCGGGTCCAATACGTGATAGTTAAATGTTTTTAAGTATTCTGAGAATTGCGACGAAAAATTTGTGTCGCTAAATCAGGGTTTGCTGTCGCAATAAGTTGCGACGGAAAAGTTGTGTCGCAATTTATAGGTTTTCTGTCGCAATAAGTTGCGACGAAAAAGTTATGTCGCAAGTTATGTCGCAAATCGGGCTGGAAAGTTTTTACAATTTTAAGTCCAAAGTCAAAAATGCTCGGTTTGACCTGAAATTTTGACACAACCTTTAATATGGTAAAATATGAGCAAATAATGAGTTTTATGGTCATTTGCAACCTACAAGTGTCGTTTTTAAACAGAAAATGAAAATGACTCTTATGTTTATATTTTCAGAATTAATACGATTTTATTAACATCATTTAACCAAGAAATCATCCACAAGTGACTCCAGTAATTTTACATGTTGTTCTCCTATGTTTTAGCTTTCTGGAACATACTTTTATAAAGCCTAAAACCAAACACAAGTCGAGAAATCATTTTGTAAAGGAGTAAAGGTCCAGCAGTTCATTTTTCCAACACATGCTTAAGGATTTGGTCATATCTCAAAAATTAGCAAACTTCTTAAAGTGTGTGAGTAGGGGATTGAAAGCTAATACAAAAATACAGGTTTTACAAGTGGCTTAAGGTCCTAATTCGTTCCATATCCCGAGATATGCCAATTTGAATTCAGTTAGAAATCTGGTCAGAAAGTACAGCAGATACAAGTATTTTTATTTCATTTCTTAAAAAAAGTAAATGACCGAATTAACACAAGAGACTTACATATTCTGAAAGTAGGTTCAAAATGATTGAGTTTAGAGCAAATAAATGTTGGATTTAATCAAGATTTTGTTCGGTTATTCCCGATCTAAGTCGATCTAAATTATTATCCAGTGGGTAAAGCTATTACCCAACGGTTTTTAGTATTTTCATACGATTTTTAAGTTATATTTGGACATAATCAGTGGGTGGTGAAGCTCTAGCATGTGTAAATATGTTATCCAAGGAGTTATGAATGAGATCTAAGGTTTAATTACAAGGAAAAAGTGATCTAGAGTCGAAAGAAGGAGTATGTGCTTCTGTCTTGCTCAGTTCGTGTTCTCTCTGCTTCTCCTTGCGATTTGGTGAACAAGGTGATGCTGGATTATGTTGGGAAGTGGCTAGATGTTCTTGGAAGAGATTTTGGGTCGTGGTTAAGATGGTGGTGTGGCTGGGATCACAAAAAAATGGAGAGAAAAGGAGGGGATAAGTTTGGGGTTAAATGGTTAAATGAAAATGATTAGAGATAATGTAGCTTATATATGGTTAATTTAGGGTTGGGCTTGGGCTGGTGCTTATGGCCGATTTGGGCCTCTTCTGGGCCGACTTGGGCCTCTCCCAATCATGGGGTGGGCTCGTGAATTGTTCCTCGAGTTTGTGTTACGCTGGTTAATTGTTTAAACGTTACATCGCACGATTTTTAGGTTAAGTTTACACGTTTGGTTTCTCGAGTTCAATTATAATATATAAGTGTTATTTTGATTTGATTTAATATTTCTAAAACAATTATTTTGGGTTAGCAAAATATAATTTGGGTTTCGTTCGGGTGTCAGACTCGATTTGTGCGTTTTCTCAGACACGTTACGTTTTGAATCAAACAGGATAGTTTATCGTGTATATTATTTTGAAATAATAATGCCAAATATATAATAACTATTTTATCACTAAAATAAATTTAATTTGAGCACAAAAGGGTTCACCAACGGTCAAGTAAGTCGGAATCCATCCGATTAAATTGAGTAATTCTCATTAATTACGTACGTGTATATACACATATATACAGATAGTTACAAGTAATTAGCCTAAACACGAACTAAATACAAGTAATAGAGTTTTAATTAGAGATGATAATATCCTAATTTACGAGTTGTCACAGATGTAGTATTATATTTAGTTTAGATCATTAAGTATCAAATTATATTTTGCACCCTAATAAAGATTCGAAGTCTTTAAGTTTTATATTATTCTAATTGTATTCTAATTATCAATAAAATAAGAAAGTAAACATGCACATTCAGATTACTCTAAAATAATCTGGTTCATATTTTCTAGATTGTAGAAGAGGAGTGTTTTTATTGTAGGGTGTTTGCATAGTAAAAGTCATAGCTTACATGTGAGTATTCGTACCCGAAATTTTGATCCTGTACTTGTACCGTACCATACTAACCGATTTCAAACGGTCTGGTATTCGATACTCACTTTAGGGTCAAAAAGATAATCGGTACCAACCGGTTCGGTACCGGCATTTTCCCACTTGTCCCGCTTTGGTACCATATCCTAAATATACATGTTTTTCTTTATTATATGTCGATAGGGAAAAGTGGAAAAATATTGATACCGAACTGGTTGGTACCGGTTATCTTTTTTGCCCTAAAGATAGTACCGAATACTGGACCATTTGAAGTAGGTTGGTATCGATTCGGTGGCACAAGTACAAGATCAAATTTTCGGGTACGAATGCTCACCCCTAATAGTTAGTGTTGGATTTTTAAATCGGTGATCTAAAGGCCAACCTTTTATATATTAATTTTGCTTTGAGGCCAAATTCTAGTAGAAAAAAAGCCTCAAAACACAATATTGAATGTACTCTTATAAATAAATTTTTGTTTAGAAATTTAATTTTATCGTAGGTGAATTCTTTATTTTATTTTAGGACTTGGAATAAATGTATTTTTTTATTTAATTTAATTTTTGTTATTTGTTTTAATTACTGGAGAATTATTTTTTTCCTAAAACACTATAAAAAAGTGTCCTCCACTCCTTGTGCATTAATTTTTTGTTAGTATTTGTTTTGATCTAATTTCTATATATAATCCATAGAATTCCACTCATTCTCTCTCCTTTCTTAATCAATCATTTTATCATTTTATCATTTGCACCAACCAAAAATTTAAGGGAAATCACTATTTTGATCCGTTGACCATACTCTATTTAACAAAGTAATCCGTTGACCAACCAATCTAACAAACTAATCCACCTTTTCACGCCAAAATAGGTGAGCCTGGCACCCCCTATTAATTTATCCAATTTAATGCATTAAAAAACCTTAAGTCAAATATTTATTAATCTTTAAACCCTATAATCAGCAATTAATATCCTTAATCGCAATTAATTTGTGAGCCCGACGCTCCTCTGACATGACCCGGCGTACCACCCTTTAAATAACCGCCACGTGGAAAAACCCTGCAAGCATATGTACTCGGCGCGTCATCATGTGGAGTCGGCGCGCCATCATGTGGGGCCGGCGCACCATCATGTGGGGCCGGCGCACCATGTGGCGCTCTACTTGTTGCACCCCGTGTTTGGGAAAACGAAAAAGCTGGTCAAATCGTCACATCAGGGGCGCCCTAGTCAAATCCGACGCGCCACCTCTTTCTCACACGTCATCATCAGCACGCCTGTACCTACCTCCTTTTTTTAGTGGTTTCAATTATTAAATATTTGATTCTTCTATTAAATGATGTTATTCCATTATATATTGCCATTATGTCAGATTTTATTTGCATTAATTGCGCGCCTGATCTCATTGGATTCTTAATTTGTGGACGATCAAGTGTGTAAAAATAATAAAAGAAATTATTAACATTATTATTATTGCCTTATTATTGTGTTCCCCTTATAAAAAGAACGACGATTAACTCTTTTCCTATCCGTCTCTCAAAAACGTGGTATATTTGTAAAAAGATGAGTTCAGAGAGTGTTAACATTCTTTTCTGTTGGGGTGGATCGTGGGAAATTGTAAACGGCATGTATGAATACTTGCCGGTTGGATTACCTAGATGAGCCATTAGTTTGCCAGCAAATGTAAGGCATTCGAAGTTGAAAAAATTGATAGCTAAAAAGGCTCGTTTAGATATTCAACTAGAGTTTTTATTATGTTACAAAATGTCAACTTTCACACACCTAGTTGATATTTTTGACGACGAAGATGTAGGTTTGCTAATGGAAGACGTTCGTAATAACCCATACGGTGATCTAACATTATTTGTAGTTCATGAAATGGGTCTCGGTAGTGGAAGCAATCAACCATATGTTCTCGGTACATCAACGGGCTATCATCCCCAATAGATCAACAATTACCCATACCAACAAATAAATACATTTGACCTAAATACATACCCTACCCAAGAAATAATCAGTATCATACCCCTCAAAGTAGCCAGTACCCATTTCATAATCCATTTGTTTATTCACACGATCACATTTCTCAGCATGTTAGTAACCCGTCAAGAATTCTTTCAACCTTATTTTGAAGTCGAAAATGAAGAGCCTCAAAGTACAGTTGAACGGTTTGTGGTAGGTACAGGCGCGCCGGACGCACCAGTTTGAATTAATTGCTGATGGAGACGTGTGTGAGAGAGGTGGCGCGCTGGATTTGACCAGGGCGCTCCTGATGTGACGGTTTGACCAGCTTTTTCATTTCCCCAAACACGGGTACATATGCGTGCAGGGTTTTTCCACGTGGCAGGTATTTAAAGGGTGGCACTCCGGTTCATGTCAGAAGAGCGTCGGGCCCACCAGGGTGCCCCTGATGTGACAGTTTGACTAGCTTTTTCGTTTCCCCAAACACGTTTCATATGCTTACAGGGTTTTTCCACGTGGTGGGTATTTAAAGGGTGGCACGCCGGGTCATGTCAGAGGAGCGTCGGGCCCACGAATTAATTGCGATTAAGGATATTAATTGCTGATTATAGGGTTTAAATATTAATAAATCTTTGACTTAAAGTTTTTTAATGCATTAAATTAGATAAATTAATAGGGGCGCATCAGGCTCGCCTATTTTGGTGCGAAAAGGTGAATTAGTTTGTTAGATTGGTTAGTCAACGGATTAGTTTGTTAAATAGAGTATGGTCAACGGATCAAAATAGTAATTTATCCAAAATTTAAGTTGTTTATCAATCATTTTTCAATATACAATATGCATGTACGCTTCTATCATCATTATCACTTATATGATCTTATTTTATAGTCACAATTTCATTCAAAGACAAAAACAGAGAACTTAACATTTTTTAACAACTTTTTGGCATGTAAACCTTTTCTACACTTGACCAATGCTTTTAAAACCGGAAACCGGATCGGACCGAAAAGGATCCGATTCGGTCGGACCGGTCCGGCCGAACAACCCTAAACCGGTCAAAAATCATTTTTTTTTTAAAAAAGAAAATCAAAATCCGGTCCAACCGTCCGGTTTTGACCGAACCGTCCGGTTCGTTAACCAGTCAAACCTTGGTCAAAACCGGTTTTGAACGGCTCCGAAGGCCTCTGGTTTCCGGTTGAACCGGTCCGACCGGCCGGTTCAACCCGGTTTTGAAAACATTGCACTTGACCATTGATAGATTTACATGACACTTTACGATCTTAAGTAAATTTTATGGTATATATATACCTATATACATCTAAACCATTTATATATCTAAAAGGACAAATACTGTCTAAACTAGTATCCAAAATATTAGAGGAAAATATATACATAATAATGAATATATGGAACTCGCAAATTAAACCATTTATATGTATATATTCTTAAACTTAACCATACAACCAACTAAATTATACAAAAATATTATTAAGATGCAAGATTTATACATGTTACACCATAACTTCCTTATTAAAAATCCAACTAAACTTAACACCACGTGGTTTCATTTTCTTAGCCTTTTCATCAGCTCGCTCCTGCAACTTCCTGATCCTGGGTGCTAACCCACACACAAACTCCTGTGCACGCCTTCCTTCATCCGTCAGATCTTCAATCTTCTCCAATCTCCACCGTCCGATCAAATACTCCAATATATCCGCATAATCATCCGCCGTATAAACCCCCAACCGTTGCGCCACAGCCGCAAAATGCTCAAACAGCGACGGATCCTGGCCGTCGAACATTAAGTGAGCTGGCATTGTTATCTTTTTTCTCATCATATCAGCAATTGCCACCATTGCACCCGTTGGATCAACTTCTAGAAGCTTCTCGACTATTTTCACGTACGCATTTTCGTGACGCTTTTCATCGGACGCAATGGTGCCGCATATTCGTGCGAGAATTGGATCGCCGCGTTCTTTTGCTAGCCGAGCTGTGTTTCCGTGTGAGATGAAGGTGGCACGTTCTTGAAACGAGGTGTATACAAACCCTAGATAAGGGTTGTTTTCAGTTCCAGGATCCTACAAAAACAAAAAGCACATGCATATAACTTATATATGATATCTATTGTATTGTGTATATCATACTTATAATTCCATTTGTGATACATCAAACTTTCAAAAAATATATTTTATTGTAGTTCATAGGAATGTTGATTACGTGTCAACATATACTGAAATCACGCGACACCTTAAAAAGAAGATACACCAGCTTAATACATTAAAATAATTTTTTGGAAACTTGAATGCAATAAGCCAATAAGGATAGCAAAAGTAAATAATGCACAGACAATAAATATTAATTAGAAAATTAGATTCATTCCCAGGAACTAATCCCAGACACTAACTCCCTCTGTCTTATGTAGAGCAAAGAACAAAAAATTCTATGTTGAAGCGGTTATCTACTTAAAAAATAAATATAATAATTATATTATTCCTTATAGCAAAGAGAGAAACTATTTTCAGAAAGATGTCTCAATTCATTTACATTTACAGTACTTTATATACAGAAAAAAGATAAACAGATAAATACTTTATAGGTTCCAAACTAATTGTATGATTATTTATTTTATAACCCACCTCATCAATTTTCAAACCCTCGCATTCATTTACAGAATGTAATTTTTCCACATGAAAATATCAAAAACATTATAAGATTATAACTTCACGTGTATTTTTTCCACATTTAATATTAATAACCATATAAGTTTACTAAAACAATATCTTTGTGTTCAACTTGGAGTTTTTATATAGTAATTGTTTCCACAACTTCGGTTTCCATATAAATAGTAAATCTTAATTCGTATTCAAAAATGTATAGACGCTCATTTTTCACCTTATATAATAATGAAACTTAACGTAATTATAGTTTTCACTGGAATGTTAATTAAATAAAACGTTGTTTAATACGAAAATAAATTGACAAAAAGGAATTAAATTGTCTAAAAATCTTACCATGCCGGAACCAATCAAATACTGAATAGTTTTCTGAATCATATTCATATCAACCCGACCCGAAAGATAAAGATACGACCCAAGTAAATCCCCATGTCGGTTCTCTTCAGCAGTCCAAGCCCGGGTCCAAGTAGCCCACGGGTTCGGACTTGCACCCGTTTCATCTCTCACCCCGTCAAGTGTATTAATCATGGTTTGGTACGTAGGCAATGCTTCTTCAGTTATCATGTCACCAACTAAAACAACAAAATATTCATCAGGTAAATCAGCCGTACGATCACGTAATGATTTGACTTCATCAGAGAACTGATCGTACGGCTGAGATGAAACGGGTAAAAAGTCAGCGGGTTGCCAGCATTGGTCAACGGGTTTGAGTAGTGGAAGAACTGATTCAGATGCCCATGATTCAAGTGACTTGAATATGTCGATTTTTTGGGGTGGCATTGAGTGGGTGATGGCATTTTTGTGGCGGAGAGGTGGTGGTGCTGCGACGGCGGATAGCGGTGGTAATCGGCGGAGGGTGGTGGTGGTGGTGGTGGGGTTGACTTTGACTGGAGTGGGAAGTGGGGAAAGTACTAGAGAGGATTGCATTTTTTTTATACTTTTGTTTTTTGTAATTTTTTTGGAGTTGAGTTTGTTGGGTTTGGAGTGAAAGTGAGGTGAGATTTATAAGATTTGTATATGTGAATATGATGTTGATGTGTGTGAAATTTTTTAATAATTTAATAATTAATTAAAAAAAGAAAAGATGAGTTGGTTATTTGGTTGAGTTACAAATGTAGGTTGGAATAAAACTGGGGGTGCAGTGGTTTTTGTGTGTTTGGATTTATGTGTTTTGGTGGGTGGAAGTTGGTGTTAGATTTCTGTGGGTTGAGACTTGGAGATCTTAAAATTTGGACCTACTGAGCATCTTCATGGCAAAGTTTAATAGAAATATAGAAATGAGGTGGATGGGTTGAATAGCATTGATGGAGGTGTAAACTGTAAAGTAAAAGTGTACAAGTGTATAAGTATTCGTGTCATCATACATATAATAGAACTTTATGTAAACTTAAATACATTTTCAACGTTTTAGCCCTTTTAAATTATAATTTTTTTTATTGGAATAATGTAGGGTTGAGCATTTAGATCGAAGTATCGGTATTGAACCAAAACTAAACCGGTCCAGTATCGAATCGGTACCGACCGATATAAATGGTACCAGTATTCGGTATTTGATTTGTGGACAAAAAAAAACCGGTACCAACCGGTCGGTACCGGTTCGATACTGATATGGTACAATGCACACAAAATACCTAAATCGAACCGAAACCGACCGGTACCGGACCGAACCGGTACCGACCGATACAAATGGTACCGGTATTCGGTATTTGATTTGTGGACAAAAACAAACCGGTACCAACCGGTCGGTACCGGTTCGGTACCAAGCTCACCCCTAGAATAATAATGTTTGTTTAGGAGTGTATTTTATTTTATTTTATTTTCAAAAAAAAAAAAAGTGCATTGCTGTGAAACCTTAGGAAATTTACTATAAATGCATATCATATCTTATCTACTTATCAATTGTACTTTTCATTGGAGATTATTGTGACCTTTTAATTGCCGAACCTCAATGTATGATATGAATTTCAAGTAATGTTTAGTCTCAAGGTCACATGTTGCTAGATAGCTTTTTCATTGTTCTAAATTGCTGTCTTGGGTTTGATTGGTTTTTCGAGATGACTGAAAATTTGTCTCTAGCAACATCACTTCAAGTAACAACTCAATTTGGATACAAGGGTTCACACTATCCACGTCAAGATATCTCTAACTTTCATTTTAAGCTCCGATCAAAAACAGTGAAGATGGTAAGTTTCAGGTGGTATTTTCCGGGTAGGGTATGGTCAATGGTTGTGTGGTTGGAATTGTGTCGTAAAAGGTAAAGGTAAAAGGTAATAGGTAATGGTAATTTACTCCCGATTTCACACTCTTTACCGGTTGATTGCCCTCGATAGTATTGTGATGCGTTGAGTTTTGATCAGTGGGGTTTTAGTCAACTTGGGTTGGTGTTTTAGGGCCATATAGCTTGGAATCTTGGAGTTCGTTGGTTGAGTGAAGTGTATGGAGTATCAATGTGATTTTTGTTTGAATTGGAGTGTATTGATGGTGTAACTTTGGGGTCATTTTGTTCGATTTCGTTTTAGTTGTAAGGTCAAGTCAATTGGTAGTATGGTATGGTATTGTATTGTATGGTACGGTAAGGTATGGTTGTAATTCCTAGCATCTTGCTAGATTTTATTGGTAATATTAATTATCTGCTTCTTCAAAAAAAAAATTAACTTTTCCATTTAAGTCCCACTGTCCCACTAAAGAGTAAAGACCTAAGCACTAAAAGGTCAGAGGGACTGCGATTTTTAATACAAATATAAGATAAACTTCCATTAAATTTCGTCAACATTTTGTGATTTTGTCACTTATTTTATGTTTAACCAAGATCTATCTAATAAACTATTAGATAACTGCAGTTTTGAATAATTACTAAGAAGTTTGCGGAATAACACTTAGTAATACAATGAAGATCAATATAAATAACAATAACAGAATAATATAAAGCTACAATCTTATTAATGATATAATAACGAATACACTGATTTGTATTAGGGTTACAAAACCTTGAAGCTGCGCAAAAACTCATTACCTAATCTAGGTTAAGGATCTCTATTTATATCACATAGAGTCCGGCTAAACAATCTCCTATAATTATGGAAGCAGTTACAATCCATAATTATTCAAATTCTAACTTCCCTCCTATTCTAGATATAAACAGTGTTAACTACCACAACTATACAAACAGTGGTAATTACTATAACAGTGTTAACACTTGTACAATTTACTGGACTAATATACCAACAGTGGTAACTAGTCTAAGCAGTGTTAGCTGTTGTAAACAAGCTAACAGTGATAACACTAACAGTTGAAACTATTACTAACAGTTGTAACTCTTGTCTTCAATCTTCAATAGCAGTTGTAGTCTTCTACTAACAGTGGTAACCACCACCAACAGTGATAATCCATGAAGACTTCAACTAACAGTTTTAACTCTGAAGACAGTGGTAACCAACAGACTAACAGTTGTAATACCAGTAGTAACAACAACACTAACAGTGTTAATGCCTTGTGCATTCTTCAACAACAGTAATAACAGCAGAAATCTTATTTCCCAACAATCTCCCCCTAAACTTAATCTGTCCCCAACAGTATTAAGTTTCTCTTGATTCTTCAAGTTGACCTCTTTCTAACTATCTTTGATCTCTGTGTCTTCTCTCATACTCCTCTTTCTTATGAATCTGATTCAAGATCATATATACCAAATCCTCTGCCAAATCATTGTTGAATGAGATAAATAATTTAGCATGCCTTAAGCTTCTTAACAAACTCAAACTCATATCATATTCTCTGTCAGTGAGCATCCAAATCATAGTAGCATCATCAAAAATAACTTGATGAACACCTGGATTGCTGAGATATATCCACTGCTTTACATTTCTGAAAGTATTGAATTCAAATCTGAATCTTTCTGGTTCATACATCATTGAAATCCCAGACCAAACACTCAATTCATAAACACTATCAAACTTCTTGGTGCTTAGTCCTTTCTCAGATCCAATCTCATACATTCTGTTCAGATCTTCTCTAACAATCACCCTGATCAACTCTTTGAATGACCTCCAATATGAAACAGAAGTATCTGCTCTTTCAACTCTAATTTTCTCACATTTAATTGGAACTGTAAAGTTTACCACAGACCAATCAATGATTCCAGGAGAGTTATCAGGTGGAATATGTTGTAGAGGTTGCACCACAATCAAATCATCCAACTTCAAATTTTTCTTAGGTAAATCTGGAATTGATGCAAGTTCTTGTTTCCTCTTCTGTTTAAGCTCAGCACTCATCCGTTCCCATTCTTTTTCATCTTCAATCTTTTTATCAAATTTTACCTTCTTTTTCTTTTCCCTTTCTGATTTATCCTTAGCTTTCTTAGCTTCTTCTGCTCTCTTAGCAGCCTCAGGATTTAAAAATGTATCCCTATCCCAGATTCTTTGTAGACTCTCAAGAGACATGGCATTTAATCTTGCAGTTGAAATGTTGCCACCTCTTAACTTCAAAATCAGATTTCTTTTCTGTTGAGCCCTTGTCAATGGTTTATTTCTTTTAGCAGCAGCTTTGGCAGCTCTAGTCTTTTTCAATTCTGCTGCCTTCTTTTTCTTAAGTTGTTCCACCAGATATTCAATATCATCTTGTTTTTGCTCTCTCAGCTGAGCTTCATCCCACTCCTGAACCTGTTCCTTAGTCATTTTCACAAATTTACCAGGTTCTATCTCAACATCAATCATTTCCTCTGCTAGCACATCTGCATTTATCTCAGCAAATAACCTCTGTGCATATTCATCATCATTCATTGTAGCTTCAGGAGGCATGGTTTTCTGCTTTTTCAATTTTGGCTCTTCCTCCAAGATACCCTTACCCTTATCCTTAGGGTCAATCTTGGGCATAGCTGGTGCATCAGCAGGTGCAGTAGTAGGTTCTCTTATCTGAACTGGAGGTAAGGTGGTATGTTTCTTAGCTTTGACAGACTGCACAGGAATTAATTTCTGCCTTTTAACCTGTGAAGTCTTCTCTTTCTCTTGTTGTTTCTCACCTTCATTGGACTTCTCAGTTTCTTGTTGAATTGGTGTTTCCATCTCTATATCATCATCAATGTGATCACCATCATCATTCTTTTCATCATCACCCTGCTTACCATCCTCTTTCTTTTCCTCATCACCTTTATTTGTCCAATATTTCTCCCCCTTTTTGAAAGTTGTTTCTGCAGAGTCACCCTCAACTATCACATACTTTTTCCCTTCTTTCAAAACCTTAACTACAATATACTCCAATTGAGCAACCCTCTGCTGTAGATTTGCAATCTGCTCATCCTTCTTTTTATTGTTTCTCCTTTCCACCCTAAACTTCTCCCACACATAATCTATCATTTTTGTCAATTCCAGGTTAGTTCTAGCCTCATCACCATCAGAATGTGACTTCCTAGGTGAATCATTGACAGGTGTATCAAAACCTGTATCATACCTAGTATGATCAACAGATTCCCCTTGGTTATTGGTACTGGGACCACCAAAATCATCTACAGGAGTAGAATCATGTTTTGATGTTGCCTCTGCTTGGGTCTTATTGATGTTACTTCTGTCCTGCTCTGCCAGTGGGCTAGAAGCAGTAGAAGCAGCCCTTACAGAATGGTCACCCCTCTCCTCATGGACCACATGCTGTTCATGACCCCTGTCATTGAACTGAGATGACTGAGCAGCATGATCCTCAGTCACCTGTTGTGTAGCCCTTTTGGCTTTTTTGGTGTAAGTTGTGGTGAATCTGTTCCCTTGTTGTTCATTAATACCCCCAGATGTTGTGGGATAAGAAGGAATGGGTTGTTCCATTCTTTTAACAACTGGTTCAGCTTCTGTTGGTGGTACAGATGCTGTGGTGGAGGGTGCAGGAAGCATTGTTGGAAACAATGCTGTTACCCTCCCAGAAAACATAACACCTTTGATAGAGGTATCTCTCTTCATATTTGAAAATACTTTTGGTTTAAAAAAAGAGATACCTATAATCTTATCCAAGGCTGGCAAATCAGATATTTGTTCATTTAGAAAGCATTGAACAAACCTTGGATACATTAAAAATTTAATTTTAGGTTAGTTAATGTTTCTTAGCATACCAGCAAAAATAAAGTCGGAAAAATTAAAACTCTGACCAGTAGCTAAGCATACCAAGGCATATGCTACATTACTGCTGAATTGTTCAAAAGATGAACGTTTTGATGATAAGCAGTGCAGTAATGTATGAATTAAAAACCTCCATTGGTATGAAAACATTGTTTTCTGAAAAACATACCCACCCAAGTTCCCCTCATATCCCATTCGTTGTAAATTAAAGTATAAAGCTTCATCAGAAATTGAAGTTATACCTTCTTCATCCTGAAGATGAAGAGAAGAACGAATGGATGCTTCAGAAATAACCACTTGGTGCCCAGCAACTGTAGACACAATTTTTGGAACACCTGCTTCTTCCTCAAGCTTTGCTTTAACCCAGAATTCATTAATATGATCAAATGAAATTCTGGGTGCAACAGTAAGCGCATGGTGAATGGTAGAATTACGCAGAAAATCAATGATCTCTACGTAATCATTGGCTATTGAGGGTTTTACCAGATAGGCAATCATGTTATGATCCTTGCCTAAAGCGAGTTGTGGTGTGGTTGATGAAGAAGAAGCCATGAAGAATTTGTGTATGGTGTACGATAGCAGTGGTTATAGGGTTTATGAAATCAGTGGTTATGAAAGCGTAAGAGAAAATGTACAAGTGTTGGGAGTATTTATACTGTTAGTTTCAATGACCTAATTTTGAAATAAAAATCCCAATTTGAACACTAACAGTGGAAACCATTTTAAAACAGTGGAAACCATTTTAAAACAGTGGAAACTATAAGAACTAACAGTAGGATACATGTGAATAATACTAACTTTGGTACACTAAGTGAATGGAAATAACCCCTGACCAAAGAAATTATAACTCAACACTAGTGACTGCAAAAGTAATAGTATTATACAGTTTTTTTTTTTGTTTTTTTTTTTAATAAAAACAAACAGAAAAACACTGATAATGAAATTTCAACTTGATAGTATAAACAGTGATAACTGATTATACTAACAGTGTTAAGATTTACATTAATAGTGGACATAGTGGAAACAGTGGAAACTGTTTACACTAACAGTTATAACTGAATAGGGAAAATAGTGGAAACTGTTTACACTAACAGTTATAAGTGCTTCTGCTGACAGTGATAACCTACAAAAAATTAGTTCAACACAAACAGTGATAACAATAGAACTAACAGTGAAAACAAAATAACTAACAGTGAAAATAACTAACATATACAGTGGTAATTGAATAATAACAGTAATAATTAGGAAAGCCAAACAGTTGTAAGACTATTAGCACTGTTAGTATCAATTACAATTACCAGCATCTAATCCTTAAGCATTATAGAGATGTTTTATAAAATAGTTATGAAAAACAACTTAAAGAGTTTTAATCAGACCAATACTTGTAATCAAAAATGTAAATCTGCCCACATCAAATGCTTTGGTGAACAGATCTGCAAGTTGATTGTCAGTATGAACTCTTATAATCTGAATAAGTCATTTTTCATTACAATCTCTAATAAAGTGATAACGAATCTCTATATGCTTAGTTTTAGAATGTTTAACAGGATTATTGATGATGCTGATAGCAGAAGTATTATCAATATAAATAGGAGTATGTAAGAAAGTTAAACCATAATCAAGCATCTGATTCTGAATCCATAAGACTTGAGCACAGCAACTTGCAGCAGCTACATACTCAGCTTCAGCAGTAGATGTTGATACAGTTGTCTGTTTCTTGCATTGCCATGAGATTAACCTTTCTCCTAGAAATTGACATCCTCCTGATGTTGACTTTCTGTCCATACTAGCTCCCCCATAGTCACTATCTGAATATGCTTTTAGGTCAAAAGGTGAATCTTTTGGATACCAAAGACCTAGATCAGATTGTCCTTTTAAGTATCTAAAGATTCTCTTGACAGCATATAGATGTGATTGTTTTGGACAGGTTTGAAATCTGGCACAGTTACAAACAGCAAACATTATATCTGGCCTAGAAGAAGTTAAATACATCAATGATCCAATCATTGATCTGTACAGATGTACATCAACTTCCTCCCCCTCAGGGTCTGCAGATAGTGGCTTGTGTGTTTCCATTGGTGTACTAGCCACTTTTGAATCAGAGTATCCAAATTTAGTAAGTATGTCTTTGACATATTTACTTTGATTTATGAAAGTACCATCTGAACTCTGCTTAACTTGAAGCCCCAAAAAGAAAGTGAGTTCCCCCATTGAACTCATCTGGAACTTTTGATGCATTAAAGTTTCAAACTCCTTGCACATACCATCATTTGTAGACCCAAAAATGATGTCATCAACATAGACTTGCACCAGTAAAATATCATTTTGATTCCTTTTGGTGAACAGAGTCTTATCAATAGTGCCTCTTTTGAACCCATTCTCTAAGAGATACACAGATAAAGTCTCATACCAAGCCCTGGGGGCTTGATGCAAACCATATAGTGCCTTATCCAATCTGCAAACTTTGTCTGGATAGCTAGGATCTTCAAATCCAGGTGGTTGACACACATACACCTCATCATCTATCATGCCATACAGAAAAGCACTTTTGACATCCATTTGATAGACTGTGAAACCTTTGAATGTAGCATATGCTAGGAATAGTCTAATGGCTTCTATCCTTGCAACAGGAGCAAAGACATCATCATAATCAATCCCTTCTTCCTGTGTATACCCCTGTGCCACCAGCCTTGCCTTGTTCTTGATTACAATGCCTCTCTCATCCTTCTTGTTCTTGAAGATCCATTTGGTGCCAATTGCCCTTTTTCCCTTTGGTAGATCAACTAGTGTCCACACATTCTGAATCTTGAATTGTAGCAACTCCTCTTGCATTGCCTCAATCCAACTAGGGTGTTTAAGAGCTTCTACAACCTTTTTAGGTTCTACTTGAGAAAGAAAACACACATATAGAGATGTATGTAATTCTTCTTCAGTAACAGCAGTTTGTTGTCTTGTTTGTACACCACTGTTAACATCCCCAATCACCTGTTCCAGAGGATGATTCTTGTTCACATGAAAATTAGATGTGGATGTCTCTGGAATGATTTCCTCCAAATTGGTAAGATTACCATGCTGTTCTGAACTTTCATTGGAAGGTGTTTCAATTTGTTCTGAATCCTCCATAAACTGAGATGATGTTTCTGGTTGTTCTTCTGTCTCCAAATGCTGTGATGACTGAGGCAGATCAGAAGAAAATACCTCTGGAGGATCATGAGTCCATATTGGAAAGATAATGTACTCCAAAGACTCTTTATTCTTTTCTGAGGACATATTTGATGTATCCTCACAAACTCTATCTGCTTTGCTTGATGTGATACATGTGCATGTACCTGTACTAGGATTGACAGTTGTATATCTAAAAGCATAGTTAAGAGCATCAATATCAAACAAAGACTTAGGACCTATTCCATCAGGATTAATGATATTCTCAATAAAAGTGACATTCATTGATTCTTCTATGACTCTGATCCTTTGATTGAAAACCCTATATGCTTTACTCTGAATGGAATATCCTACAAATACACCCTCATCTGCTTTGCTTTCAAACTTTCCTATGTGATCTTTGGTATTCAAAATAGTACAAGGGCATCCAAATGATTTTAAGAAACTAACCAGTGGTTTGTTCTTAAACAACAGCTCATATGGGGTTTTGAAGTAAGGCTTAACAACTGTTACCCTATTCTGAACATAACAAGCTGTGCTAACTGCTTCTGCCCAAAAAGACATGGGTAGTTTTGCATCAGCTAGCATGGTTCTTGCAGCCTCTATTAGTGTCTTATTCCTTCTTTCAGCTACTCCATTCTGTTGAGGAGTCCTAGGAGCACTAAATTCTCTCTTAATGCCTTTCTCATCATAGAATTTATCCATCTCATAATTTTTAAACTCTGTTCCATTATCACTCCTGATGATTTTAACCTTTTTATCTAATTAGTTCTCAATCTTAGTTATAAATGATCTAAGTATTTCACCTGTCTCATCTTTTGTTCTAAGAAAGAAAACCCATGAAAATCTGGTATAATCATCAATTACAACAAGGCAATAAGATCTTTTTCCCATACTACTTATACTTGTTGGTCCAAATAAGTCCATATGCAATAAGTATAGAGGAGTACAGTTTGAATTCACAGCTTTGGACTTAAAAGAAGTTTTGTGTTGCTTTCCCTTTAGACAAGAAACACAATGATCATCACATGAATAGACCTTCTCAGGTAAACCTCTAACAAGCTTGTTTTTGACAAGATTATTAATGGTTTTGTAATTTATGTGACACATCCTTCTATGCCACAAAGTAGACTCATTTAAATTTGCTTTAGAAATCAAGCAGTTTAAATCAGGTTGAGGTGTCATATTTGCTAAGTCACACTTATAGACATTATCTTGTCTAGGAATTCTCATTAAAATCATATTTTCTGGAATTTTGAAATCCGTAGACAGAATAAGACATTCAGTGTCAGTAAAATGAACAGGGTTCTTTTTATCTGTGATTTGACTCACACTTAGCAAATTGTACCTCAACTGTTCCACATAATAAACATTTTCAAATCTTAACTTTGCACTTTGAACAACTCCTTTGCCTGTTATCCTTCCACCTTTTGGATTGCTTCCAAAAGCTACATATCCACCATCAAATGATTTGAAGTTTTGTAGCTTTTCCTTATCTCCAGTCATGTGCCTTGAGCAGCCACTGTCGATATGCCATAAACTTCTTGGCTTTCCCTGCTCACAAACAAACACAGAGAGAATTAATTTCTCTTGGGAACCCAAACCAATTTGGCTTTGGGTTTCCCTGATGCATCAAGATAATCAACTTTCTTGAAGATTATTGATTTTGATGCATTGTTAGATTTTGAACATCTGGGAACATTAGATTGAAAAGGTGTCCAAATCCAACTAATTTTAGACTTAACAGTGGGTTTTGGTCTAACAGTGTTAACTGAATAATCATAGTTATAATGGCTAACAGTGTTAAACATGTTATAACTGTTATTATGTCTAGCAGTGGTACAATAATTAACACTGTTATTATTCCTTACAGTGTTATTTACTCTACCAGTGGAAACTGTTGAATTAACAGTGTTAACAGTTTTAAAAGGTTTGCCACTGTTTGCTTTAACTCCTTTTTCCACTGTTTCAGTCTTTAAACTGTTGGCTAAATCTTTAGCTTTTGTTCCTGCAGTGGAGACCTTTGCAGCAGCCATAGCTTGATTTGCCCTATAATTCATCTTTCTAGCAGCAATTGTATGATTAACTTTAGATTTAAAATTTTGTTTGTTAACCATATTAGCTGTTGTCCATGGCTTTTTCACATTCTTTTGTTATGTTTTTGGATTATGAAAACACTCATGTTGAAGATGATTATTCCTTCCACATATAAGGCATAACTTTTCTTTAATCACAGTAACATTATTCCCTAGTTTTTGAGTCACCATTTGGTTCCAATTCCTTTGGTTACCTCTGGGAATATGTTTTTGAACATTTTGGGATTTAGAAAAGCTATCCTTACACTTGCACTTATCACATGTATTCACAGCAGTTGTTTTCATAGCATTCCTAACCTTCCTTTGAAAATTCCTAGGTGTGTTAGGTGTGATTTTCTCATCTTTTTCATGATGTTTTTCCTTCTCTTCAAACATTTTCTTACCCTCTTCTAGTTTATTAACTTTTAGTTCTTTAACTAGACCAGTAATACTATTGCTGCTTTCACAAGATGATTTATCAGATTTATTGAACACAGTAACATTACATTCAGATGTATCACACTCTTCATCATCTTCCTCAGTCCACTCATGAATTTCAACTTCATCAATGTTCACATCTTCTTTTAAACTGTTTACTGGGTCAACCTTTTTAACATCATCATTTAATCCTTCTTTAAGTAAATTTAAATCAATTTCAGTTTTTGAAGGAAAATAGTTGTTGTTATAAGGAGGAGGTACATTATTGTATCCTAACCCAGTCTTGAGTTTATCATGAATCTGAGAATTGATGAGTTTATTTACACTTTTAGATGCATGTTCTAAGTTACTTACATTGAGTCTTATGCTATCTCTTTCACATGTGACCTCAGCAAGTTTCTTAGTTAATAATTCTACTTTATCTTTAAAAGTGTCTCTCTCCCACCTAGCATACTCAATATCATATTTAAACTGTGTTGCATTATCTTCAAATGCCTGAATCTGTTTTTCAAGATTTTCTATTACAGAGATTGTGTGTCTACTTTTGATTTCACACTGTTTTAGCTCATCACACACTTTCTGGTTATGATCTCTATAATGTTTCACAGTTTGTTTACACACAGCTGAGCACAATTTTATTTGTACCTCATAAGGAACTTCAGATTGCTTGTCAGATTCTGCTGTTGCCATGAAGCATTGATTCTTCACTTCATGCTCTTCCTGATCACTCCAATCCCATCCACATCCATCAACAGATACCAGTGCATTTGATGAAGTATCTTGGATTGGCACATTCTTAATCTGACCAACATTACCACCACTTCTCTGAACAGTTCCTCTTTCATTCTGATCAACCTTAGGACTTCTGCACTCCCTAGCAAAATGTCCCATCTTGTGACAGTTGAAACATTCAACTTTGCTTTTATCAAACCAGCTTGAATCACTCCTTTTCTGTGCAAAGTTATTCCTACCAGTTCTTTGCATAAACCTTTTTGCTCTTTGTGTGATTAAAGCAATTTGGAGTTTGATATCCATCTCTTCTAGATCATCTCCTTCAAACTGATCTAGATCTTCATTAGTAAGTGATGAATTCACATTACTAGCAAAGAAAGATTCTAAGATTTGATCATTAGAATGAGTAGTACTAGATCCACTTCCTCTAGTACCATAAGATGACCCTTTCTGACTTGATTCAGCCTTTGATCCAGAACCTGCCATAGACATAAAAGCTGAATTATTGTTGTTGCTCCCATAACCTACCTTCTTGATCTCTACTTCAGCTTCAAAATTCCTCAGATCATTGTAGATATCTTCTAATTCCTTTGCTTCCAGATCTGAACTCTGCCTCAAACCAACAGTATACATGGTCCATTCATCACCCAAGGACCTCAAAAACTTCCTGTTCAAATCATCTTTGTCAATTTTCACTTGATGATTTTCCAGATCTCCTACAAGTTTTGAAAACCTATCAAAGGTTTGAGTCAGAGTTTCTGACTTTGCAGAATTAAAGTTCTCATATTGTTGTTTCAACAGTGATCTTTTATTCTTTTTGGTATTATCATTACCACCAAATCTCTTCTCTATTGCTTCCATTAAAACTTTAGCATCTTGACATGCTTCAAAACGCCTTTGATATTCATTAGGATTAGATAACAATAGAGTACTCAAAGCTTTGTACTCTATAGATTTGACTTTTCTTTCTGCCTCAGATGTTGGTGGTGATCTTGGCAGTGGAACACCATCACTGTTGAGGGTCACTGGAGGACCATTAACCACTACTTCCCACATCTGATAATCTGTGAGAAGCATATATTGTCTGATTCTGTTTTTCCACAGATCAAACTCATCAGGTCTAAGCATTGGGATCTTTGTGACCTGGATACCTTCACTACCTTCTGCCATTGCTATAATTTATTGATTATAAAAATGATCAATAAAACAGTAAAAATGAGATCTTCCAGAATTCAAAACTAAAACCTGCTCTGATACCACTTGTTAAACCAAGATCTATCTAATAAACTATTAGATAACTGCAGTTTTGAATAATTACTAAGAAGTTTGCGGAATAACACTTAGTAATACAATGAAGATCAATATAAATAACAATAACAGAATAATATAAAGCTTCAATCTTATTAATGATATAAGACGAATACACTGATTTGTATTAGGGTTACAAAACCTTGAAGCTGCGCAAAAACTCATTACCTAATCTAGGTTAAGGATCTCTATTTATATCACATAGAGTCCGGCTAAACAATCTCCTATAATTATGGAAGCAGTTACAATCCATAATTATTCAAATTCTAACTTCCCTCCTATTCTAGATATAAACAGTGTTAACTACCACAACTATACAAACAGTGATAATTACTATAACAGTGTTAACACTTGTACAATTTACTGGACTAATATACCAACAGTGGTAACTAGTCTAAGCAGTGTTAACTGTTGTAAACAAGCTAACAGTGATAACACTAACAGTTGAAACTATTACTAACAGTTGTAACTCTTGTCTTCAATCTTCAATAGCAGTTGTAGTCTTCTACTAACAGTGGTAACCACCACCAACAGTGATAATCCATGAAGACTTCAACTAACAGTTTTAACTCTGAAGACAGTGGTAACCAACAGACTAACAGTTGTAATACCAGTAGTAACAACAACACTAACAGTGTTAATGCCTTGTGCATTCTTCAACAACAGTAATAACAGCAGAAATCTTATTTCCTAACATTTTAGAAAGAGAAGTTTGCTAATTTGGGGTCTGTTTAACTTGTAATTGTTGCTTTAGATAGATTCCTTAACTGAATTGAGTCATCAACACATCTTCGAGTCAAGTGAATGAGGCTAGATCTTAGCAAGACGTAACATCATCAAAACTTTTAACGTGTTACCTTAAAGTACAACTTTTTTAAACAAGTTTTATGTGAACAAATAAATACATGACATCTTTATAGTCCAAGGTAAAGGTGTGTTTAGTTTGAAAAAGTATACGCAATTTTTCATCTCTAATTTTCTAAGAAGTGAAAAAGGTTTTCATGTTCTAGAAACATGGTAAAATTTTAGAAAATGTATTAAAATGTTATTGCATTTTTCATTATGAAAAACTAGTTAAGGTTAAAAAGTTTTAAAAAATATTAATAAAGGAAAGGTAATGTAACAAAAGAAAATGTGGGAAAGTGAAATCGCATTCTTTTCCGACTCTAGTTATAACATAGAAAAGTGACTTTTGCATTTCCTTGAAAACTATTTAAAAAAGACTCATCTTAAATGGTTTTTCACTTTTCTTAAAAGAATTTTCTGAAAAACTTCAGTTTTCAACTAAACACACATCTTTTACAAAAGGTTATGATATTATACAAGTTAATAAAAATTGGGTTTAGTGCAGGGAAATGCATCCAACTTGTGCACGAAGTTTATTGTATGTACCAAACTTTTTTTTAGTCTATTGTGTGTATCAATCTTCAACTTTGGTCTATTGTGTGTATCGGGCTAAAGTAGCACCCGTTTTTGATGATGTGTCAACGACGTGTCATATGACATGGCATAATATACGTTTGACACTTTATCAACTTAGTAATCGGATACACACAATAGACCAAAGTTGAAGATTGATACACACAATAGACCAAAAATAAGTTTGGTACATACAATAGACTTCGTGCACAAGTTGCATACATTCCCCTGTACTAATCCCATAAAAATTTATCAACAATATTAACAAGAGTTCCGTATAAGCACTTGGTGAATGGAAATCCTGGTTTTAATCTTGTATATTCATCTAATTTCGTCTTTTTTCTTTTCAAGAAATGGTATCTAAGATTAGTTTTTGTCAAAGATGAAAAACTGCACACAAAATCTATTTGTACCACTAATTGCCCCCGTTTGGAAGGTTGGCAAATGGCCAAACAAGTTGACCTAGCCCCTAGCAGTTGTTGGCCTTAAATAATCCTAACCACTGTCAACATCCAAAACCAGGTCAGGTCACGATAGATGTTTCGTAACGAGTCCTTGGTCACAACAATTGTGAATCTCCAAACGAATACATTAAGCTCGGTTTCAATTACACAGCGAAACTTTTAAGAGACAACATCATATACCATAATAATCGTTTGACCTATATTTATACTACCCTTTTTAGTTTTCACAATCTTATGAACAACATTAACAAGTCACTGGGCTAACACATTCTGGTTCAACCCTAATCAAATAGTTACATCTCCTGATCTTTTTACATCTCTTGTGATGGGCTCAAAAACGTGATTACTTACAAGCCTTCAAAGTGACAGTGAAATTGCAAAAAATCAATTTAAACAACACCAGTGCTTGACCGAGCAATACGTTGAGCTTCTTCAAGGTCCTTCAGAAACCTATATGTACCAAAATATAGATCTCAGAAACTTGGAACTCATATCAGTTGTACAATATTTTAGACAATCAATTCCAGTTTTCACCTTATTTGAAGGAAAATGATTGATTGACCTAAAGTTATAGGCCTAAATTTAGACCTAAACATGTGAGATGTAGGTCTACATTTAGGTCTATGTAATTAGGTCTGTATAACATTACTCATGAATCATTACTAAACACATAAATGCGTGTGTCTGCCCGCCCGCCCGTGTGTGTGCATAAATGGTTGTATCTATACATGTATAGATACATATGCACACACATCTATCTATGCATGTATATGTAACATATTGTCATTTATTCAATAGAGACAATTAGTGCTCTCTGCTAACTTTATAAACAATTTTAGAAATGATCTTACTGGAGACCAGCTAAGTGAGCTAACCTTTTAGAATTTAGAAGAGAGGAACCTCCTAGTACAAAACGGATTCCAGAATTGAATGCATTCTGTAGAGCAACCGAGCGTGATTCCTCATATGTCGTCCCACCAACAATAAAGATTACGACCTCTTGTGGCCTGCCATCAATAAACAAGTTGGCATTATATACTGAATAAATACAATTATTAGTTTCATTTGATACCACTGAAGTGAAGTTGACAGATAATACATTAATCCATCAATTGCTTTTAAAATATACATATATTATTGGATAAAAAAGAATACAAAATCTATAATATTTCAAAAATAACAGAAAGTTAATAGATGATTTAAAATATTTTATGCACTATAAATACATGCAACTCCCAGCCCGTTGAAACCATCTGGCTCGTTTCTTATAAGCTATTTTTTTTATTTACTCATTTCTAATTAGAGATATAAACATAAACTACATCGAACCATTCATAAGTAAATGGGTCAAAATTACACGTCTAAAATACTATAAGAAAACATCTGTGCTTGACTACACACACACACACACACAAAGTCATAATAAGATGCACATTTAGTGCAAATAAGATATCATATAGACGACAAACCTGCCCTGCTGAAAGTGATTCCCAACAAAAGGGTAATCCACATCTCTCAACCTTCCTTTTGTGATGCTCTCCATTGTTTGAAATAGAAGAGGTTGGTGCTGAGTGTACACGTTTTCAACTCCCTTAATAAGAAAGCAAAACAAAAATCTTAAGAAGGAACTGCCCTGAGCATTCTGGTAATTTGAAGTGGAGGATTTTAATGCAAACCTTTAGTCCACGAGCCATGTTACGAGCTATATTCAAGATATCCCGGTTACCATACAGATCTCCGGTCCGTCTATCAACCCCTGCTTGCTTTAGAAGGAACTGTACGAGCTGTCATCAATAGAGATGAAGTCAATCAGATTAGTCAGGTTCTATAGGTAAAAAGACCATGTGAGTTTATTTCTCATTATCATCGTAGAGATGGCAATTTCTAACCCTACACTTACGGAAAGATGGATTCAGATTATGTTCGATCTTTAGCGCGAGATAGAAAAAGAATAGCTTAAAAGGATACTATTTGAAAGTCGCCCGAAGTGTAATTTTTTGACATAAAACCTTTCGAATCATTATTACTCAATAATATTACATATTAGATTATTACTACTATAAAACGATTGGACTCCCTGTTCCTTGTTGACGGGCAGTAAAATAACTAATTTTCACCATTTACCCAAATTGAGTGACCCGCCAATTTTGCCACCTCTACTAGATTATAATCGAAGAATTAATAGTGCATTTACCCCTGGCTTATACTTAGGAGAACGAGAAGCCAGTTTATTAAAAAGTTGCATGAGTTGAACAGGGCTCTCTTTCTCATATCTCAAAGCATACAACATGACAAGCCGTAGTCGATCGATGTCTGAAACACTCTCGTTATTCAAAAGATTTGTGACAGCCTAGACAACAATCACACAGAGTTCATGTTAATAGTCCAAATTATGACAACTTACATACTAACAAAAAACCTACATGACAAAGAACATCATGTGCTTAAAAATAATAAAGCAAGAAAGTTTACATATCATTATAATCCCTACTTTTTTAGTTCTCCTTTTTATTCGTCACTAAATAATAATCATGATGTGCCATGCCATGGTTTATGGTGTAGAGTAGTTTAGATCTGGCATCTCCACATTATATTACCTTAATAATAAATCCCATGTATTATGGAATAAGATGAGAGAAAAAATTATGTTGCGTTGTTATTCCTCCTTTAAAGAACGATTTTATTTATTTAACCAAATCCCTAAAAAAGACAATGCAACATATAGATACTCTCTAGTTTATAGAATTGGATGGAATTTATAGAATTGACATATAAAACTGAAATGTAAAAGCACCTCAAATGCTGCTCCTTGGCCACCATTGCAAGCCAATTCTTGTTCCGTTTGTGAGACTAACATGAGTTTACGCTCCTCAACTATCTTGCTCATTTCCGTGACCAGGGTTACATGCTTAGAGACATTTCCTTGCATTTTTCTATACTCTGGATAGTTGTCAACAAATTTAGCCATGTCTTCTGCACTTGAAGAAAAGTGGTATAGTTAGATTGTGTTACTCACTAAACATTTTGCAGTTGTAAATAATTGCAGAGGTGGCAGGGGGAACATCCACTTTGGACCACTTTCCACCATTCAACTTGTTTACTTTTATGTGAAGTTTTTAATTTAGCTGTCTGACTCATTACAAATTAAGGTAAATGGGTCATGCCACCTCTAACTAATAGCAACAACATAACTATAATGGTCTATTTGTACAAACCGATAGTCTGGATATTCTGATTGCTTTTTGCCACTTGCTGAAAATCATCAACCATCCGCTTTATACTCATCCCAATGTCTCCAAAATTTTCATACATATTAGCCTTAAAAAAGGCATCTTGTTCAGAGGACAATACAACCTCCTATTCAAAAGCAATATAAATAATTACTTCGGGATTAATAGGTCTATAAGCCATGCAATGACTCAGTCAATGTACTCTTGGAGATATAGTAAAATAGATATGTACGTAAGGAGGTAAAAGCTGACCTGTTGATCCTTTGAAAATTTCCCCACATTTCCTAAATCTACCTTATTGTCTTTGATTCCAATCAACTCATGGACCATGGCCTAGAAAGGTAGAAAGGAGCATCATTGCTACCAATTTTTCAAACGTCTAAAATATTAATTATCAAGACTTCAATGATTATGGTATATTACCTGATAAGTCCACTGATTCAGTAATGGAGTAACAGGGTCATCCCTCCTATCAATTACAAGCAACAACGGAGAAATTTCTGTGCGTCTGAAATCAAAAAGGCCACTTTCCTGCTGGTACATCAGCTTCTGTTGCATCCACATGAAAGATGAAGAAACAAAATCAAATTGAGCTTCTTACAACAACAACAATACCCAATTCCGCCAGGGCTAGGGTTTGGGGGAAGGGAGATGTAGACAGTCATAACTCCACCCGAGGGTAGAGAGACTGCTTCCAGAAAGACCTCTAGCAAGAGTATGTGTGTGTGTGTAAGCCTAATCAATTATATTATATATATGTATATAGACATACATACATATGTATGTATGTATATTCATACGTAAGTGTAAGTGTTTGTGTATGTGTAGAGGAAATCAATATTATAATATATATATGCCAATTTGAGCTTATTACTACCCAAAAATATTGTAGAAGAATCGGGGCTTTAATGATACAGAAATTGATCCCCTTCTATCATGAAGAAGGTGCTTGGATGTGTGTTTTTAAAATGATAGGGTATCAGATACTCAGATGTAACAAAACAACTATACAAGATGGTGTTTGGATTTGCTAATGTTGTTAGAAGGTGTACTTACTTTTATCATAATCAGATAGTTTGTGACAAACAATATAAATCAAGGATATGTATGTGAAATGAAAAAGGAGGAACATTTTAAAGAAGGGGTATATATGTAGCTTTATGTTACTCTTATAATCACTTTTGTTGCAAACGGAAAGAAATAATATGTTCCCTAGATAATGGAATAATAAGAAGCATGATATGTTTACCCGCACGTTAAAAGCTAAACAGTGAGATTTCAAATCGCGAGTTCCAAAATGTAAATCCAAACACCTTCATACTAGCATTCATTTTAATATAAAGCATCTTCCAAACATAACGGGCTAAAAGTTAGAAAGCCTAAATTACTAAAGACCTACAGTTAAGAAATGCATTTTAAGTGCGATAAGAGGAACATTGAACTCACCGATGCTTCATGTGCTATCCTTTTGGCAATATCAGATGTTCGTGAATATCGAATAACGGGTCTCCTTTTAAAAGACAAAAAGAGAGCTGCAAGTCCATCGACAATTCGATCACAGTAGCTTTGCAGGTTTGGAGGATCTATAACAGCTGGAAGCATATACATATGATTTGCTGGTGTGTTCAGAGTGAAATGATAGGGGTCAATTGCAACAAAATCGGCAAAAAACTCCTGCAGCATAGAATCATAATCACAAATTCATGGAAGAACCCAACATCTCTGTCTAAATTACTGAAACTGATTTAACTGACTCAAAATATATACTAACCTGAACTTGTTGAACAACTTCATGTTCATCTGAATCAGCTAAGATATGGAGCTGAGTAGTATTCAACATATTTGAGAAAACTGCAAATATAGCATACAATTAGAACCAATCATATAAGATATTATTTCACATAGCAGGCATTAGATTACACTATGGAAGTAAAAGTATAATTATCCTTCCTACAGAAACTTACAAAGGTTGTATTCTCCAAATCGGGGTTTAGCTAGTTGACGTTTCAAATGCTGAATATTCTCAGATGTTGGGCGCAAAAAATAAACTGCTTTGAGATGTGACATAGACTCCTTTGACATGGAGATGGAATCAACCAATTCTACCAAAAACACTTCTTTTTGCAGGAGTTCTGACTGAGAATACACGACACTGACAGCACTGACCTGCAACATAACAAGAAAACGAATATGCACCATCAAGGCATCAACCAACACTCAGCTTTAGACGACTCATACATCTCAAGTAATTTGTTTTTCAAAAGTAATCAATGTATCTCTGCAGTATTTATTAAGAAAAATTAGTATCAGTATGTTGTAAAACTTACAAAATAGTGGTTTATTCTTGCTTGATTTTCTGATCAGCATTACTATTTGCCACTATATAACTCAAATTCATGTAAAAATTTCTTAAGTTCCTATCTGTAACGTCCTCCTCTTTAAAATTCACATCAAGCTCCCCTCAAGAATGTAAAAACTATCATATGCAAAGTCAAATTACACAACTGGTAGAGACCGTTGAGAGTACAATATCATACATAATCCTCATAACTTCTTATTTTAGAACGGCCATAATCCTCATACGTATTAAACAATATGTTATGGATCATTGATTCTAAACAAAAAGCTCAAAAACCAACAGCATTCAGCCATCACAATATCATAGGATGCTACGTATAAAACATACATTCAACCATACAATTAATTTCACGTATCATCTACTCCGACACTAGCTACAGCAAATCAGCTAAACGTTACTAAACCCTGAGATACATTGCATCAAATTGCTAATTACATTAAAGCAACTACATGATTCAGTAAATACTCGAAAACATCAGCACTACTATTATTACAACAATATGCATATATATATGATAGATATATGAATATATATACACAGAATGAGATTTGTAGGTTACCGTTTGTGAATCAAGTATGAGGACTTTCATGCCAGAAATATCTTGTAACATTCGATTTATATAATCTCTAACAGACACCACCAGCACCATTTTTAAATCTGAAAGCTAGTAGTATTGCCTGATCGTAATTCTTCAACCGATAGTTTTCAAATACAGATCTGTGTTTTTGAGCAAACAAATTTATAATTCTATTTGTTTGTGTGTGTAATTGCAATTTTAGGGTTTGTTATCGTGTAATTATGTTTGTGTGTGTTATTGAAAGTAAAGTTGGATGTGATATCGGAGAAGGTGGATGCACAGCGCGACGGAATATGGTGGAGGGATTGTGTAAATGAAAATGTTCGCGACTTCTAACATACAATTTTCAAGTGTTGTCCTTTATCTTATAAGTTATGACATTTTACACCTTCGACTACCAAATTTATGCTCTCTTCCCGAGATTTTAAGTGAAGAAGATAATAGAAAAGGATATAAACCCATAAAAGAGGAGGAAAAATATTAATTCGTTCTCGAGTTAGAACGAAGAGAAATGATATTTATAAGGATTTGTGTTCCTGAGTTTGATTGGAGAGAAATGGAAGGAAGTGATATTTTATAATTTGTTTGATCTTTCATCCTTCCAAATCTTCTAACTTTTGGAAAGAAAATTTGGAGATAAAAGAAGCATGAATCCTCCTTTCACTCTCTTCTCTCTGTATACAAAATTCTAGAACACCACGAGATTTGTTAATCTTTCTGCTTCTTTTATCTTCTTTCACAAAAAAAACTCAGAGTAGACCCTTCTGTATATTATAGCTTTATGAGTAGTGGATACTCTCTTCGCCCCAATTATATTGTCCCATATAAACATTTGTTGGATTTAAGATAGGTGAGATAAATGTAAATTTAACTTTTATAAAGTTTGGCTGAAATTTTTTCTGAAATTAATGGTTGAGATTAATCAATGAGCATAACTTAGAGAGTTTAATGATTTTTTATTGTAGGGAGATAACCTTTTTAGGACAAATAAAAATAGGAAGATGGACAACTAAAAACGAACAAAATAAGTATTTAACTAACTAAATATTTCTTGTTAAAATAGCTAACAAACATTTCACATATATTTCCATCTCCATCTCTATATAATTACGAGAACATCCTTAAGCTCAAATCACCCACTTTTGTTCTAGGGATTAGGGGTGAAGTAGTTGTTTTGAGTTCGACATTCATGACTAGTGTTTTATGTAGCTATGGAAAACAACTATTATCAATTCGATATTCTTGGATATATGGAACTTACTGTAGTTTTTCAATCATGTCAGGAAAAAACTACGAAAGTTTTAAAGGGTGTGTTTAGTTGTGGAAAATTTTTCACAATTTTCCCTTTCCAATTTTGTAGAGAAAATCGTTCTCCAGAAAAATGTTGAAAATTTAGAAAACGCGTTCAAATGTTGAAAAAGTGAATTTTGGAAAACTAGTTATATATTGGAAAATTTGGAAAAGTGGGGGGAATTGTATAAAGAAAAATTTGGAAAAGTATGGGGAAGTGTTTTCCACCTCCAAGTTATATTTTGAAAAAGTGGATTTTCCATTTTCTTGAAAAAATTTCTCAGAAAAATTCATTTTGAATGCGTTTTTCAGTTTTTCACTTTTCTTGGACAACTTTTCATAGAAAACTCTCAATTTTTTCCACAACTAAACAGCCCCTAAGTGTTTGAAGACTTTGAGGCTCTACTTTGAGCTATCTTTGGTCTTTTGTGGTTCTAAATTTCATAAACCGAAATGTTATTTTGAATTGAAGGATGATATGACTATTTTTTTATTTAATTAAATGAATGGATATATAGAAGAGTTAAGTAGTTTGTAAGTATATATTTGATATTACAAAGTTTGGTTGTATATATATGTAAGTTTTAAAGTTTTTAGCGATATATATGAAATTATCCTTTAAAAGTATATGAGTTTTGGATGTCGATGAAAAATAATATTTTGAACAAATAAGATTGTTTTGAAAAATGAGATTCAAATGAGATTGAAAATTTTGGTAAGAATCGAGGAACCAATAAAATTGTGCCACGTATCATAAAACCCATCTTCCCCAACAATTTTTAAAAATCAAAATTATAAAAATTGCACCATAAAAATAAGCATTTTTTTCTCTTCGTTTTGTCATCTCACAAGGTATATTTTTGACGAATTCTTTTTGTGAGTTTTACGAAATGTACAATATTAGTATCACGTGTGTTACTAGGTGGTATTACATGTGTTACTCGTCTGATATTACATTTGTTACTCGTTGGTAATACATAAGTTACTAGCTGGTAACACATGTGTTAGTTATTTTCAAAACTAACAAAAAAATGGGGGGAAAAAGTTTGTTGAAAGTACACCTTACGAGATCTCTAATCGAAAAGAAAACAAATGCTGATTTTTATGGTGCAATTTCTGTCAGTTTTCGACTTACCGTTTGGAAGATATTTAATTTTTAAAAACGTGTGAGAAAGTAAGTTTAGTGATACGTGACGCATTCTTATTAGTTGCTACATTTGCACATAAAATTATTGTACTCATTTGAATCGCAATCTTATTTTGAAAATATATACTTTTTATTAAGCTGATTTTACCAAACTTATTATTTATGCATCAAGCTTACTCTATTTGTGAAGCTCGAGTTCAACTCGATTACAAAAGCTAACAGGGAGTATTATTTTACGCTTTTAGCTCATGCATCGAAGTTTATTCGCATAAATAAATGATAATTGACCCAAATACTCCCAAAGTCCATCAAACCTTCCCAATTTAAACCCGTTAGCCCGTTTAATATCTCAAATACATGATCCATATAACCGATTGTATAACCTACAATAACGCGCAAATACACACAAAAAAAACCAACAAGTAGCACGTCAGCACGTGAACACAGAGCATCTCTCGGCTCACTGGCTTCACTTGGTTGCAGCAACGGAAACGGAATACCGAAACAAAAGTCAAAAGTCAAGGGTTTTTTAACAGGTATTTCTTCGTTATCTCTTTCGCCATTTCAATTAGGGTTTCTATATCCATGTCTAATGAAATTATTCATCATATTATAGCTGTGTAATCGTTATGTGCAATGGAATAAACAAATTCGTGTTTGTTCGATTGTATATTTGTGTTAATGAAGTGCTGAATTGATTTTATGTGATTACCAGTAACATATTGAGCTACTGTTAGGTTTTTCTGCAGTAGCGTTAAAGTGTTAGGTATATACGTATCTATATGTATAGATACTCGTATATTGAATGTTAAATATGGAAAGGTTAAATATGCTTCGAAGTGGAATCGAACCTGAGAGTTAGTACTTCCATAAAACGCAACTCTACACTATGTTACCACTAAAGCCGTGCCTTTGCGTAGGTTCAGGGAGAGACATGGAACGTTAGTTATAGTTAGGATGGACCCTGGAGGGTGAAGCTAAAGAAGTTTTCTGGAAAACATTGTTATCGTTAATTGTTCTGTTGCTTTGCGGTCTATATTCTGTGGCCTTTAGATGGTTTCGTTCGGTTTTTGCTCATACGTTTGCCTACGATTATTCTCATAGATTCGTGTTTATTGTGATTTCTCACTTTCTATAATAGTTTAAGTTATGGTTTTAATGCTATGTAATATTTCTTGTCTCTGTACATTGTTGTACGTTAGTGTATAAAAGATAAATATGATAATGCCTTGTTATTAGAACTTTGGAAACTAAAACGGTTATGGATGTGGCCTGAAGATTTTAATAGATATATTAAAAGATGTGTTCTTTATCAAGGTCCGTGATATGTTCCCTCTTTCCATGAGTCCTTGTGATATTTTTTTTGTTATGTTTTCTTATACTATTTTTGCTCTTATAGTTGGATTTAGATCTTGCTATTGGTTGTTAAATAGGATTACATTCTGAATTAATCTAAAAGATATTTTGTCAAAGACTTAAATTTATATGACATCTTGATTGAGGTTCTTTGAAAGTTTTTGCATAACCTAGCAACTGTGTACATGAGTCATGAAATAGGTTTTGATTCTTTTCTTTTGTGATCTTTTACCAGTGTAGATGGCTGAATTTTTCATGGTCCACATGACATTGTCTTCAAAGACATGCCATCATCTTGTGCTGCCAATAACCAAATTAACAGAAAGCTTTATTGCTTCTTTCTTCCAAATTTCTCAAGTCTGGGGAAGAGAAAGCCAGCACCTTTTTTTTTCCTTCCGGCCAAATATTGGTGTTTTAACCCAGATTTAATACTGAAACCACTCATCAACAGTCAACATGGCATTCAATACTCCACAAGTGACCTTACACATGATGTTGCTTAGATTGATGCCCACTTTAAAATTGTCATCAAGAAGATTGCAAAATCCTTTGGAAATAGTTGTGGTTCGTATGTGTTACACTCTTATAAGTATAATGAAGCTAATGATTAGTGCCAAAGAAGCATTCACTGCAAAAAAATATTCAGAGAGTAATCATGAGGACGCAAAACTTTGCTAGCAGCAATTTTAATCAACATCTTCACGTGGTTTAAGTTGAGGCATATTGTGGTTTCCATTCAAGAATTAGTGCGGGTAGGGTTTTAGAAGACAAGGTAGAGCGAAATGGGAATTGACTTTTGAAACCAACCTATAGGTCGGTATGCAGGAATCCCAGTGTTACATGCATCAACCTTATTCTCTCAAACCCATATCTGTAAACCAAACATACCTAGACATCGTCAGTATATATTTTGAGACCTAACACCCCTTATTTATGGAGCATTATCATTGGCCAATTTATGTACTCTGTAAGTATCTTTTTTGTTGCTTGTGGTAGGCTTGGATCTTTTCACGTTGAGATCTTAGGATTTACCGGTTACAAGAGTCTCCTTGGACATTGAACATTCATATGTTAGTAAAGATCCTATTTCATACATGGTTAGAAATTGTTCATTTTGGGAGATGTGATAAAGAACTCTATATGATATTTCTTTACACTGTAACACTGTCCAAATCTATTTAGTATTTTGAACTTGGATTCTGTCAGAGTAGTTGGTGATTTTAGTTTATGTAAGCAGCAACAGAAGTGCAATAGAAGGGCTGATGCCTGATATGAGTGTTTTGGATTCCGTGCATAAGTACTTGACCCCGCTTTGCACATAGCTGTGTTGGAGATGTTTTGGATAACTAAATCGAAATCATAAATAATGATTGTTCATAACTTTTAACCCATTTCACTTATGAGGAAATTGGAAGAAAGATCTCAAATGGAAGCACTATGGAACTAGTATTTGTGGTAGGAGGCGTCTATACTCTATAGGGCGCTGCACTTGATCTGATCATTGTACTAGCCATTTTTCTCCCATGTTGATGAATCCAAACTGTTCATTGAAGCTGTGAATGATGAAGAGTTATGCCAAACCCAGGTTGCAGTACCAGTGCTCTTTTAACAAAAACAAGACACTGTTGGGTAATGTTCAAACATGTATGGTACATGATCACGTACGTATGAGCAAACAGACTCAGAACACATCAAACACAAGTATATACACAGTTTTTCCCAAAGAAGACACTGTTTGGATATTAGATTTCTAACTGGATGCACTTCTAAGGTGAGAACCAGGCCGATATATTAATATGGGCGAAGCCCAAAACTGAATAGTCCTGCCTGCATAGAGGCCGCATGAACGTAAGGCTTTATATTAGACTTTACAACTCAACATTGAGAGACATTAGTTTAGAGGAGTCAATTTCTTTACCTATATCAGGTGCCTCGGGATTTAGAAGTATATACATTCTTCAGGATTTCTGTAATAGTGCTTCGAACTCAATCCTTATTGAGTCTTGTGTTAGGGTGAGAACAATGTGTGCTATCTTATAGTCTTCTCTGCCTTATGTGCAGCGGTGCCAGTTACTCTACTTTTATGGAGTTATAATAAATATGTTCCTATTTCAGAAGGGATGCTCTGTATTAGAAATCTAAAATATGTCTAGGTGATTAGTGATAAAAGATGTACAGAGATTTGGAACACAGTAAAGTCAAATGAATGGCTATAAGTTTAAGAAAGTAGCTGAATTCTGTATATCTACTTTGATGGCATTGTATATCTATGGATATGTGTAAAGTTGAAACTAGATAAATAAGTCTCTTTTGGTGATGGAAGAACTTGGAAAATAGGATCATTATGATCAAAAGACCCCAGAGTTGAAGTGCATTAAAGGTTGATAGAGAGGTTTAATAAATCAAGACTATGCGGGAATCAGGAAACATGGGGTAAAAGGTGAAACACTAAACAAATGCAATAAGTACTGTACCATTCAAAATGCATATTGTACTATTTTGGTCTCAAAAAAGGATAAATCACTTTGAAATCCATATAGAAATGGAAATCACTGACTTGTGCTAACGGTCGACTGATTTTATATAAACAAATATAATATAATGTTATATATAAGGCGGATTACCATCGTTTTTCCCCAATTTCATTCGACTCTAGGGTTTTCTCACCTTCTCTACCTGACATCAACAAACGTAGGTATTGTTTCTTCTTGTCTGTTATCTTGGTCATCAACTTTATTTCTTGTTGATCCCTGCAACAATTGCTTGATTAATTTCTTCTCCAGCCATCTTATGTTATTTTATTTCTACGCGAAAGCCAAAAAGAAATCTAATTGGTACATCGGCCGTCTCTTCATAGACTTTTAATAATTGTGGAATACTCTGTTTATTTCAAACTTACTAAAAACAACTTGATTTTTAATAATGATTATTAAGTTTTGTGTGATTCTATGTTTTTTACCCGTTACTTTGTAACGGAAGATATAAAACAGACAGAAATAAATCATGATTCAAGCGATCTGGTTTTCTGTAAAGAGTCATCGGTAATGAAATACGCCTCACTTGATTAGCCATTTCTTCCTGCCTTAGGGTTGTCCTACTTTAGACCCAAGATCCTATTAGGGTATATGGTACACTAAGTATACTATATGCTGGGCTATCACATTCTTATTGCAAGTAGGAAGTGACATAAATACTTGTTGCAGTTAGTTACTTATCTGGATGTGCTGCATGTTATTTGCTAAACGGTCAAACTGGGTTAATAACACTAAACATGCTTAGAGATGTCTACCTTGATTTTGATGGTTATATGGTAAAAACAAAGTTCTGTATGTTTTATTTGTATTTCTATCAGAATGATTCATGATAAGGCAATATAGAATAATAGACAACCACATGATTGCACTTCATACTTCTTTTGATTTCATGCTCGGACGTAAATGATTTGTAAAGTTACATATGTATACTCCAGTAATCAGATCAATATGTTCATTATTAAGTCAAGTAAACAGATAATCTGATTGGGACAAGTGGATGAGTGAACATATCGATGAAAAAAAGGCTTACTGAATATAATAATCATTAATGATTTATGTAAGGTAGTTTACCTTTTTTAATAGATCATTGATTCATAATAGGAAGAAAAAAGTGTGTTTGGTTCAACGGGTCAACCTGTCCTGACCATTTGACCCATGATCTAGTTCAAAAAGTTATTAAAAAGTTGCCGATATGACCCTCCAACCTGTTGTCATTCACTGCACAGTCTGATCCAACCATCACTATTTCACACCTCAATTATTTTCAGTGGATTATGCTCTTAACTAATCATGAGCATACGTTCAAATTCACTTACAATGATGAGAAAATAGAAAGGCCAAACAGCTGGTGTATGTTTTATGTTCAATAATTATAGTGTGTTGCCTTTTGTTGATATTCCAGGTTATACATCATTTTAGTTTACAAGAAGAGAAAAACTATAGGATCTTCATTAGGACTATGAGTGATAGACGCAGAAGGCGTGAGGATTCATGGGACAAAAGCCAAGAGACATTGCATCCAGCGGAGATTCATACAAATGTTTCTTGGGGTAGCTCACCAAAATGGTCAAAGTCAGAAGTCAATGACGGTATGATGTCTGGTAAATTTTCTGGGAGGCATTCTCGGGAACCTTTATTAGAAAAAAGAAGTGGGCCCATGGATGCTGACTTCAGCAGAGACAGGCACAGGATGCAAACAGATCAGGGTTTTGATGAATGGGAAAAACAATACAGCACCCACCCATCAGCTAATAGCTTCGGCCTTCCATACAGGTTTGTGTATTTTCGCATCACTCATCTTACACAGATTAAGGGTATGTTTGGCAAAACTAGTTGTAGGCTGTAGCTGTTGGTTGTAGTTGTAGGCTGTAGCTGTAGGTTCAAGCTCTAGGCTGTAACTTTGTTGCTGTAAAATTGTTTGGCAAACTAACTGTAGCTGTAACTTTGAAGTATAAAGGGTATGTTTGGCAAAACTAGCTGTAGGCTGTAGCTGTAAGTTGTAGCTGTTGGTTGTAGCTGTAAGTTCAAGCTGTAGGCTGTAACTTTGTTGCTGTAAAATTGTTTGGCAAACTAACTGTAGCTGTAACTTTGAAGTATAAAATGACTTAAAAGGAGCTTTTCATTTAAATTAAAAGCTACAGCTACTACACACCAGCTTTTCAATTTGGAGTTTTTCATTTAAATTAAAAGCTGTGCTATTACACACCAAACAAGGCTTTTATTATTTTTGGAGCTTTTATTTTAAAAATTAAAAGCTAAAGCTCCTAAAAGCTCCTCACCAAACAGACCCTAAACATACGTTGTTGCATGCAGAGTTGGCATTTCTGACCTGTTTACTTATTAATCATCACGTTTGAGTTGTGTTTGAACTTAAACTCGCAAAATGGGTAAAATAAAAATAAAAAATTAGTAACAGGGTTGAAAGTCTCTCAAACTCCATTTTCCACATACACAAGTACGCAACCTCCTTGATGGTTTTATTTTCAATTCCAGAGCCAAATAAGGCTTAGCTGATTGTATTACCACAGAATCAACTTGAAGAATTAGAACTTGACCCGATTTGCAAAGCCAACTTCTTGGGTTTCGGGCGGAGAAAAGAGGACTTGGGGACTCGGGTCGGGGCGCAGCGTAACTAAGGGATTCCATTTAGGGCGAGACAAAATATTGTATTTGTAATCATAATCAGTACCTTAATATATACAAGTAGAACTCTGAAAGAGTTGTTTTTGAGGCTCAACACATTCTGACCTGACCCCTACTAAAAATTAATTGCTTAAACCAAAACCTGTTTTGATATGTTACCTGAAACAAAAGTATTATTACCTTAAAAAAATTCACAATGGTCCTGTTATATCTCTAATAGGTAAAACAAAGATATTAGCTACATTGAAAGCTGCTTAAAAGGGTCAAAAATCAACAAAAATGTATTTTGGATGCATATAAACTCCTAAATCATATTATTACATAAAAAAGATTAACAATTACATTTGTATAGCTATTGTGGTCATGTTTAACACACTAAGTTGTATAGCTATTGTGGTCATGTTTAACACACCAAGTATATTTAGATAATTATATATAATAAGTAACTAAGTAAGTGTTACCAGCCAAACCATCCCATACTAAAATTTCCCGTTGCCTAGTCTGTGCTGCAACGGTGCAACCTATTATATTTGAGAACATAAACAGTGTTGTTTTATTTATTTGCATAACCGAGTTGCCATGTATTTCATGACGTCATCTTTTTTTATGCTTGATGTAGGGGCCATGATAGACGAAAAGGTGGTAATGCACTCATGAGCAGAGATCGTGACCGGGACCAAGACCGACCCAGGAGCCCAAATCGAAGTAGGAGTCGGAGCAGGGGCCTGACTAGAGTGGTGACTAGAAGCAGGAGCAGGAGCAGGAGTAGGAGTAGAGGCAGAGATTGGGGAGGTACAAAAGCCCGAAGTGGTAGCCCATGCTATGATGCTAGACATGAGTCTAACGAATATGTCAATGCAAGAATTCGGAGTCGCAGACAAGATTACACAGGTGGTTCAAGATATGATGATTATCGTCGAGATGATAGATATCAATATGATGATCAAAATCACAGGCATCAATCAAACCGTAATAGTAGAATCCCATGCAGATATTTTGCTGCTGGTAATTGCAACCGTGATGATTGTAGGTTTTCTCATGATGTTCCTGAGCCAAGCCGTAATGATGGAAGGTCACATGATGACATTCGGGAACGCAAGTCGGGCAACATAAACAGAACATGGCATGAACAGCAGTCACCCGATGACTCGAATCCATCAAATTTTTCTAGCAATGCAAAGTTCAATTTTGGTGAGAAGAAGAAGTTGTGGAATGCTGCTTTATGGGATGATGTGGAACCACGAGGTTTTAGTAAAAGGTCTCATAAAGATATTCACGATCATACTTTGCATGACAATAACAGAACGTGGAATGAGGTAGATGCATCAGGTCTCCCAGATGCTGGGAGACCCAACCGTTATTCAGACAAAAAGAAAAGATCGTGGAATGGTCCTTCATGGGATGAGGTAACTGGATCAGGTTTCTCTAATGCTTCAAAGCCTTGCCATAATCCCGAGGACCACAAGAAGTCATGGAATGGTGTAGATGAAAGCTCGTTTGATGATATTCATGATCATACTACAATTGACAAGAACAGAATACAGAATGATATAGATGCATCAGGTTTCACAGTTGTTGAAAAATCCAACCCTATTTCAGATAACAAGAAAAGATCGTGGAATGGTGCTTCATGGGATGAGGTAACTGGACCTGGTTTTCCTACTGCTTCAAAGCCCAGCCATAGTTCTGAGCACTACAAGAAGTCATGGAATGGTGTAAATGAAAGCTCACGTAATGATGTTCATGATCATACTTCACATGACAAGAACAGAATACGGGATGATGTTGAACCACGAGGTTTTAATGAAAGGTCACATAAAGATATTGACAAAAACAGAATATGGGATAATGTAGATGCATCACGTTTCGTAGATGTTGGGAAATCCAACCGTCATTCAGATAACAATAAAAGGACATGGAATGGTCCTTTGTGGGATGAGGTAAGTGGATCAGGTGTCTCTGATGCTTCAAAACCCTTACATAACTCCGAGGACAGGAAGAAGCCATGGAATGGTGTGGATGAAAGCTCGCGTGATGATATTCACGACCGTACTTCACATGGAAAGAACAGAATAAGGGATGATGTAGATGCATCAAGTTTCCCAGATGTTGGAAAATCCAACCGTCATTCAGATAACAAGAAAGGGTCGTGGAATGGTCCTTCATTGGATGAGGTAACTGGTTCAGGTTTCTCTAATGCTTCTAAACCCTGCTATAATTCTGAGGACAGAAAGAAGTCGTGGATTGTTGCAAAATCTTGCAATAATCTAGATGGAAACACGGAGAAATGGAATGGCCCGTTATGGGATGAGGTTGGTGAACCAGTCCACTCTGAAGTTGGGAAATCTGGTTGGGGAGATGCGACTTCTCCAGTGATTGTTCAGACCGATAGTAAGATTACAAAGTGGGATGGTCCAGAATTGAAGGGAATGGGTTCTGAGAAAATTGAAAACCTTTTGTCGCAATGGACGAGCGTCGGGGTAGTGGTCAATGATTTGAATCTAATCAATGCTAATATAGTCTCTGAAGATGCTAACCAACAAGTTACTTTTGAAAAAGACTCTATTCAGACTGTTCATGATATGAACTCTCAGTCTCTGTCATATATAGATAAAACCAAAAATCCTTTGAACGAGCCTAGAATTCAACTGAATGAGCAGGTTGAAGATATGAATCTACACAACCAAACACAAAATCAGAGTAAAGAAAGTGGCAAACAACTGAAACCTATGGAAATAGATGTACCACAAGTAATGAGTGACGCCAATGAAGCTAATTTTACTAGTCAATTGGCTCCTCTAGTAAACAACCTCCCTGTATCATTGCTTGAAATGTCTCAGATAGAAGGATATAGAGATCTAAATATCCCAAGTGCCATAGTTTACCTACAATCTCTTCATAGTTCTGCATGCAATCAAGATACACAGCACAATCCTGCAACAAGTGTGGAGGTCAAAACTAGTGTACCCATGGGGATCTTATCTGGTCCAGTAATTAAGGAGAACACATTTTCTCCTATATCTACTGGTAAAATTGGTACTTCCGTGGAGAAGGAACCAATTGGAAATCTAGAAGGGGCTGACAACACAGTGACTGAAATTGCTAAGCAAGAACAAGATAATATTAATCCTGAAAAAGTAGAAGAGGGTGATATTAGCAATGATGAAAAGGCGATGCGTCTATTTAAAGTTGCACTTGTGGAATTTGTTAAGGAGATTTTGAAGCCAAGATGGAAGGAAGGTAAGTTGAGCAGGGAAGTTCACAAAAATGTTGTGAAGAAAGTAGTTGATAAAGTTACAGATACCATTCAAGTGAACCAGATCCCTAGAACACAAGTGAAGATTGAGCAATATCTCGCATACTCGAAACCCAAAATTACTAAGCTTGTAGAGGTAGGTCATCATTTCCATTTCTTTTCAAGTTTATTTTACATGTTCCTGCATCATGATTGTTTATAGCTCTCTTTTTCTTTTCGTTTCTTTTCCATTTTAATCTCTTTCTACTAGGATAAGGCACAAGGATCATCTTGTTTTTCTCCTTTTCCTGTGAATCCTGTTACTAGGGTAGTCTACCATCATCAATTTTCTAAATAGTAGTTGAGCAGGATCAGATATACAAATGTGGGAGGGGTTGTATATTAAATTATATGGGATTGGTTTCCGTTTCACCTTCTTTTTTATGAAGCCTAGTGAACACGAGCACTTACAACTTAAGTATCTCTAATACGCCAGAGACTGTAGGATTAACGATGCAACCGTGCTATTAGTAGGAACAAACTAGGTGGGCGGGGCGGGTTGGTAATGGGTCAGGATGGGTAGATAAATAGTTTTAATAAGAAGAAAACAGGCCGGGTTGGACGGATCTACAAACATTTTCTTGTCCATCGTTTCTTGAGGTTTATAATAATTATTGTATTATGTATGATTAGGATACGTTATTATTTAATTAGTAATCAAGTTTTTTTCAATAAAGTGATTTAAGAGGTTGTAAGCATTTAAATACCCGAGGTCACTTTCAACCAGTTCCAAATTTAACTAGTTTTGTAATTTACCCATTGGATGACGCATTAAGGGTTAAAACTATAACCTGATTCATTTCATTTCTTGGTAGTTCTACATGCTATACATCTCTTGGCATACTATCTTCCATATCATATTCTTCACATTGACTCATTGAGTTCTTCTTTTCCCCTCCAGTCCCATATTTTGATTTATTCTTTATGTAGGAAAACAATCATTTGTGAAAATGTAGAAGCTTATTTGTCTTTTTACACCAGCCATAATGTTTGTAGTTTCTTTTGTAATCAAACTTATCCTTTATTGTTGCAGGCATATGTGGAAAGATTTCTTAAGGCTTAGCTGGCAAATGTTTGAGGAAGTCGGTAATTTGTGCAACTCTAATGCTTGATGTTGTGTCATAGCCATAGCTTGACAAATTTCAATAGGAGTATATGGGGGAGCCCTGCAGAATTAACTTTGTTTGCTAGTATTTTCATTTGGATTTTTTTGTGCGTCGGTTTTAACTTGATGAGCAGGATATTGTGTTTCTTTTATCTGAAGGTTGAGAACTTGAATTGTATGTAGGAGATGTTTGCAGGTGCATGATAAGCATATCTTACTGGTTGTGTCCAGCTTCGTAGTTTGTTAATTGTTTCTAGCCCATGCATATGTTCGAAGGATGAATTATCAAGATTTTATTATGAAAATTAAGTCAATTCTCTTTAAAACTTGGCATTTAAAAGAAGGAAACTAAAAAACTTTTAAAGGTGCAACTAATCACATACCCTTCATTCTGTTGTATTATTCAAACAGCGATGTCCATCCAAACCGTCCAATGAAGAATAAGAGGAGAGCAAAGTGCTAACAGCGCGCAAAGCATTCTTGTGCCATTAGAGTCGACACTGGTTGTGATTTTTGCATCGTGTGGCTGATTCCGATGCAAAAAATACATTACCGTCATCAAAATTAGCAGCGACTAACAAGCCTATCTCATACTAGGTTCATATTAAGCTATAAGCTCAGGTGTAGAACTTACTTTTAAAAGCTAATTTGTATGAGAAGCTACCAACCAAACTTACATTGGGCCGATGTGGGATCGTAATATATGCTAGTGCTTCTATGTTTTATATCAAAGTTAATTATGTATTTAAAGAGACAACAAACATCAAGTATTGATATATTACAAGGGTTATCTCTCGCGCTTCGCTGCGACATAATTTGAAACAAAAAAATTATTATGATCATTTAACACGTTTAGAGTAATGTTAAATATGCTTAAACATGTAAGTCTAAATGTGTCTAACCATACAATTTTTTACACATGAAGTAAGTTCCTTCAAATACATACACCAATAAAATATTTGGGCATAGTTTTATGTCTCTATAATTAGATATATCAATAAAAAAACTGACATCAATTAATTATCAACATTTTATTTATCAATTACATTTCAAACCAAAATGAATATTATTGTCTTAAACAATGGTTGATAAGGTATAAAAAATTGAAAGCATCGTTATCATATCATATAGATAAAATTGTATTAGATCATTAAAGATATATATAATATATTGGTAAAAAAAATACTAAAAATAGAATCTGAGAAAAGTAAAAGTAAATATGATAAAAATTGTAGAAATAAAATATAACATATGCTACTACCTCCAAGTTTCGAACATGCGCCACTCAATAAAAAACAACGCACCTAGACGCTTGAACTAACAGAGTACATGGTCCTCATTTATCAAATATTGTATATATCTAAACTGCGTATAAAACGAAATTACAATTATTACAATTACTGTTCATAACGTCCCATCCAACCCTCGCTCATTGAGGATTTATATAATGTTCAAGATGTTGCTTTTATAGGTCCAGTTAAAGTATGCACAAAAGTTGGGGAAAATGTTGAATACGAATATGTCGAATAGTTGAGATTTGTGAAACTTAACAAATCCATATAAAATTAGATACTTTTAGCCTAAACTAAATAATAAGTGCTGATACATCTAAATGAATATACTATAAAAATCATGCACAAAGTGTTTGAGAGGACCATGGAGGCTAGAAAGTGAAAACAAACTTGTTATATCAATTATGAATTTATGATGTAGTAATACTTGCATTCTAACTGTTGGGCCAGATTAAAGCGATGGTAAGAACATGTATCAAATCGTTTAATAGTTGTGTAAGTTGTTGGGCCACACAATAGCTTATATGTATGTCAAGCCCAAACCTTCAAGATTTGTCAAGCCCAAAATAGAATATTATAAATATTGTTAAATTCCAAAGCTTTTGAATCATGTAGAACTAAGAATAACATGGCTTCAACGATGGACGCTGTATTCAGCTGCGTTATACCGTACTTACAAAGGTAATCATCGCAACTCTTTCTCTCTGATTTGCCATAACTGCTATGAGCTCGATCGTTTGACACGTAAGCATGTAAGTGTCCATGTATGTTATACATCAACAAATAATCAGTATGCTAAGCAACTTCGTTATACATGTTTTCGTATTGTTATGCTTATAACAACGTTGTGGTTGGTGAACCTTTTATCACGTAATCTTTAACTATATATATAAGAATCACAAGTTTAATTAGAGAATGCCACATTAACACCTAAGTTAGTGCCATTTGTAATCAACAAACTAAAATCATTTCATAATTATATTTATAATACTCATTTAAACAATTAAATAACCATTTTTGTTAAAAATATCATTAGAATAACACTAAATGGTTAAATTGTTATAAAAACAACACAATTGAATATAATAAAAAACGTTAAATATTTTATATAAGAAACAACACAATTTAAGTTAAAATGATGATATGTAACTAAAATATTCGACAAATACTAAGAATTCACTCTTACCAAAATGTAACATGACATCTAACATCATAGATTAATTATTAAAAATATAAATATCACTTTACCAAAGAAGAAGAAAATTTCATTTATAAAACCCAACCTATCATGATACTTTATTATTTAACACGCATCAAGTTGAAAGTTTTATGAAAGAATAAGAATATTACAATTACTATGCTAAATACTTGCATATTAATTTAAAAGGAAAAAAAAACTTTCACACTACATCATACCTTAATATCAAATTGCAAGCAAATCTCTTGATAAAATAGGAGAATATGTCATTTTCTCATGAGAATAAAAAACAATTGAAAATGAGATTTCATGATAAAATGAGAATTTGATTGATATTCTTTTCTTTTCATAAGTTTATCCCCATTAGTGATTTTAACTTTTTGTTCAAATCTTTTTTTATACATTTTTTTAATTTAATTCTTCCTCCAATATATATAATATTTATTTATTTTTTTCCAAACAAAATCCATTAAGCTAATACTTAAAACTTAAATGAATAAATTAATTTTTTTAATGAATAAGAGTTTAGTAAAATATAGGTACAACTAAGGCTAAATAATTGAAGTGTGAGTGTTTGGTAATAACTGATGATAAGAAATTGAAGTTTATCTTTTCAGCTTCAATCGACTATCAATCTTAAAAATAATATACATGTAACATCGCAAAATTAGCATTATACTTTCTGGACTGGGTCGTGCATCACACGGCCTAGGTACTTACTGGTATATAAATAAGGGGATAAGATTGGTGCTCTTGTAGCACACTTGCGTGTTCTTATCAATGGATAACTAAATATTTTACATCTTTGACCCTTAAACCTTTTATTTATACATTTTTACTTCATCCCTCAAAGCTAACAACACCTAAGATTATGTGTTGTTTGTTATATATAATATTTTCCCAATAAATATTCCCTTAAAAAGGATCTTTTTAGTCATCCCACTAGGCCACTAAGATTTAGAGGTCAACCCTGTAAAAGCACATCTTCATCCCCAATAGTAGATGAAACAACCCCAAATTTTTTTTACTCGTCTCAAAAGCTCGATTAACAATGCCTCATTTATGTAAAAGTTATTCCATAAACTCATTATACAAGTTAAGTAAATCAATCAAATTTGACTCAAAACAAAAAATTCACAGAAGCTGGCAAGTATGCGATTTTGGTGATGGTACGCAATCGTGTACTTGCTGAGTACACGATCATGGTGAGGGTGCGCGATCGCGTACTCAACACTAAAATGTTTCTAGTCAAAATTTAGCACAAGGTATACGATCTTGGTGAGGGTACTTGATCACATACTTTGTGTTAAGTTTTTAAAATCTCAACAAACTCAATTATAAACACCAATTCTTAACCACTTTCAACCACAACTCTTTTACAATTGAAACTTCACTCTTTAACAACATATTAGACATTTTCAAATCATCCAAATTAAACAATGAACTCGACACTTTAACGACACAAATTTAAACCATTTACTCAAATCAAATCAAGTATTTAGCAACTTCAATTCACATGGTGATTTCACATTATCACAATCTATTCGCAATAAACATCAAATGTATAATGCCACAATTCAACTTCTTTACTACAATAGCTTTGCAACTAGTATCTTGACCAAAGCTTACAACAAAACACAATTTTTTCAACAAAGTCACAATGGATTAAGATTTTCACAACCAAACAAGATCATACTCAAATGATCTTTTGTATTTTAAAATGGGACTTCAAGGTATCTAGAGCATGATTTTAATAAAAGGGATTAACTTACTAACTCAATAGTATGTTCCACTGTTAGTCGACCTTTGACTCTTTACCCAAATTGCCCCTCGACCGGCTTGAATTACCTATCAATAACATCAACAAATATAAAAGGGCAAGCACATTTACTTAGTAAGTAATGAGGTTTACACAACAACAACAATTAACAACAAGATGATGATCATACTCAAATAATCAACAATCAAACAAAATTAACAACAACTAGCATCAACATAACAAATGCTCGAAATAATTATACCAACCTTAACTCAATAGAAATTATATCATTCTCAACTTATAATTAACTCTATCAATAATAACACTCATAATAGTTCCATCACCAATCACTCATTATAAATATGTATATACAACAACTCAATCATAAGCACATCAACAACAATGACATTTATCAACAACTCATATTTCAACCTTTTTATTCATCAAGGTAGTGTACATTATCTTAAAGGCACTACTTGGCTAAACTCATTAAATCAACCTTATTAATTCATCAAGCTAGTGCACATTACCTCAATGACACTACTTGGTTATGCTCATTATTCAACATCATCAATTCATCAATCTAGTGCACATTATCTCAATGACACTACTTGACTATTCTCATATCTCATTAATTCATCAAGCTAGTGCACATTACTTCAATGACACTACTTGGCTATTTACAACAATCAACTCTTTTCTCTACTCATTTAGTTACATACAACATCTAAATATCAACAACAAGCTCAAGTCAACCATTACTTACCTTAGCAATATGAATGTTTAAGTTAGCTCAAGCAAATGCCTCAATACTCCTTAATTACATAATCATATAACCATACACATACAAGTTATACACAACTCAAATGTTTAACAAAAGCTTCACTTAATTCATTATTAACTCATTAGTATTCTCATGACAACTATTGTTCTTAATTTCAAGAACCTCAAATACTCAATCCAACTACACAATTCCTCATGCTTTCATCTCAAGAGCACCAACCCATAACGAACTCAACATTTTTTTTATAGTTACAAAACTAATCTTACTAACAATTTATCATTTTTCTCAAGAATTATACATGCATATAGCAAAGTGGTTCTCTTGTATTAACAACAACCTATCATCATTTTAAGAACATAACGTTCTAACATTTTGTGACAATTATTTGGATAAACATTTAGCTAGATTGATTAGTATTAATTACAACATGTTTGTGTTTGCAACAATAAGAGGGTGTTAGATACATTGCGACAATGTAGATATCGAATTCTCGCAAGTCAGAAAGTATTGATATTGTCGCATATACATAGTATTGTCGCATGGTTTAAAACTTACCATGCAAGTTTCATATGTGTATAAATACACACTTAAGACTTGATTTAAAGTGAGAGTCGGTGAGATTTTTAGAGAAGCCTTTCATGTATTATCATTTTTGTGAGAGAGAGAGTTTTAGAGCTTTGTAATAATAAAGCTAATATTACAAACGTTGATTTCAAGATTAAATTCCTACATATGTGTTCTTCATCACTCGTTCAATTACTTGTTTATATCGATTGCTTGTTTCCGCAAAGTGATCGATTCCGAATCATTGTTAGATCCTGCGGCATCACAATCATCATCATCACCATTCAAAATACTCTAATTTTCCAACTTTATAACAATTCAAAGACAACTATAAAATTCTTTTCTTTTAACATCTAAACACAAAAACAAACTCATTCATACTCAAATATCATCATCTAATACTTCTACCCTCAATACCCACCCTTTTCTACAAAACCCAATTTAGGGTTCATACTCCAAATCATGAAAATCACCAAATAAAAGGGTAGTGAACGTTGTCCTTACCTCAAATTGAATAAATTAAGGATTGGAAGCTTCAAACAACAAAATTATAAGCTCAAATAATTTTGTGTTCTTTCTCCCCTCTTTCTTTTCTTGAGCCGGCCCCACACACCTCCACACACTCTCTCTCTCAAATTTTTGTTCCATTTTTTCAAGAAAGATAATGTTTATTTAGTTAAATTTCATTTTCTACCCTCTGAGTTTCATTATTTATACTTTGATTACCACATTTATCTCTCATTCTCAATTTAACTCCAAACTCATTTGTCAAATAATCATATAATATTAATTTAGATAATACTACTAATAAAAAATTATACCTACATACTTTTGGGGTGCTATAGTAGAAGGAGAGGATATTAATGTGTACACCAGGGTCTAACGTATTTTTTTTTTTTCTACGGTCTTTATTTAGGAGAAAGGGCCCGATTAGGGCATGATATTGTGGAATTTACAACAGGCAGTCTTGCTAGTATGCTTCTGATTTTTTTCTATCATGATATAAAACAAATGTTTTGATCATTACATAATATAATTTGATATATTTAGCATTGATAAGACTTTCTATATATGTTTTCAGGAAGTTATATGTGCACTCAAAGGTTAACACGGATGATGGGGCCAACAGAGTTGTGAAGGCACTAAATCTACTTGAGCTACTTGAGCTAACTCTCACTTTATTTGTAAAACCCCTTTCATTTTTTATGTTTATTCTAAGTTTATTTTTGGGAATGTAATTTGTAGTATGTTGCATCTAATCTTGAAGGAAAAATGGGTATGCTCAAAGGTATGTATCGATCATGTTTAATTTTTTCTAGTTAGTGAAATAATATGTAAATTGATACCGGTTTGATAAATTGAAGATTCTAACATTTACCAGGAGTGCTACTTCTTTTTTCTTCAAAGCTATATAAATAACTATAACAATTATTTTTGCTTAATTAGGGTATGATATTTTATCATTCAAAAAATAAAAGAAAAAAAGAAACCCATAGATTATTATATTTTTATTTATGATTTTAAATAGTATATTTTGTAAATTGTATATACTTTACCTAAATAAACTTTCAAATACCCGTTTGATTAATGTGTTGTCTTTTAGTTAATCATTTAACTTGATATGATAAAAAAAACAAATGTCTCTTATTTAATGTAATTGTAAATTTTGTTTGATCATTATTTACAATTTTTTTAAGATATGATGACGAACTGGTTGATCTCAAGTTAAATTATGATCTTATGATCTTAGTATAAATGAGTTATTAAGACAATAATAATACTTATAATGTCACAAGACGGATTAACAAATAAAAACTATTAATAACAACAATTTCAAAAAATGATATTATCATGTTCAAATCAAAAGTGACCAACATATATGGTTTATTTTATTCAGATGTGGAAAACTACATACAATGTTATAGATATTGATAGTTGGATATATTCAAATGTAAGTATATATTTTTGATATGTTATACTTTATATTCAAAACACGTGTATAATATATTCAAATGCTGGCCCATGTGTACATATTTTGCTGATATGGCAGCTTTGTCATCATAATTAGCTAACTTGAACTTTTTTTTGAAAGCTCGTTATCTACATTATTAATAAAATGGGTTTGTTACCTCACTCGGTAAAAGAGTGAAAGTTTGTTGTTGATCCGTAGCTTTAACCCTAACAAAAAGGACATATTTGGGAAAAGAAAAAGGAGACCTTTAATGAGATGGCAGTAGAATTGTTAGCTTTTTTAAGGGATTAGTACCTGAAAATGCAACTAACTTGTACCATATATCTATTGTGTGTACCCAACTTACGTATGATATTTTTAATGCATCAAACTTTCAAAAAATGGTGTTTTAATGTAACTTGCTGACGTGTCAAACTCTCCGGATGCCACGTGTCACCGTAAACGAGCAACACATCATCAAGTTACATTAAAACGTCATTTTTGAAAGTTTGATGCATTAAAAATAGTATATGTAAGTTGAGTACACACAATAGATATCGGGTACAAGTTAGTTGCATTTCTAAGTACTAATCCCCTTTTTTAAACATATATCGATGAGTCTGATCATTATTAAATATTAATGGAATAAGGATTAGAGCGAAGGGGAGAAGGTAATTGTGAGGACGGAACAAAATACCTAATCGGAAATGGGTTCGGAGTAAAAAAAAGTACCTTTATTAAGTTTTGGAAAACATGAATTCTGCAATTCGCCATCGCCAACTCAACTAATTTGATTTTCGTGTTTGATACGTTTGCCGTCTCAACTCTCAACTTCTGATATGTAAAGATTGGTTATTAAGTTAATTAATTATTATATTTCCCAAACTCCTCCAATACTACACCCCAATTTATGAGTCCCACGTAGCTATTTACTATAAATGAAATATACATTACATAATTCAATAATATTGTAGATAAATAATAAATGTATATTTATCAGTTACTCGGTATAATGTTATAAACGTGATATAGAATGAAAACATAAAAAAAACATTATATAAATAGTCATTACTTAAAAATAACAATAATAAAATATTACAATAACTCATCACTTTCAGATGAAGACGATGAAAAAAGAATTTTACGTATTATATTTGATCTTTCCATGATGAATATCAGAACTTGATTATAGAGTGTTTATAAGAAATGAGATAGATTGTATGATGAATGAAAAAAGTACTTGGTCTTTTATAGAAAATTTAATTGAATCATGGTAAAACATTTTTAGTGAGTTATCAAATCAAACTTTATTTATTACATAAATTCGATAAGTGAGATTCCTTTCTTAGCTATTAGGCATTAATATGGATGGGTATGCATTTGTTACATCGATAAGTGAGATTCCTTTCTTAGCTATTAGGCATTTATTTATTACATAAATTCGATAAGTGAGATTTATTACACAAATTTATCGTAAAAACAATAAAAAGTTATATGTCTTTGTTACTTCTAGGCATTAATATGGATGGGTATGCATTTGTTTTTATCGGTTACTCATCAAATGAATATAAAAAAACATTTTGACATACAAAACTTAATTCATAAGCATTTGGTTAGTAAATTAAAAGAGAAAAACTTTCCATATAAATTAAAATAATTCGAGAAAAATTAACAAGCTTGTTAATACTTGATAGTGAGTATTGCTAATTTAAATTTAATTCATACAAGAAATTGTGTTATTTATTATAAAAGTTCTTTTTTATTGTAAAAAATAAGCAAAAAAGAGGAAGTTGTTGGTCATTTACTTGGGTAAATGCAGACATCCAATTTTTTCATATCCATTCTACATCAACATGCTCTCTCAGAAAATCCTACATTCATTTGTCTAGTTGGAATCTTTCACCCCTAAACCCCTAAGACTGTAGGTGCTCTAAGTATCGACGGGTTTAAAGGTAAAAAAGTATGACTTCTATTAGATTTGTTGAGCTTTACAATCTTTTCAATGTGTGATTGTACAACTAAAATTAAATTTGAGATAAATCTTATTTGAATAGCGTGTAGACGAGTTTAATAGTAAAAAGTACAATTTAAGACCACTCCCATCGCTTTTATCCGTTGGCAACCGATGAAAGCCTTCAAAACTGATATGGATGACACGATCTCTTCCCTTGCTTCTTTTGTTTGCACTCTTCGGTTTGCCAATGAAAGGAGAAGGCTTATGGATGGTGCTCAACTTATATTTAATCTATTGTTACCTTTTTTTTAATGTATGTAAATGTATGCATATTGATAAATATGAGATTTAAAAATTGAAGTGATTAAAAGAATTGTTAGGAGTATTTAATCACTCTTTCATCAATTATGAATGTGTTAACATAATGTTGAGCTAGCTAAACTGAAGAAGCAAGAGAACAAAGATATGTTGGTTTACCAAAACTCACATAAACTTCGATAGCATATTTGAGGGCCAAAATGAAAACAACATGAAATGACGATTCTACCCTCATGGTAAGTAGAGTATACCAGATAAACCGACTTTTTCTTGTTCAACACAGTCAGCAGCAATGGCGTTTTCCGGTATCATACCAAATGCTTCTTCATTACTACTTCCATCTTCATCATCATCGTCAACAACATCCAGCCGGTTAAACCGCACATTACCTGCCACCACAAATCGATGCTCACTTCTATCTCCGTTGCCGGAGCTGGTGGTACATCGCTGTCTTCGGCCACGGAAAAATGTGACCGGAGCAAGAAAACTAGTCGTTCGTGCCGCTAGAACCGAGTCTAAAGGAGTTTCTCTTGGTTCTAGGGCTCCTAATTTTGAGGTCTGTATATTAATTCAATCATTACACTGAATAAATTTTAAAAAAAAAAAATCTGATAAAAAAATTTCTTCAGCTGGAAGAGCCACTCACAGGAAATGTGTGGAAATTAGAGGATTTTGAATCTTATCCTGCATTACTGGTAAACACAGCATCACTTATTTTATTTATTACTGTAATTAATAATCTACTAGACATGTTAATCTGGAGTAGAGATAACTAGGTTTTTGACATCACAGCATGATGTGCCGTGTAAGTTATTATATATAAGGTGATTAATTAATGCAGTAGGAAGGAATAAGATGAATGTGGTGAAGTTTTTGTGTTGGTAGCTGCTTTACCTACATTTTTTTTTTTTAATAATGTATCGACAATTTGGTTTACATATGGTTGTGAGTGTATGTGTTGATAAATTCGATTTAAGTTTTGATCAATCGCTCGTTAGATCAGCTGCAGTATTGGTATTAGATAGGCTGTTGCGTTAACCAAAATATTGTGAGACTAAAGAGAGATTGAGCATGATACATTGCTGAAGAATGCGATCACTGATATAACACTATTGTAGATATCGAGTAGAGGCTTATCATTTGACGAAAATGGACCAACTTATGCCACTTCTGATCATCTATTCCAATTGGAAAAGATTCAAATGTAGTTATCAAGAATCACTTAGCTATCAGAAAGATATGTCATGTGTAAAGTAAACTGAGGGCCATGAGTTGAGACTCAATAGCCCTAACTAGATACTATAGGTCTAACACATTACTTCTTCACTTCGTTTGGAGTTAAATGAATGCGCACTGATAATAGTAAGTTATTTTTTCTTGCAGGTTATGTTTATTTGCAATCACTGTCCATTTGTTAAGCACCTGAAAAAAGACATTGTAAAGCTTACAAACTTATATATGGAGGTAGGCTGGTAACTCATACATATTTTTTGGTCACCTGTAGTCCTGTGTTGACCGGTTGGAATCTTTGTTCTCTGCTACAGAAAGGGCTTGGAGTAGTTGCAATATCATCAAACTCCATAATTACTCACCCACAGGTCTCAATTGAATATACTACTTTAGTTAGACACACCGTCTAGGTGAAATATACTTCACAGTTTTCAAAATTTTCAAGATTCTTGCAGGATGGACCAGTATTTATGGCAGAAGATGCAAAACTGTTTAATTATCAGTTCCCATACCTTTATGATCATGTAAGCTTTTTTCTACTTTGTTTGTAGCTATTCTACGATTGTCTAATTTCTGTAAGCCATATAATTGATTCTTAGGGTCCATTGCTCATATGTATTGCATCTTTGTGACAAGTACATAACTCATTGTTCTCCATCTCTGGTCTCTAAGAATCCTATGTAACATCGCAATCAAAGAACCAAATATTATAATCTAGAAAACCTTTTGACCATGCTTGGGCTATATTGTGCCTGTAAACTAAATTTCATAGGTTAGTAGATTGATGGGTATTTTGTTGTTGATGATGTATAATTTATGAATCTTATGGTGGTGGTTATGTATGTCTGCAGTCACAAGACGTTGCAAGAGATTATGGCGCCGTTTGCACTCCCGAATTTTACCTATTTAAAAAGGTTTCCTCACATCAACTGTTATGTAGCATATATTGTCAAACTGATAGCAAAAATTACTCTTGTTGTGGATATAATTTTATAACAAAATGATTTAGGCATTATATGCATTATTGTTACACTTTGGGCGACTGTCTACTGTTTTACCCATACAGCCTTACTGTCTTACTGAATACTAAGATGTTTGTTACGTAAGTAGTTACTATGATTTGCGTAGAACGTAGATATCACTGCCTTTGGACTACCTATGTATTCTATACATATGTTGCTGGTTTACGAATGAATATAGGATTTAATTAAGCATACTTTCTAAAACAACAGCACACTTGACCGGCTTCGTTTAAGCTAATACCTTTTTACTTTACCTGTTTGAGCAGTTAGAAATGTTACGCAAATTGACATATTCATAAGTAAATATGTCAATGCTGGCTATATTTTTATTTAAATATTTGTGGCAATTTGGATGTATTTATCTCCTTGCAGGATGGGCGTCGACCCTTTGAACTAGTATATCATGGTCAGTTTGATGATTCCCGGCCAAGTAATAATGTTCGTGTGACAGGGAGGTTGGTTCCATGCTGCCTTACACCTTCCAGAATGATAATTTAGAACCTATCTTTACTTCCATCCCACATATTAGTTACGTTTCTTAATTGGAATTAATTGAACTTTGTAATAGGGACTTGAGCCTGGCAATAGACTGCGTTCTTAGTGGTCAACCACTACCACCAAATCAGAAACCCAGGTACCTTTATCTGTTAAATACATATCCTTTTGTGTAATGAGATGAGAAGCATTTGATGATGTTGAAAATTGGAAACCTATGTTTACGAGTTCTATTCATTTCTGTATATGTCAACAGTGTTGGATGCAGCATAAAGTGGCATCCGGAGGGAAGTGTATAAGATTGATCTTACCCATGGGCATACTGTGCATGTAATGAAGGTGCTGAAGGTTTCCTTTGCATATAATGTTAGGCAGTACTAGAATGTTATTAGAGGTGACAAAATTGGTGGAGCAGACTGGTTCAATTCGGTTCAAATAGATAAGTTGTCTGTCAATTATGATTACATTCATTGTATATCCCAGTAGTAAACTAGTAATATAATTTCATTAAAATAACTTGGGAGGTTTCACCTTCCAACCAATGCAATGGTTTGACCCATTGGACGTGTTTCCTTTGAACTATTTTATTATACTCTATCCGTTAGAGATAATATATAATCAATATCGGGCAATTCTTAAGTAAATGGATTAAAATTGCCACCTCTACTGTTCATATTTGGCTATTGTGAATGTATTTTTATATTTATGAACCGTTCTTTTGTTTCACTGCAGTCTTGAGGACCCGTGAAATTCAGTAGTATTCATGTAACTAAAGTGAACATTTGATAAACAAAGGGAAAAGGCTTACCATACCATGGAAGTTCTCGCATGTTTCGTATATTCAAATGTTCTGAACATATCTATACTATTAGCAGTGTCGTTCTTCACACCAATAACAGTATATGTAGAATTTACCAAGTTTTATGCAGGTCTTACCTATGAATTGATAACAACCTATTTATAGGTTGCCATTTATGTAATATATTGGAGTCATTGTATTTTTACTACAATTTGCCAAACAATAATGCTATCATCATATGGTACAAATGGCCATTTTTCAAGGGAGTAAGGAGGTAATTGAGAAGCCATACAACAATAGAGCCGAAATTTATCAAAAGTCTAAATTGGGGGCTAAAGTATAAAGTTATGAAATGGTAATTAGGGGTAGCAACTACCGATAAGATCCCGACACAATAATAAACGTGATAAAAGTGTAGTTTAAACGAGTTCGCATTATAAATGACTTGAGCTACCTAAACCATATAGTAAATGGGGCATGCTCGGGTTGGATTGTGCTAAACGGGTCCATACGTCAACCCGAAAAAAACTAAAACAGAATAGAATAAAAGAAATAATAGTAAAATATAAGTCCAACCCGTTAGCATGGTGATTACCATCTGTGTACATGACAACTCGTTAAATAAATGGGTTAAACACCTTCTTAAACGGTTAAACACATAAACATATCCAAGATATGATTGGGTTTTTGGACACCCAAATTCACTATATCGGACCTGTTTAGGTTGTGTACATGATTGGGTTGCATATTCTCAAAAGAAACAATGTTGGAGTATTCTTTTTATAAGTTAACTTGAGGAACCGCTAAGGGGCACATTAGACAGACTCCTGGACACCAATGATAGGATCCAGTTTCTTGACCCATTGTCATCGAAGTGAAATTATTATTATTATTTTTTATTTTTGTTTCCAACTGTAATGCCAAAATTCCTCAAGACCCATAACCCAGCTCTTTTACCGCGATTGAGACATTACATAATAACAAGTTATCTACTAACCTTAAATTTAAACAAATAGTACCGGTTTAAGCAGTAACTTATTGTCCCGTCAAACATGTACGATGGTACCTTAAATTCCGAAAAGTCTGAGTTTACAAGAAAATCTATAACAAAATCAGATACCATCACCCATCTAAAATGTCCTCCAAAGTTGATACTTCAATGGCCATTAACACAAATCAATATGCTAATTCAAGTGAAAATCACTACATCCTAAAACATTCCACATGATGTCCTTGTACATGCGAAAGAACAAGAGTGACCAGGCTCATTGATTAAGTATATAAACTACCCTAGAAATACAAGCAATATAGACAACACGAATACCAAAATCAAGAGGTTGAGGAGGAAAACAACACTCTATTCTATACGTTTGTTTTCCCCCTCTTCTCAAAGTGGGAAACCCATCAACTAACACTGGTCACTTGTTCTCATCATCTATAACTATCATATTCAAATACGCCAAAGCAGGATTCCAGCCTCACTCCCACTGCAAAACAAGCTTCACTTTGAAACCAGTCGCAGCCGACACTCAACACCACCATCATACCATACAATATTTATTCTATTCTAAGGAGAAGTTTTCCAATCAAATGGAAGATTATTAAATCCGTTCACAGCTCCTGCCCCATTAAGCAATTGATTGCCAAGATCCTGCTGCTGCTGATGATGATGACTCATCGCCACCCTTCCATTCATACTCGAAGAATTATGACTCATAGCAGCTCGAATTCCATTCATCATACCTGATTGACCATTTCCCACGAAACCTGAATTACTAAAGTTTTTCATGTCACCGCCACTGCCTCCACGTTGGGATGACGACATCATCTCGTGTAGTATTTTTTGAACTGAGCTCTGGGGATCTGCATCACTAGATTGGGTGGAAATATTTGGGGAGCTAACAGAATTCATATTAGCTAAGGCACCATTTGGTAAGGTTTGAGAAGTATTTGTCGAATTTTGTTGGTGTCTTGAGTTCATGGAATTTTGGTGTAGTAGGCCAGCAATGGTACCATTGGAAGAAGTCATGGGTCGTGGGTTAGAGTTATTTACAGTGGACATGCCATTGGAATTTTGCTGCTGCTGCTGCTGCTGTTGTTGCTGCTGCTGTTGCTGCTGCTGCTGTTGTTGCTGCTGTTGTTGCTGCTGCTGCGGTGATTGTTGTTGCTGGTCAGATTGTTGTGGTTGACTATGAAACCCAGATGCTGTAGATGTCCTCCGGGGAAATTTTGCTAAGCACTCTATTAGGACAAACAGATTGAACAAAATCAGACATTAAATATCAGCACCGAACATATTCTCATTGGAGTGTTTATCTTTCAATTGATACTAAACATTAAGTTTTAGAACTTCACAAGTATCACATGAAAAAATGTAATTTAAGGGTCATGGAAACTTCCTCGTAATATTTGTTTACTATAATCAACTATCAAACATCTCTGGAAAAGCTACTCCTTCCAGGTAGAATACTTATCCACCTGGTGCAACCTGGAAAGCTACACTTTCTCCGCTAACAGAAGCATATTGACAATTCAAGAACCACTATGTTCTCTTAAGTATCTTGCTTCAACTACTTTCAATTAACTTAATAGATATATAAATACCTACATTCCCTCTGGACTTGCCATTGTCTAGGATAGTACATGGAAGATATATAATTGATGTTACAAACTTACCCATTGGTCCAATGTTCGTTTCTCGGCTGTAATCAATCAGATCTTTCATACTATTGACCACTTCTGATATCTGCAAAGTTGACCCAAAAGATGCAATGTTAGATTAGCAACCAATCAGCAGAAATAACTTGAAAGATCTAAATATCCAGAAGCGACATTTCAAAAAGTGTCAGTACTCGTAAATTTGACTGAATTAAAAGTTCGCCCTAGGAACCCTATTCCTTAGATTTGAGCCCGGTGTTGAACTTAGTTTTGCTATTGTACTACATAGACAACAAAATAAAGGTAGAGTAATAACTTGCAAAAGTCAATGAATAACAGATTGACATTATCATGAGGGGTTATAGAAGATTGTCTGTTGATTTTGAAAGTTAGATCTGTATAACCATGGAGATCTTTTGTTTTGATTCGAGCATTTTTTTTGTTCCCTTATTTGCTCAACAGAAGGCCATCCTCCTATCGTTGTACTTGTGTACTATACTACTATATAAGGTAAACAAGGCCCATCTCGCATTATTTTATAGTGTTTTGATTTTTTTATTTTTAACAAATTGCAGTGTGTCATATAGAATAAGAATGATAATCATAATCACAAACTACTTGACGCACTAGAACTGTATTTCTCTAATGATGTATTCACAAATTGGCAAATTGCAGTGTGTTCACGATTTAAATGGCATAATAGGCATACTGCATTATTGCATCATTATACCCTCACCAATTTTGTGAGACTATATTATATTCAAGTAGAGTATCCAATGGTAATACTAATGATATCCTGTCCTGTGCAGTTACGACAATATAGGACTACTTGTAAAGAGACACTTACCACCTAATGCGTAATCAGAATAGGAAAGGGAGTGTGTGACTGGACAATTGTATCTACTACCCTGTCCCTAAATAAGCAATTACCTGAAGGCACCGTACATATCTTTTTGTATATCCCAAATCATTAACCAACGGAACTTCCAACGCTTTCGCCAACTGACGGGCTGAAGCAACAAACCTGGAACATAAAGTTTAAACTTTTAGATCATGGCATAGAGTTGGCAAAATGTGATCAACTCAAAAGTAACAATATGGTAAAACTCAAAGGAATATGTGCAAGGTTCATATTTTCTCAACTTTCTATGTGGTTTATTGAAGTGAAACACTATGCCTATGTTCTTTTTTCCTTTTCCTTTTTATGTGTCAGTAGCACTAACCCTTAAAACAACAGTCTGGTGAACTGTTTAATTAAAGGAGTGGTCATCCAATTCACTTCCTTCTTATGTAGTATGTGTAGTCGTTATTTAACTCAACCATCAACATATATCTGGTTTTATACAATATGTGTTCCTTGCCTTCTTTCTTTTGCCTTTTCGGAAGGGCACCTTTTTTTATCAGCATTATGGTCAGTTAGTCAGCTAGAAATAATATAACTGACTAGATAAGGATACAAATGTGCATAGAGGGTAATACGTAGCAACTTAAAATCAATTTTTAGTAAGAAAGTGTCTGATGTGTTCTCTTATCGATGATCATCATTTGACAAAAAAATCACTTGTTGATATTATAGGCTTATAGCACATCCAAAGAATATTAAAAAATTAGAATTCGATTATAGAACATAAGAACATTTTATAAGTCGGCATCCAATCATGCAAGACGTTCAAATATAGGAAGGACAACAGGCCTGAGACCTACATATTGCAATTGCTCTGTAAATCCGGTATGGATTGTGTTGATGAAGCATTATTAGTAGAAGCTTGGTATTTCTGAGCTGCATTACCAAGCTGGCTTATCTGCAAAGAATATCAACAACTCAGTATCACTACAACGAGAATTATATGGTTTGTCATAGTGAATATAAGTGCTTTGGTCCCAATAAACAAACAGAAAACTTATAAAGAAAGCTAAGAACACAATTTATAGACAGTACTAAAATATTCACGCAGATAGTAGTTGACAGACAACAAATCATGTCAGAAGTTCATATACACAGGACCAAAATCTTTTAAAATTGATCAACAATTATATATTAATATTTGTGCCGGGACCATGTGATTGCAGAGAAATTCTATGGCTGCTCTATTAACTGGAATCTGGTAATAACCTGGGGTATCAATAATCTTCTAGGAATAAGCTCCTCATGATGACGAGCACAAAATTCCCAGGAGCTTATCTGCATATTACAATAGAGTCCATAAGTATTTTAGTTTCAAGCAGGATGTACTACCTCAATAGAACAAGAATACATGTCCAACCTTCAAATCTGAATTAAAAACTATCCTTAGTTGACCATCACGGACAACACGTAGTTGCTCAAAAACACTCTCCTGAATGGCTTTTGCATAGTCCAAAACAATTTGTCCAGATGAGTTATGATACTCTTGGGGCATGTCAACATAAAGGAGTTCCTCCAAAGTACCACTTTCGTACTTTATTTTGAAAAGCCTGGGCAGAACTTCAACATTGGCCTCTGAAAGTACAACGCCATACGTTAGATACTGCAAAAGAAGCATATTATCCAAACATACGTAATAGGTGAGCCCATCTAAGGGGATTATGCTAATTAACCTTCAATGTAGGGGCGTCCGATGGGACAAGACCAGACCGTACACAACCATAACCAAAGATTTCAAGTTAACGAAACCACGATTCAGACTAATTTAGACCAATTACCAGTGTAAAAAAAATTTGGGCCCTAACCAGAGCTTCAATCGTATACAAATTCGGATTTCTACATAAATAACATAACTATGTTGTTTCAAGTTTGATTAATATTAACATATATTTATATATATATATATATATAAACAAAATCAAATAAACATACTTTTTTATATTATCCTGAACTGAACCTCTGGTCTAAATTGTAAAACTGAGAATAAAACCAAATACAGCCGCTACTGGTTTAGTTTTTCGGTTTTGTCGATCCAAGTCTGACTTTTACATACCCCTAGATGCTTGTGATAAAGCTAATCTAGCACACGACTTTTAAGAAAACATTATGACAGGGATTATTTAGGTTCCATGAAAACCTCCAACAAGAGCCTACTTTTCAATGTGAAATAGAGCTTAGTGATCTATTAACAAGTTTTGTGGTGATATAGTTGACACAGACCAAAGCTAACAGAAATAAATGATTGATCATGGTTCCTAATTGCAAATGTTACTACCTAAATACTCGAATACTAACGTACACATTTCTTTACCATATGGCATATAGGGCTTGCCTATATGGAAGCTTTTTACTTTTTAGGGTACTCAACAACCTTTTAAGCAGATATCAACTCAGAAAAGGAAAAGAAGAAGAAGAAGTTCACTATTAACAAGTTAAGATTTTGACAAAATATAAGACGGGTTATAAGAGTTCTATCCATCAATACATACATCTATTACTAGTGGTAACAATTAGCATCAGTGAATATTTTAGAAAAGAGAATCTGATCTTTATTATATACAAGGGGTAACAAGAAAACTTAGTAATATAACAAGTAATTAATTGATATGCAAGCAGAAGAAGACTTGCCAAATCCACGTCCGGGCTTTTTATTGCATATCTCACAGTGCCATACGTCCTGCATAAACAGAGATTGCACTCATTGGTATTGAAGTTTGGCATTGACATCAAACTTATCTTCACAACTAATGTTTTGATAGTTCTGCTCTAGTTAAGATATAAACCAATTATCAAATAAAAGGATACAGGTTATTTTCAATTTAAGTTAAGTAGTTAAGATGAAAATTTATTAAAAGATACCTAGTTCTGCACTAGGTCTAATATAAACTGACAATCAATTATAAGAATACAGGTTATTTACACATTATATTAAGTAAAGATGAAAACCTATTCAATGATGCCCATATACAATATAACTTCAAATATTCATTAACAACGACCTGAGGGAAAACTCCAGTAGTATGGCGTCCACTTCCATACAAGGAAACACACCACTTCTTCTTTGCATTAGGGGCAAAGTATTCGGCCACAAACTTTCTCCAAAACTCAATGCTATTGTCCTACAATATTATAAATTTTAAAAATCACTTTCAGAAAACAACATTATCTTATTCTACCAAAGACAGACTGTGTTATGCTTACTTCAGGCCTATGCTGCTGTTGATACATATAATGTGTTAGCCGTCTAGCACACATTCCTGGTTCATACACTGGTTTTGCTGGAGATCTTAATGCCAAATTTTGCTGTTGAAACTGTGGTTGCATTGGAGACCTTTGTTGAGGAATGTTTTTCAATAGCTGTTGTTGCTGATGTAATTGTAACAATCTCTGCTGATGCAATAGATTAATTTGTGCAGCAGTAGCCGCCTGAGATGATTGCCTTGACACATTAAGGAGCTGTTGTTGCTGTTGCTGCTGATGTTGCTGATGTTGCTGTTGTTGCAGAAATAATGACTGTTCAGAGTGTTGGGGCTCCATTTTTACAGGCGGTAAGTTACCCATTGACTGAGTATGTTGCAGTTCCATTTTCACTGGCCCCAGATTTCTCAGCACTTGCAACTGTTGAGTAGTTTGTCCATGCTGATAGTTCGTCATCTGTGGCTCCATCTTTACTTGTCCAATACCACCTAACCCACCTCGAATACTCTGATACTGCTGCTGCTGAAGTCGGTTATTTTGAAGTAATTGCTGACTCTGTTGAAAGTTTTGAGGTTCAAGTTGTTGGGATGATTGCTGGTCCAGCATCATTTGGTTACCTGATGCATTCGGGTTTACCATATTTGATGAATTAAACGATGATGATGTGGCATTAGAATTCATCCCATGTCTTATAACAGACAAAGGATCAGATTCATCACCTGCATCCATGACATCCCTTTGGGAACTGGGTCCACCATTACCATAAGACTGGTGCAAAATAGAAGAAACGTTCGCCACATTTCCAAGGTTGTTTGGGCCATTAAAATGATTACGTGGAGAGACGAGGGACGGGAAGCTAGACTGAGGAGACATAGAAGACCCCCCTTGACCACCGCCCATTAAACCCGAATTCGTTCGTAATAATGAAGATGGAACAGCATGACCACCACCAAGCTGAGTTGGCGGCCCTGGGGGTACCATCTTTAGTATCAACAAACCGTCAACCACTTGCTTACTTCTAAATCCCAAATTCTAAATTCTCAATTACAACCTAACCAACAACATTGCTCGTATGACTCACTCCATCAAAGCTTAAAACTCCAAAAATAATCTAAAACTTAAAACCTTCGAATTCCGACACACACAACACATCAATCTTCAGCCTGTAGATCAAATTCACATCTAATTTCAATTTCCATTTCAACATATATACAAACAATCACATGCTCAAACTAAACCTAACTGTAATAACAGTCCACTCAGACATTCAGTATCTAACGTATACAGTTCAGTAACGTAAATCTAACATTCATCAACAACAACAAAACAATTTCAACTACATAACAATCACAATAACAACAATTACACAGTCGATCAGCTAAAATGAGTTTGACAAGCTAGGGTTATGATTCATGAGCTCACATAATCTAAAATTAAAATCAAAATTCTGAAGCAGAATCTTATAATATATATTATATAACTGATTAAAACAGAAAACGTACCAGAATAATAACGAATATAATAGTGACAGTTATTGTTGCTGTAAGATACTCTTATTGTCTACTATCACTTTTATGTTAAGTTCCTTCACCTTTCACAGATATATGTGATAGTTTGCAAGTGCTGTATATTAAGGATTTATTATTATTATAATTATGATTATGATATGAAGAAGAAGATGACTGGTTAGTAATAGTATTGATTAAATTAATTTATTATTTATTATATAAATAATAATAATAAAATATAGTATAGTATAGTGAGTAATAGTGATGTTGGATTTTAGAGAAAATGAATATGAAAAATGGGTTGGATTCGTGTTGTTCTTGACTGTAGATTTTTAGAGAGAGAAAAAGAGAATTTGGGGAGGGAGATTTGTGTGTGAATTTGCTGTAACTTTAGAGTTCTCTCTCGTTCCGGACGTCACAGTAGGATTCAATCGGATTTAATTATTATATTATTTTTTTAATTAATTATCTTAAAAGTGTTTTCTTTTCTTTTTCTCCTTTTTGTCAAATAAAGTCGACTCGGTTTCTTCTTTTTCCTTCGTACGTCTTCGTTTTAGGGATATTCGCTGGATACGGAAATTTGCGTAAAAAATGGTACAGATACGACTGAGGTTTAAATGAGAATGAGATTTTTTATAAAAATGTATGAACCAATCGGAATGTGTCGTGTCACAAAACTCACTTTTTTAAACTTAAATATCTCTCAAACGGTAAGTCAAAAAATTAATATAATTGCACCATAAAAATAAGTATTTTCTTCATTAACTTTCAATGACCTTTTTTTTTGTTTTACAAATTGTACAAAATTGGTAACACATGTGTTATTAGTTGGTATCACATGTGTTACTAGTCGGTATCACATGTGTTACTCATTTTCAAAACCCTTCAAAAAATAAAAAATAAAAAAGTTTGTCGAAAGTATACATTGTCACATTTCAAATCGAAGAAAATAAAACGTTGATTTTTATGGTGCAACTTTTTTGATTTTTCGACTTGCCGTTTGTGAGAGATTTAATTTTTAAAAACGTGAAGAAATTAAGTTTAGTGATTTGTAGCGCATTCTTGTCAGTTCCATCATTCTCACTTGTATTCATTTAAAACATACTCATACATATATACTAACATTTTAACAATAAAATAATAGCACTTTTTGAAAAAAAGAAGTCGATAACCTTAATGGTGATCGGTCCATAGATTTTGAAGATAATACGTAACATTTAATGTTGATTATACGCTTCAAACTAATTCAATGACTCGATAAAGAGAGTGTCCACCCACAAATAATATTTTAGAAACTTTAAAATTTTATAATAGTGTCATAATATGAGACCACTATGTGTATTTGGATGCAATTCAGAGTAAGATTCTTGAAAATTTGAAGTGATTGGACTTCTATGTTTTTAAAGTTTAATCTCAAACAAACTAAATTTCGCACATTATGTATTTCCAAATTAAAACTTGAATTTTGAAAGCTTATTCGCACATTATGTATTTCCAAATTAAATTTCGCATTTTTATACATTTTAAAAATTACAATTGTTATTCTTCGCATTTGCTCTTTAAACGTCAATCGAGAATAAAAGGCACATTCTAATAAAACAAAACTAATTCGGACGTTTTTATTTAATATAATAATATATGTGATTAGATAGATTTGGAGTATCTAATTATGGAAGGATATTTTTTTGAAAAGTTTATACTTTATAAATGAAATACATTTTGGGAAATTTGAGGGTTCCACCAAAAGCTCTCTAAGTGTGATTTATGACGTGGCAACTAAAATTAGGGTGATGATAAATTCATCAAAGTTTTTGATAGATCCACAATTATTATGTAGTACCAGTTTATAAAGTATAAGCTTTCAATGCATAAATATGGTGGATCTATAAAAAAAACGCTCCTAAAATTACCCTTAAATCCTTTGTTTCATAAAAAAATCTTAAAACAAAAACAAGTTTGTTAAGATCGGAATCATATATAAGGGCGATTTTATCTTTACATGATTGAAATCATAAGATCGAATCGGGATCTTAAGATCCTACTCTTATATTATAATCTCATACATGTGTGGTATAAAACATACTTCCTCCGTCCTCATTTTATTGTCCGATATTTCTTTTATGGATGTTCAAATTTTATTGTCCATTTGTATAAATTAAATAAGAATAATGAGAAAAAGTTCAATTATGCCACTAGTATATACATGTAAGACAAAAAGGTAGGTAAAAAGTAAATGATAAAATTGTCATTTTACAAACACGTAAGCGTGGTTTTTTGTCTGGGAACAGTAAAATTAGAACGGATGAAGTTTAAAATACCAAATGCATGACAAATTAATTAACTTTTTATAGTTTTAACATTATAACATTGATTATGATTTAGATTACTATATTTGTTTTTAATGCTTAAGATTTCACGTGTTAAGACTATTTTTTTTGAAATAATTGATTAATTTTAAATGTAGTAATTGATTAAATGATAAGTTTATTAATTTTTTTTCATGTTTGAAGAAGCTTTTCACCAAGCAAAACAGTTACATAACCTATACAAGTCTAATTGGTGAAGACGGAAGAGCTTTTGAAGATCACGGAGTATTCGAACATTAAAAACTTATAAATTCGAATAAAAGCATGAACTTATATAAATTAAAAACATGCTAAAGTTTTATCATCATGGCACATATTTTTTCTATTTTTATTTATATGTTTTTTTTTATCGATATGTCACATGTGACCGAATCCAGTTAGCTAAGATCTTTGTACTTTTAAGTTTTTGTAGGGATTAATAGACAAATATATTACTCTACTTTACTAAAATATTCAAGTAAGTTACTAGACTATTAAAATGTTCCATTGAATTACTAAATTATTTTCATATATAAATTAGATTTTTTTACATTGTAACATTTATAAGTTAAAGTAACCTAAATATAAGGTGGAGTTTAAATGAGAATAGAAAATTATATGAGAATAAAGGAATCAGTGATATTGTGTCATGTGTACAAAGAGAATGTTTCACATGTATATAACTCATTTACCCCCAACATCAATTATCTCACAAATGACAAATCGAAAATTATGAAAATTGCACCATTAAATTCAACGTTTTCACCTTTTCGATTTGCCGTCCCTCAAGACATATTTTCGACAAGTTTTTTTTTCCAATTTTTTGGTGGGTTTCACATTTACTAACACATGTGTTAATGTGTTAAAGTGTTGCGTTTAGGGTTTGGGATTTAGGGTTTAGGGTTTCGCCCCGAAACCCCAAACCCCCAACCCTAAACCCTAACCCATGAACCCCAAACCCTAAACTCTAACGATTTACAAATTTCTAAACCCTAAATCATACTAACCCTAAACCCTAAACCTGCTAAACCCTAACCCTAAACCCTGCTAAACACTAATCCTAAATCCTAAACTCTAAACTCTAAACCCTTAACCCTAACCCTAAACCTAAACCCTAACCCTAAACCCTAACCCTAACAACAAATCAAATGTACAACTAATCACTGACACATGTATTACTAATTTGTAAAACCCACCAAAAAATGAAAAAAATAAAAGTTGTCAAAAGTATGCCTTGAGGGACGGCAAATCAAAGAGGAGAAAACGCTGAATTTAATCGTGTAATTTTCATAATTTTTCGATTTGTCGTTTTTGAGATAATTGATGTTAAGGTAAATGGGTTTTGTACATATGACACGATATCATTGGTTTCTTCATTCTCACTTAAAATTGATGTACCTATTTGAACTCTACTCCCTAATTATATTCATAAGTTAGATAAAGTAATCTTACTTAATATCTATAAGTAAGATAACCTACATATTACGATTTTTGAAGTTTAGGAATTGAATCGAACAAACTAGTACTCCGTAGTTGAGTAACCTGTAATACAAATAGGTTTGTACTTATAAAAATGTACTTAACAATATATGGTTAGACTATTAAACTTTTAACCAAAATTAAGTAAAATACGATGGATAACACTTTTTTACATATGTAACGTAACAAGATTTGTAGATTAACCCTTTTTGTAACCTAAACCAAGAGGCGAGGGTCGCTAGGCTACATTAACTTTGTCATCAGCGCAGAAACCCCTAACCCCTGTTTTCTTTCGGCGGTTCAATATTGTTTCTTGATTCTCAGATAATCAATTCCCTATTTTTCTTGTCGCCGCAGATAATGGATTCTCCGATAAACAATCGCAGTAAAGAAGACGATCAAGACGGATGCGCCAATAGTAGCAATACGCCCAACACATTTTTTGACATCTACGGCCCACAGGTGTTACTTCTTCCTTTGATCTTCAAGTTTTGTTTTTTATTTCGTTTCATATAACACATGCCACTAAATAATTGTTAATTAAGCTAATATACTGCTACTACCAAGTCCTAGAAACACCGATTTAATAAATATTGGGCTGTTTTTGGTTGATCAATTGTGATTGGGTATGTGTTTGTTTGTTAACATCTGTATGCAGAGAATTATACTGTTGCACCCCATGTGGAACATTGCCATGTTTTATGTAATTTGCGCACTCAAAAGGCATCGTTTTTATTGGAGTCTTGAAAAGAAGTGATATTGATGGAATGCTATGAACTTTGAGTTCAAGAACTTAACTTTAATTGTGGATGTAATGTAGGCGAAAGCAGGTGTAGAGTTTAAGACCCCGGAAACCAACTCGACTTTGAACTTGGAAGTGGGTATTAATAGTCACTTATGATCTTTGTATAAAGTTTGTTTGCAAGTTATTGAAGATTATTAGTAATCCTATATTTGCTTTTATTGATTATATTTTGTAAACATGATAGGATATTCAGGGGCTTGTCACATGGGTGCTAGCTGAGGGATTCATGCCATCATGGATTTTCATCAAGGTTGCAACTCCCGTTTTTATGATAATATGTTTGTATATATGTGGAACTATTTGTGCTGATACAACGCATCTCATGCTCTAAGTTGGTCACGTTCTGTTTTTTTTTTTTGTGTGGAAAAAAGTACTTCCAATTGAAGATACTGAATGCAATTTTTGTTATATGCAGAACAAACCCTTAATTCCAAAAGTGGTTTTGCTTTATGTTCCCGGCCTTGATGCAGCAATCTACTTGTCACAGTCTAAAATACTACACAGTTTTAAAGAATCTTGTGGTGTCCCAAGGGCAGTGCTAGCGCCAAGGTTGGAAATGGAAGACTTATATTTATTGAATGAAAGTATTCTGACTAGAGGTGGCAAAATGGACAGGTTGGGTAACAGGTCAGAACGGGTAATTTTTGGTTCGGGTTAAAATGGGTCATTTCAGGTCAAGTTGGACCATAACACTTTCGGTCTAATTTGTAATCTGTTTTTAATTTTTGACACACGATATTAGTTTATATTTTTTGAATAAAGTGAATTAGTAGACTCTATGGGCTACATTTACGTGTTCAACCCTTCCCTTCAATCTAGTTTTTTTAGTTATTATCTTCTTAACCCATTTGACATCTTAGAAATAGAACATATCCGAGTTGTCCTGATCATTAATAAATATGCCGAATTTGCCACCTTAGTTGTGAGCTAGTTCACACAATAATTTTACTATTTTCCCTCCTGTGTTAGCTGTGTATCAGATGGAATGCAGACTATAGATGGACTTCTTACGTGCAAGGTTAAAAGAAAAAGGGAAGATGATACAAATGTAAAGAAATATGGACAAATATCTGAACCAGGTAATAGTTTTAGTAAGTTCACTCTCTAACCATCAAGAACATCCAAGAGAAATATATCTAGTATCTAATTACTTTGTTTGATTGGTCTTTGTTTTGTATATGTGTTATTAATGGATATTGGTATTAACATATTAATCAAGAATAATTGTCAATTATATAGGTACTTGTCTTGTTCCCGATGGTATGCCTTTGGCTGAGTTCATGAAAGATGCTCCATTTCCCATCTCATACTATACTCTTACAACAAAGGAATTAGAAGATAATGGATATGTTCATGATCAACCAGGTGGCCAGATAACTATCATTGTATCATATATTTATTTATTTTCTGCTCGAGTTTTGAGACGAATAGTCAAAAGTTGTAGACTTGTAGTCATCGATTAATTTGGTGCTATTATGCTTACAGGTTTTATATCAACTCTCCCTGCACCGTCAGGAAAGCCCACACATGAAATGGTGGGCGTTGATTGTGAAATGGTAAGTGAAATTACATGCAACACTGCATAAATTGGTGAAAATTTCTCAGCTTCTAATTTTTTTGTGTTCGGTTATTAATTTTGTTTTTGAATATCTTCAGTGTATCACAAGTGAGGGGTTTGAGCTCACAAGAGTTACACTGCTAGATTTTAGGGGACAGGTAAAGCTTTTAGTGTGCTATTTCTACGATGATCTATTTCATGCTGTAATTGAGTTAATATATCTTCTTTTTCTAAGAAAATAGTAGCTGCAATGATCAAATTTCTCCTCCACACATTACATGCTCTCGTTTCTGTATCACCACATTATGATTAGTGATATTTTTTACAAGCATAAACTTTAACTATTATAATTGAATTGTAGTAGTGTTGCGTCATTTCCTGTCTGTATGATATACATATCCGGGTAGTTTGTAACTATCAGCATGTAACTTAATCAGCTCTGTTACACTACCTTCATATTATTGAATATGTAAGAACTTAACCTAACTGATTATTTAGTGCTTATTCACATGGATTAATTTGTTTTGCAGGTTCTCTTGGATAAGTTAGTTAAACCATCAAATGCGATTACTGATTACAACACTAGGTACTTTGTTCTGAGGCATTTAGTTTCTCTTGGAAATATTAAGTGTCTACTTTGTAAGGTTCCATATTTTATGTAGATATGTATGTCAATAGATATATGAAAACAACATGTATGCATATGTATATGTAGATCTGTATGTCACTCGATATTTGTAAACTACATGTATGGTACTGTAGCTAATGAGAGATATAATGCCAATGTTTTTAAAACCGGAAACCGAACCGGACCGGAGAGGGCTCCGGTTCCTGTTGAACCGGTCGGACTGCCGGTCCAAACCGCTCCAAAACCGGCCCAAAACACGCGATAATTAAAAAAAAAATTAAAAACCGATTGAAACCGTTCCGGTTCCCGGTTGGACCGTACAGTTTGACCGAACCGGGCGGTTCGTTGACTGGTCAAAGTTTGGTCAAAACCGGTTCTCAACTTGCTGGAATACCTCAAAATCCCGGTTGAACCGGTCGGACCGGGCTGGTTCAACCGGTTTTCAAAGCATTGTATAATGCACACATATATGTTTGTATACATGTACATCAAACAGATGTGCATAGATTCATACGCCATGTTTAAGAGGTTTCCTGTTATTCAGGTATAGTGGAATAACAAGTGAGATGATGGATGGAGTCACAACTACTCTTAGAGATGTTCAGGTTTCCATGCTAATTTTGTATTTAGATTAAGATGCTGAGCACTGATAATACTGCCTTTTAAATTAACCCATTTTTTTTCTTTCCAGGAAGATTTTCTGCAAGTTGTTAATAAGGAAACGGTTTTGGTTGGACATTCGTTGGAAAATGATTTATTAGCTTTGAAAATTTCTCATAGTTTGGTGATTGACACGGCTATTTTATACAAGCATTCACGCGGTGGAACATACAAAATTGCTCTTCGTGTGCTAACTAGGAGATTCCTCTCCAGAGAGATACAAGATTCAGGAAACGGACATGATAGTATCGAGGATGCAAAAGCCGCAATGGATCTAGCATTTTTGAAGATTAAACATGGTAAATCACTTGTTTGGTTTGTTTTATCGCTGATGAAGTTTTTTATATAATTTTTTTTTCCCTTTCAACTAAGTAACAGATTTCTACCTAATAATTTCTTTCGAAGATCAAACATGGTAATCGACCTGTTCATATAATGGATCTTGAATTTCAATGTTAGCATCAGTATATCTTATCTTGTCCCAAATTACACGTTTTAGTGGATGACCATTTGTGTGTGATTTTACTTGTTAAGCAAGTTATATATCTGAGTTTACGTGCCATGAATACGATGGTTTTGAAACAGGGCCCGGTTTTGGTCGACCTCCATCGTTTATGCGGAAAAAGTTTCTTACAGTTTTGGGTGACTCTGGCAAGTCCTCATCTTTTATTGATAATATATCAATAGTGAAGCGATATGCTTCCGAATCATCACATTCGATTCCTGTTGCTTCGGATGACGAAGCTCTCTCAAAAACCATCAAAGAGGTACTGTTTTATCTTTATTTAAGGTGTTATCGTTGGCCCATTTGCTTTTAAGCAGTTTGACTCGCGCTAGTCTTTATTTCTGCAAAAACCCAACCTGACCCGGCCAATACAGCGGAACCAAAAGTCACACATATTGCCCAGTTACCTGGCTGCTCATTTTCTGTCTCTACTCTTTATCTGTATTAATATCATTACTTTTACCGAACAATGGCCTCATAAAGTTGTGACCCCACAGGTAAAAAATGACAGGGTACATTTTGTCTGGGCACAATTTACAGAGCTCAGTTCTTATTATAAGAAACAAGTAGAGGATGTTGAGGCGTTGAACAAAAAACTTGCTGAGATGATAGCATTACTTACTTGCAATAATAAATCTAAGGGTAGAAAAAGCATAAAGTACACGGTTACACCCGATTTGAAGGATGTTCTCAGTCGCTTAAATTCCAGAATTAAAAATGTTTATTCCAGTTTACCTAGCAATGCCATGCTAATAGTGTGCTCTGGTCATGGAGATACTGCAATCGTTCAAAGGTACATAAAGTTATTAAAAACTCTTTGCAAATTATCATACACTAGTTTATTTCAACTATTCTTTTGCGTACATGGATGAAGATTGAGGAAAATGCTTGGAGAAAAGGTGGACATAAACATACCACGAGATCATCTTCTAAAGGTCCTTCAAGAGCTGCAGGCGCAGGCTGAAGTAGGTTTGTGTTTTGTTGGTGTCAAACAATGAGTAGGTGCATTTATGTTGTAAGCAGGATTCATACCCTTGTAACAACACCCTTAATGACATTGTAGGCATGTTTATTTTTAGGGTTAATATCATGTATCTCCTGGTTAACCATCAAAATAACACATTTACCCACCTAAACACTATAATTACATATATCCCTAATTTAAACCATTAATCTCTCACATTTACCCATTTTCTTAATTAAATCATATTAAACACTTTAAAATTCTTTAATTAATAATTTAAGACCATATTACTCATACTCCTTCACACTCGTTTAATAAATGACCTGAAAAATAAACAAATATTGTAATTGAGAAATTAAAAGCAAATCAAATAGGTTTTTATTTTATTTTGAACGTATACGTACATAAGTCAATCATCGTTCATATCCGGTATGTAGTTGTTAACTTTAGTACACAAATTATTCAATATAGTTGTAGCTTTCTCACTATCATATTCATTAACACGTGAAATTTGATGACATTCTTTTACTTACTCGACGCATTAACCATTTAACCCCATCAACATAAGTGCCAATTTGACCTGTAAGTACCCTTGTATCATTTTGTTCCATTTTCATATATTACGATATCTTTTCGAATCGGACATCCATTGATTTCAGCTAAATAATTCCTCTTTTGCTCTCTTTGTTTTAACCAAAAATAATATAAGCTTCACCATATAATACCTCAAGGTACTATTTCAAAGTTAAGATTTTTAAAAGTACAATCCCATGTCTTTAAGGTTATCTTTTGGTTTTCTCTAAACGAAGTTGAAATTTTATTGGATGTGATCGAGTTCTAACTGGTATAAATATGGTGGGATAATCTAGAGGGGAAAGTATAGGAGTAAGGCTAAAATGGTCTTAAACTTTTAATTTAAAAATTTTAAAGTGTTTAATATGATTAAATTAAGAAAATGGATAAATATGAGAGATTAATGATTTAATTTGGGGATATATGTAATTATAGTGTTTAGGTGGGTAAATATGTTATTTAGATGCTTAAGAGGAGGATTTATGATATTAACCCTTATTTTTATTAGTTGTCCAATTTAATAGAAAAATGCTCAATAGTTTGTGTTTCACGATCTAAGTATGCCAAACTATTCAACTGCTTTCGGACATTTTGGTGTTGTTTCATCTAATCAGTTGGGTCAATGCTTTTAAAGATAACAAAAAGTCTTTCTAGAGTTTGTGCATTAGCCATAAGTTCGATGACTTGGTTTTCGAGTCTTGGCCAAGTTATCAAGAGTAACTTGGGCCAAATACGAAAACTCCACCTAAATGGGTAACAAAGATGCAATAGCTTTCAAAAACGAATACCAACAAGTTGCAACAACGACTAAGAAAAATATATAGCTAAGTCGCATATATAATCCTTGAGTCTCGATCGTAGGTTGGTTGGCCACATTTCCATCTTTCTTGATCTCATGTTACGACATTATTAGGTTAAAACGATTACTTCAATGTAGGCTTCAACGACCGGTCTCTATACTTTAGCTGACCTCAAGTTCATATATACGGTATACTTCACCTTGTTTGGTACTCCTGAAAAAATGCAACAATATTTGCTGCTTTAAACTATGCAATACTCTGATAACATGACTTGAAGTAATATTTACTTATTTAGTACAATGAACTTTTTCTATAAAACAGTCAACTTGTTTTGTAATTAGAATGCAAATGACAAGTGTAAATCGTTTGAACACGAAACTTTTATATTATAATCCTAAAGGCCAAAAGTGCAAAAATTAAGTCGCCTATTTCAACCAACTTTAATATAAATTTTCCTTTCTAACAACTTTTTGACTATTATATTTGTATTATTACGAATATCTTTGTTGCGAGTAAATTGCATGAATGATCCCTAAGTTGTTGCATGCTTACTCCCTCATTTACATAAAATGACTAAAATAACCTTAGTGATACTATCTTTATTGAACGGCCAAAGGAGAGTATTTTAGTCATTTTAAGTAGAGGAGGGAATGATCGAACATACAACAAACAAAATATAGGGACTAATGGTGAAATTGTGTATAAACCACAAGAACCATTTATGCAAATTTCTCTAGATTTGTTTAACTATAAGTTTATATGTCGATGTTAAAAATCATTGTTTAATCACTAAAGTGTTTTAACTTTGAAATGTAGACAAATATGTTACTCTAACTATGTAAAAATATATTACTAAGTTATAGCACTATTAACATGTTCGATTAAATTACCCAATTAAATTCATAAGTTAGATAACCCAATCTACGTTGTAATTTTTATAATCTTAGTAATTTAATTGATCAATCTATGTGTATAATACTTATTGCTAACTAACATTTATTACGTGAATAAGTATCTTAAGTAATAGTAATTCAATCAATCAAATAAATTAATAATCGAGTAACTTATTCGAACATTTTCATAAAATTGAATAATGTATATTTGTATCAACCCTTTTAAATTTAAGAAAATACAATTAACTTTTAGAAGAGTTATAAATATGTGACCATATCTAGTAATACTAGAAAATTACATACGCGATGCAGCGATTACAAATGATACAAATGTAACAATGATAAATAATCATAACTAACGATACCATTAATCAAATGGATACTAATATTGGCGGTAATCATTAAGAATATCGACAATATTCAATTATTGAGAATTGGATTCAGAAATGATTCATTGTTAATGTTAATATTATTAAATTCAATGATACTCACAATATTAAATTAGAACTAATTAAAGTGCTTCAAATTTTGTATTATTTTCTTCATATTTAGCAAGTCTGTAATTAAAAAAAAAAGTCTATGTAATTCAAAATTATGTTAAAATGGAATGTAATAACCATTAATTTTCTTTCCATAAGCAGTTAGAGGGTAGTTTAATCTTTTGTAATCTGAGTAGAGGTATAATAGTCTTTTTTTATCTTTAATTTTGTAAGGTTAAGAAGAAAATAGTCAAACAATTTATAAAGTGTATAGATGTATACGGACCAATATATTTTTATACCAAGTAGGGTGATCTATAAAATACTCTTAAACACCGTACGTCTCTTTCTCGATCACTTGTGTCAAAAATGTACGATTAAAAGCATCATTTTTTTTATTGTTGTAACCTATTTTTGCTTGGATTTTTGCGTACGGAATTAATGATCGAGTTGTTGCATTTATTATATAAATTTCAAGGGATCAAGTTGATTAGATGGTTAAATCGAAGAAGCACATCTATCATCTATTGGTTATGGTTTAGACACCGATTTTACACCAACCCTAGGTGTACTTGATCAAAGACTGATGTTTATATACAACCATGTTAATGCTAATTATATGGTACCATTTTTAGTTTCTACTTTACTCCTTAATTTTGTACTTATATTATAATTATCTTATTATATTTAAAACAAATATATATCAAGTATACGTACTCCTCTAGCTTTTTCATAGTAAACCATACGTCATGCATTATTTTAAATTGCTATTGATTTATTAGCAAATTTGAGAATATGTAACTAATATCATCATATATATATATATACCCCCATCAATTTTTCTTTTGAAGGCAAGTATAGTAGCATCATCCATGATATTTTGTTCGTTTCTAACATGATTAGAGATTTAGAGTGGTGTTAATTGGTGTGCAAACAATATATGATAGTAATGAATTGAAGTTCAAAAGGTAGTCCGTGATAGAGTAGATTGTGTCGTTTCATATCTGGATTGATTTGTGCACTAACATGTAAGAAAATATGATCTAAAATCTAATGTGTGTATCAAACTTTCGATTATTTTTATTTCTATATATGTATTTAAGCTAACATTTTTTTTGGAACGGCAATTTCATTAACAAACTAGCTAGCAAGAGACTAGTTATAGAAAAAAAGATTACAAGGTAATGTTACAGGATTTTGTGGATTACAAGTCCATTCGGTCCATTTGAGACAATCTTTTTTATATATATCTTGAAGAAACCCAAAAAAATGATATAAGAATTATTTCATCCGCTAACGTTTCACCTCGTTTATTCTTCGAGCTAGAAACTACGTTGTTTATGTGATTCCAAATCACCCAAAGAGTGGTGTGAATAACTGCATCCAAGCACACGTACGATTGCCCCATTTTCCCAAGAAGATGATTCAAAATCCACCGCTGCTAACAGTTCTTGAAGCGTGGATATATACATTGTGAGTAGTTGTTTTTAGATTTCATCACTTGAACACCTTCTCCCAAACCTTGATAGCTGATGAGCAGGTAACAAAAATATGGTTCGTTGTTTCCGGATTGGAATCACAGAGAGGACACATAACAGTATGCAAGTCTATATTCTGTCTGTCATGATTGACACGAGTTGGAATACGGTTGTTTATAATTAGCCAAGTGGTTATATTAACCATTTCTACTAAAATTATGTTTAACATACTAACGATAAATCGAAAGGTGAATGTAGATTTTTTTTTATAGTTCGATACACATTATATTTTCTATCATCGTTTGTTATATTCATAACAAGTGGTTACCATATGAACTAATGTGTTCCAGAGTTTATAACGGAAAATAAATGGAAAATTAAAGAAAAAGTTAAAATATAAAGGGGTAATGACATAAAAATGCAATTAACTATTACCTGACATTCATAGTATGTATTGAACTATTCAGCTTTCCATTGTATGTAACAAACTATTTATTTCTTTCCATTGTGTAATTTCCGGTATTTTTTCCACGTGTCATGCATATAAGGTGTCACGTGTCATCATCACACATTGACACGTCATCGAATTGCATACAATGGAAAGAAATAAATAGTTTATTACACACAATGGAAGCCCGAATAGTTAAGTACACACTATAAATGTCAAATCATAGTTAATTACATTTTTATGTAGTTATCCCAAATATAAAAGATGAAGCACAACACTATAAAATGTTGTGAACTCAAATATTTTGAGGAGAAGAGAAACAAATACATTTAGTTACATTAAGTGTTAAGAAATACGTACGGTATATTTTAGCAAAATATATAGTTAGGAAGTGAAAACAAATTAAATTACCTCGAATCGAATTTTGCCACGTGGCTAGCATATATATGGTGCGTTACTTTTATAAAAGTTGGTAGAACTTCAATAGTTGAATCGGTTAAGATATTAAATATATTTAAAGAAATATGTTATGGTTATAGGTATTTTGACTAACCATCTGCAAAGAAAAGTGGACCCGTTAACCATATTTATACACACAACACCAACTAAGTTAACCCTAAAACCAACTAACCTTCATCTTTAATTTTAAACCAAATGTTAGATTAAACTTAATCAATATAAGTATGCGTTAAACAGTTACTACTTACACATTTCAAATATTTAAAAGATATATGCCATTTTGACCATTAATATATACGCAAACTCAAAGTCGCATGCATGCATGCCCTAAAGACGAATTCTAAATAAATGAAATTTTGAACATAATCATGGATACAAAAGTATGATACTCGATTCTTCTATCCTGATTAAACACAAAATTTTAGAATTGTTCACTGAATATAATCTTTATCAATTAAATATTAAATTTACCTTTTTTTTAGTGGTTGAAATATAAAATGAACATTTGTATTAAAACAATTAAAATGTGAAATGTGAACATTTATAGTGAAATGGAAATAGTTTCACTTGTTCACTTTCCATTTTAGGGTTTACAAATAGAACCACTTATTTCCATTACTTTCTAGGGTTTACAAAATATGCTAATTAACTAATTATTATCCACTTGTATATTATTAGTTCTTTTAATCATGGATACAAAAAAGAAAATAACAAAAGTAGAAGAAAGGACAAATACAAAACAAGAAATGAGGCATCAGTATTAATACTGTAGAACAATTAATTAACTACAATTACACACATAATTAGTTTTCATAAACCAAAAAAGAAAAATGATTGAGATGGAAAGTGTCGTGCAAAACCAACAAAAGTGACTGCTTATCCACAACCCTAAACCAACCCACTTTCCTATAAAAACTTCATGTATACTTTGTGTTTCCACCTTAATCTGCCATCTTGCGTATTACACCTTTTTTGACTCGGTTTTATGGAGGATACGGCGGCTGGTGGCTCTAGCGATTACGCAAGAACATGTCCTAGAGGCCACTGGAGACCTGCCGAAGATGAAAAGCTTCGGCAACTTGTGCAACGATATGGTCCCCAAAACTGGAATTCTATTGCCGAGAAGCTTCAAGGGAGATCAGGTATCGTACATATCATCTTTGATCACTCATCGATTGATATATCGATCATCATAATTTTTGATAAGGGTCATATATATGATAGTTTTAGTGAATCAGTTAATTTAGGGGGTTTTCACCTTTTCTTCTTGCAAAATTATTGAATTGGTATGATCTAGCTAAATTTATTTTCCTTGACTTGTGTATTTATATCCAAAACTTTTACCAAGTAACTAACTAAAGATGTTAATTTGTTCTTTTTTGTTTAATCATACGTTTATTGGTTTCGTTTTCTCTTGAAGAATTCATTAGTATTTTCTATGAAATCATATGCCTTTTCTAAGACCTTATTCATCAAATTTAACATTTTTCGACATGTAAATAACCATTGTCATCAATAAAGTATATACTTTTTCCGTTTGTAATCGATAAAAAGCTTTACTAGTGTATACAATTTAGTGAAATACATGCCTCTTTTTATGAGAAAATGACCTTTTTTGCTCTTCTTAAAAATGGTGATTTTTTATATATATGCTAGTAATAATAAAACAGCAACTAGAGGAAAAACAAAGTTACACAAGATTACGTAGAGTTCTAGGATTATATTGCAAATTAATCCAAGACGCATCAAATTTTAATCTCTACATTTTAAGCGAATATTCGAGTTGGCAGCGAAATCAAGAAAATGACCCATATGCATAATACATACTTATCAAAAGAGAGGATATATGCTATATAATAAACTGTAATTTGAAAATTGATATAATATATATGCAGGAAAGAGTTGCAGATTGAGATGGTTTAATCAACTAGATCCGAGAATAAACCGAAGGCCATTCACGGAAGAAGAAGAAGAAAGGCTTTTGGCAGCTCATCGTGTACATGGTAACAAATGGGCTCTAATCTCAAGATTATTTCCTGGTCGAACGGATAATGCAGTCAAGAATCACTGGCATGTTATTATGGCAAGAAAACAAAGGGAACGATCCAAAATATGTGATAAATCAACAAAATACCAAGATGATTTACATAGTTTTGGTCATGGTGTGATCCACCAACGACGTTTGAGCGCTGATGAATATTCTAGCTCAAAATTTCTTTTGAAATTTGAAAACGAAAATAAAGAGAAGATTAACTCATGGACTTTTATCCGACCAACAACGATGTTAGCAAGCAAAAGATCATCTTCAATGGATTTTACTCATGGAAAACAACAAGGTAACAATTATGCACAAGTTTCAAATAGTTCACTAGACCAATCAATTTTCCGAAATTATCAAGGAGGATATAGAGTCGATCAAACGTATAAGATGGTCACATATTCAAATTCGATGTCAGTGATGAAGGTGCGAGAAGTTGGTAATCACGAAACGAAAAAAGATGAAGCCATACATCAAAATAATAATGATATACCCTTCATTGATTTTCTTGGTGTGGGAATTTCTTCTTGATTACATGAAGTGCATAAATTATCCGATATATAGGTTTTCAGGTAGAACTAGTCTTTAACTTAAATTTATTATAGTCTCTATTTTTGTACTGTTATCAAACAAATTATATTCCATGCACAATATTAAATTATCTGAGAATTGAATTTGACCAAATATATATATTTAAGCTAGAATTGAAGGTATTTTATGATATCAGGCTGATCAATTTATTATGATTGTGTCAAGATTCCTACCTTATTATATTAATGGAAAATTATAATAATTAGTTGGCGTATGTAACTGCCTTGAAGAGGACATGAATCTCAACAAAATGGGTCTTCTTAAGTACAAGAAAATCAAGTGTCATTGGCATGATGCTGAAACTTGAACAGAACTAGTTATTAATCATGGGAGTTCAAATGGTTTACTAGCTTTGTTAATTAGTATTATTATTAGTATCATTTTTTGAGTCCAAAGTTGGTTAAACTCGATAGAAACTTTCTACGGGTCGATCATTGTGACATTCATGGTTGCTTGTCGGGATGAAGAGACAACAACTATGATTAAAAGAATTGTAATCTTAATTGAACTGCTTTTTTATCTTCTAGTATTCTTTTAACTCGAAGATCGATTCTTTTGACCTACTTTTTAGTGTATTAGAAGAAGAGGTGTATAAGTATCATGTGAGCGTTAATTTCAGGTTTACAAGCTATATTAATGTCGAAATTAAGCACCAACAATGATCATTCTATATTACTGATGGACTAAATAGAGCTTAATTAGATTTTTTAGCTGATCAAATATATGCAACAGCCAACTATAATAGTATGATGAGATTGCAAAAACAAGAAAATAAAACAAGTAAATTTATTTCATCATCAACACATAAGTTGGTATAAATCGAAAGATCGATTCTTGCATGATATTGTGATAAAGCCTCCAGATGTATATGGTCTTTAAATGTTTCTCTTGACGTCGTAAGTATTGAATATCAAATCTAGGAAACTGGGTGTGTTCAAATTCTTACCTTCCACGTATTGTTCTTAGAGCCGTACGTCTACTAAATCTATCAGAATGATTCTGATGCTGTTTTAAAAGTTAAGGTTTAATTTGAACTATTTTAATTATTAACTTTCTAACTTTCTTTCCAAACTATCTTTTTTAATTTAAATAGTTTCTTTTGTTTAAGGTTATTATTGGACTTTGATATTGAATAAGAAATATAAAAGTATTGCTTTTCTCTAAGAATCTCCTAAGATCATTCCCAACCGTGGTTGAATCACTTCCAAACCACTTCCGTCACATCAGCACCACATCAGTTTTCCACCAATTAATTCAAAATTGATTCGTGGATGCCACCCGTTTAACCACTTTCAAACCACTTTATTTACACTTTAATTATTTAATACAAAAACTCACTCACAAAAAAGCATACAGGACCCACTGTTTCAAATGATTATACAAGTGATTCAAACCGGATAAGCGGTTTGAACCACTACCGATTACAAAGTGATTAGCAACCGGTTAGTATTGACATCATTTCCACCAACCGGTAACAAACCGATTGAGGAAAGTGATTGCCGTTGACAAGTCTCTAATAGGAATTCTTGTTATCTGTATTGTTATTTGATTGCTCGGTCATTACCGTCATTAAATAGTTATGGACATTTATGTGGAAAAACAAGCGTTCTTTAATAGAATCAAATTATTTACCTTGGGAATTTTCCTTTTTATTAGAACTGGCGTTATAATATATATATATATATATATATATATATATATACTGCATAGCTTTTCACTTTCCTATATTTATGCAGGAATTTAATAGAATCAAATTATTTTTCTTTTAACTGGAGATGGATATATTGAAATGCATACTAGCAATTAAGATACTAGACGCGTGATCAAATTCTTGACCCGCAACGTATTGTCCTTAGAGCCGGACGTCTACTGAATCTATCAGAATGATAGGTATCGGCGTTTATGTGAAATCGGGAGTTCTTTATGTATTCGAGATATTATCAAAATTTCCTCATAACCTTCTATTCACGTTGGGAATTTTTTTCCTGTCTATTATTACTGTTGTTACATACGCATATAGCTTTTCACTTTCCTAAATATTCTGCAGGAATTTTACAAGAATAAAAACTTGTTAAGTTCCAGCTTGATGTTATTGTACATGATCATATTGAGTTTGAGGGCAAAATAGATCTATGTTTTTAGAAGATAAAGGATTTGAATATATGTTTAATATTTGTGTTATTCGATTGATGACACTGGGTGGTGTTGGTGGTTGCAGATGGAAGTGTACGTGGGGAGGTGGTGATGTTTGTTAGTGATATATAGTGGGTTGTATGTATTATTTGGGATGAGTTAATATATATAGTTGTCGGTCATCAATATTTAATAACATATACTCACTACCTATACTTAATTAGTTACTAGATATATTACGTAACAAGCAATTGATCACTATTAACAACAAATGGAATATAATTTATAATTTTTATAATATTTTAGTAACTTATTCAACTTTGTCATAGTTATGATTATAATAACTGGTGTAATACTTGGAAGTGCTCTGGATATATGAGTTTTTTTTTTTTAATTAAGCTAGCTCATTTGATCCGTGTCGATATGACACGATAAAGAAAAGAAAAAAAAAAATCAAAGAAAGAAGAAAAAGAAACGTAAAGATAATCGGAAAAAAAATCGACTAGTGTTAAGTTCTGATTAAATGTCATGTCACTTTACCACATGAAGTCATGAATAAAAAATAAGTATTATTAAAATTCAACAGAGTAGGCAAAAGCCAAATATTTCAAAGTTAGACTGTTTTTATGGTGGTTAACATGTCACATTAAACCCTAAATGATGAAACCTTTATAATTAAAATAATAGAAAAAAGGGGCATATTATGATTAACAAGTTAACAGATGAAAAAAAAGTAGCTATACTTTTTATGAGATAAGTATCTGAAAATGTATTCAACTTGTCTCGAATGTCTATTCTATGTATTATACTTACGAGAGGTGTATTTAATGCATTCAACTTTCAAAAATGGTTTATTGTATGAATTTTGATGATGTGTCGTTCATTTAAGATGTCACGTGACGTCCTTAGAAGAGGACACGTCATCAAAATACATATAATAAATCATTTTTGAAAGTTGGATGCATTAAATACACACTCATTACATACAATAGACATTCGACATAAGTTGAATACATTTTCAGATACTTAACCCCTTTTATTTATGCGGCCATCGAAATAAAAACTATTATAGATATCAAATCTTATGTTATATTTAAATATTTGTGGATACGAAAAATATAATATGACAATCGAAGACCTTCATGATCGATCACATTTGACGTCAATTAGAACTGGTCGTTCAGGATATCTCCTTATTCACGCTATCATATAACGAAAATCAGATACGTGTTCGGTTACAATTTCACCAAATAATTACGAGTAAAATTTAACTTTCAAGTAATTGTATATCCTGTTAAGAATAATAAACTTGCAGGAGAGTAAACTTCTCCAGTTTGTGGTTGCACGCTTATAGCCATGTGTCGAACAACAGCATTGGCGGCGAGCTTCCAGATTGTTTCGGAAAAAGCAGTCGACTGACTAGCTTAAACCTCAACGGTGTGCCAAGAACTTTGACGAATTCTAGAAATCTGGAAGTTCTTGATCTTGGAACAACATGTTTACTGACATGTTTCCCCATTGGCTGGATGATCTTCCACAACGTACTACAAGTTCTTGTCTTCAGATCGAATAGTACAATCATGATCTCAAGAACTCAGTTTCCGTTTCCTAAACTACGAATCTTGGACCTTTCATGCAACCTTTTTACCGGTCCTTTGCCCTTGAAGTATATCGAGAACTTCAAAGCGATGGTGGATATGGACAAGCTAGAACAACTTATCCACTTTCTAGAATCATCCTTATCTCCTAGTTTGTTATATTTACATTTGAATTAGTCTCCTAGAATAGAGGAACTCCTCTTGGAAATCTGTTGTATAATAATGTATTTAAACACTACTACACATTCAATAATACTTGGGAAGTTATTTATGCATTGTTAGTGCCAACTTACATTGGTAAATATCAAGATAGTGTTTCCTTGTGGTGAAAGGAATGCAATTAGAATTTGTGAGAATTTTAACGGTGTTGCCAACTATTGACTTTTCAAACAACAATTTTGAAGGCGAGATTCTGAATATCATTGGCATGCTTAACTCTCTGCGTTACAACCATCTCATTGGTCATATCCCCACAATGCTCGAAAACTTGACAAATCTGGAGTCTTTAGATCTGCCTTCAAATCAAGTGGAAGGAAAGATTTAATTCCTTCACAGCAGCTTACTAAACTGACATTTCTAGAGGTCTTCAACGTTTCAAGAAATCGCCTTTTTGGAGCCATATATACCTCAAGGGGGACAGTTCAATACATTTGGAAACGATTCATACCAAGTAAAATTGGCCTTGTGTGGATTTCCATTGACAGAAAACTGCGGCAACGATCATCAAGTACCATAAGATGATGATTCAACAATTTTCGATGGATTTACGTGGACAATCTGTTGTTTTGGGATATGTATGTGGGATTGTAGTTGGTGTAGGTTTAGGATGTCTAGTGTTTATAACTGGAAAACCATATTGGATTGTGAGGATTATTAATGCACAATAGAGAAGAAATTAATAATCTCGAAATAAAATCTAGTGCTACAAAGACAAACTTGATAGGTAAAACAGGGCTCTCTGTTTCTTCAATTGTTATTGTATAGGAGGAATGTTGTATTATTATAACGATAACAATTATATTGGTCAAAAAGTTTGGGTACTAATTCAAACGATCGTGTTTTTTTTTCTCTCCCAAATAATCCAAAATATGTGACATTACGTTGTGAAATATGATTAAATTAAAAAATATTATAAAATTTCAATAGTACGTTGTGATATTACGTTGATTTGCTGATGTATGTATGTCTATATGTATGGTGTACATATATGTATCGTACGTATTCAAAATATTAATTAATCCATTTTCTTTGAGAGTCTAGCTATGACAATGTTATTACAATTATGTTTTGTTCTTGGAATTTGAGTTAATTACCTAAAAACATAACATATTTTTGATTTTGTTCATTTTTTTCAATTGACTTTTTTATGTCCTAATTTCCAGCGAGCTTTCAGTTTTTGTCTCTATTTCTTCAACCTCTAAGACTCCACACTATGGTGGAGTCCAACTGACACATCCGTTTGTACCATATCAACGCCACGTCAGCTTTTTTCAAAACTGACACTGCACTGCTTACAGTGAACATCTGTTAACATCACTTTTTTTTGGGGATCCACACACAAACTTATTTATTTATTTAAATTACAAATTTAAATAAAACATTTTCATTAAGACTAAAAATATTACATTAATTTAAAATAAAACATTACCTTAAATAAAAATAAATCATTACAAATGTTAAAAAAAAAATTATTAAAAAAATACATTTATTGAATTAAATAATACAAGTAGCTAAAGCGATCGAAAATTTGGTGAGAGAGTCGAAATGTTCGCGATTAGAGCTTCGCGGAGTTGATGATGCACGACACGCTCGCGTAATTCCTTATCCATACGTAAGTGTGTTGGAATCCTTTCTTCCCATGAACGTTGAGGTATATTATCCGGGTTTGCCGTATAGTCTTCCTCAAGTGAACACATATTTCGTCCATTGTCTTCGGTTATCGTGAATTACACAACAATACATGATTCCACGAATTTTGTTGACGTTGTATGGTCTAGCAGGGTTTTTGATGATTTGTCAACGGCCTTGAAGCACTCTAAATGCCCGTTCCACATCTTTCCTTGCAGATTCTTGGTATCTCTTGAACCTCAACTCGGCCTTTGATATCGAATGCTTAAACGACTTCACAATCGTCGTCCATTCTGGATATATTCCATCGCCGAGATAATACACTTTGTTGAATTGTTGACCGACAATATTGAACACTACTTCAGGAGCTCTATCTTGTAGTAAGTCTTGAAATAAATCAGATTCATTAAGAACGTTGAGGTCGTTGCTCGATCCCGGATGCCCAAAGAAAGCGTGCCAAATCCACAAATCGTAAGAGGCAATGGCTTCGAGCATGATTGTTGGATATCCGTGATCACCTCGAGTGTATTGACCTTTCCATGCTATTGGGCAATTTTGCCAAGCCCAGTGCATGCAATCGATACTTCCGAGCATACCCGAAAATCATGTAACTCCGTAGGTCATTGATGTAAGCGTTCCACATCTTGGAGTGTTGGCCTTCTTAAATACTCAATAGATGGAAAATACATTTACAAAAGTTGTCCAAACAATCGTACGCTGTTTGTTGACCCATATGTAAATATTCATCAAACGTGTCGACGGCACAACCGTATGCCAATTGGCGTAAGGAAGACGTGACTTTTTGGTATACATTAAAACCAAGTTTTCCGATTACGTCTCGACCTTGATGAAAAAAACGCAAAGTAAGAGGGTAACGGAAGGTGAGAGTACGATAATATACCTTGACATATACCGATAAATAATGGGCGACTCATCCGAAACCGTCGTCGAAAATAATCGAGAGGGAACGTCTGGCGCTCGACAAAGTAGTCTTGATATAAACGTTGGCCGGCACCCACGCGATCTCTAGTTAAATAACGTCTTGTTTGTGGAATACGAAATGTATATTCGGTATCCTCGTCCGAATCCGAATCGTGTGCGTCGAGATGATTTAGCCTAGCGATCGGATTGCGGACGACCATGATGGCACTCAAATCTTCTTTATCGGAATCGGATGATGACATTATAATTTTCAAGTGTGTTTTTTCTTGAAAGTGGATGAAAAGATTGGATGGAAAATGGGTATGGAGATGTGTATATATTGTGGATGGAAAGTGAATGAAAAAAGTCTTTAAATAGGTGTATATGTTGTGATGTGAAAATGGGTTAAAAATTGTGTTGAAAGTGGTGTGTATATATTGTGGAGTGGACATGGGTTAAAAAATGTGTTGATGGTGGTGTGTATATATAGTGTGAAATGTTGGAATGATTTGGTTATTTTTTTGCTCTACCTTTGCTCCAACGGATACATACATATATTTATTTATTTTTAGCCGTTAGACACAAAACCACAAGCGATGCGGGCCCCCTTTTTCCCCCTTTCTCTTCGATTTCCCGACATTTTTCACCGACGCCCCGGAACCGACGCCTCGTGCCTATGGCGTCGGTTCCGTCTCTTCCACCGACGCACACAACCGATTGTCCATAGTGAGGGGTCTAACAAATTTATCTTTTTTAAGTCCTTTTTCAATCTTTAATAAAAGTTTTATAAAATTAATCATTGAAAAAAATTAATTTCAAGTTTAAGTGATAGATTTTTTGAGATAAAATGTTTTTGAATTATAAATGATAAAAAAAACTTTAAATAAACCTTAAAAAATGATAAATTTGTTATAGGTTGGGAAAATATGGTGAAAAATTGAAAGTTCCATGGGCAATTGGAACATTAAAAAATAAAATGGACAAAATTGAAAGTACATTATATTTTTGTGTTTTTAGATAATTAATCTTTTATTCTTCTATAGTAGAGTACCCGCGCAATGCAGTAGTACATGCTTTACGTTTGAAATGCAATATATTGTATTCGTATTGAAATGGTAAATATTTGAATAACTTTTTGAGTTACGATGAATATGAACAATTACATAAACATATTAATACTTAACATATAATATTTGTTTACAAACCACAAAGGTGTATTAATATCTAAATGATAATTTTTCATATAATACTTATGCATGATTCCTAAGCAAAAGGTATTTACACCTTAATAATGACATTTTTAAAAGACTTTGGAGTAATTAATGGTTGGAATTATAAAGCTTGGTTTGAAAGTTTTACTATCATTGGGCCACTCCTTCTGAAAAATATAATCTTCTTTTTCTACTAGATGTGATAGGCTCCGTAAACAATAATTTGAATTTAAAAGATGTGTATCTTGAAATTTACATATATATGGTGGTTTCTTCACAATTCATCTAAAAATTTTATCCGTTCATGTTCTTTTTGCTGGGTAAGTTTTTCTTTTTATGTTTTCATCCCCTTTTCAATTTCTATATTATTAGGTTTTCTTTAATCTTTATACTCACCTATAGTTTCAGCTTGATTCATAGCTTTCCATGAGGTATGTTAATATAACCCTTTAAATTCAAGAAGTTAAATTGTCTCCAACTCTCTCTATGAGGTGCTTATTGTTTTCTAATGAGTATACATGAATGTAACCCTAATGATGTTGAATGTTTATAAGGATGAAGATGATACCGGTCATTTTGATCTGTGAAATTTCAAGGTGAGTATACAACTGTTCGATCACATTTAAATTTTGGGTCCTGATATACAACACAACTTTTATTTCATACATCACACCTTTTTTGCCTTTTCCAGAAATACCCTTTTTACTATTAAATAATTTATTCATGTGGACAATATTTTACCTTTGATTACTTTAACCTAAACCTCTCTTTCATTTCCCTCCCAACCTTGCCTTGCGTCTTCTTCCCGCTCAATTTTTCTTGGTTCACAAGTCCTGCTCTAGAGATCCATTCTTCTCAGATGTGTCACAAATTCAAAGATCTTGCAGCTACTTTCTCAATCGAATCAAACTATGAACATCCAGGTATGTTCTGATTTTTCAAATTAAGTTAAAATTTGCTCTCCGATAAACCCTAACAAGAGTTTAATTTGGTTTTATTTTTACTTTTTTTTCCCACTTAAATTAAGATCTTTGTGAGTAGTTATGGTATTGTAAAAATATTTAGGGTTGTATCTGTTTCTCATGGTATTATTCAACCAAAATTGTAGTCCATTACTAAGGTCTCTTTCATTATTCTGTATGTAATCAGGCAACATTCATAACCACAAGTTAACGTAACTTAATGTCGGTTTCTAAAAAATGGTTGGTTTTGATTATATCTTTTATTTAAAACTAATTGCTAGATTCTTTCCATTATCGTCAAGCCCTCTCATCTGCAATTACTTGTTTTTGTTTCACTCAACAGGGGATTCAAGAGGAAGAAAATTATCTAGCAAGTTCTAAGTTCGAATCATCTGATGAGTTACTAAAGAGCATACAGGCAATTTATTTTAGTAGAGGATACGGATTATCTATATGTAATTCAAAAAAGAAAAAGTTTGTCCTTTTGAAATGTGACCGAGGCGGTTCCCATAGAGAAGTAAAGCGTGTTGGAGATAAAAGAAAACGGAGAACAGTAACTCATCTGATTGATTGCCCTTTTAGAATCGAAGGAAGAAAAGGAAGTGATGGAGCGTGGGTATTTAAGAAAAAAGACTTAAAACATAACCATGGGCCATCTTATGATGTTTCTGGGCATCCATCGTATCGTCGATTCTCAGTCGATAATGTGCAAAGTCTCAAAGCTATGACCAAATCTGGAATACCCCCAAGACAAATTCTTTCTTCTTTACTCCAACAAAATCCAGGTCTACCAGCAAACTCTAGAACTATATACAACGTAAAGGATAAACTTCGCAAGGAGAATTTAGGAAATCGATCAATGGTTAGTGCCTTATTTACAGAGCTTGAAAAAGGTGGTCTTTCATACGATATTTTATATGATCAGCAAGGGTATATAACTAGTTTGTTCATAGCACATCCATTATCAATCAAGCTGGCCAAAATCTTTTCTCATACCTTTGTGATGGATTGCACTTATAAAACTAATAGATATAACACGTCTCTCATTGATATCATTGGAGTTTCATGTTTCAATACCTCTTTTTATTCTAGCTTTGCATTTTTGGAAATGGAAGATGAACAAAGTTATATTTGGGCATTAAGTGCGTTTCAAAATATTCTTGGACGGGACAATCAACCATCTCTAGCACTGATGAATGCAATAAAGAAAGTATTCCCAACCGCAACAAGTCTTTTATGTGTTTGGCATATTGAGAAAAATGTGTTGGCGAATTGCAAGAAGCATTTCAGATGTGCAGAGGAGTTTGATATGTTTATGTCAAGTTGGAATAATGTGGTATATTCAGTAAGTGAAAATATCTTTGAAAGGAATTGGAGTGAACTCGAGAGCTTCTGTCAAGATAAGAAAATTGCAATTGAATATGTAAAGAAAACATGGTTGCCTTGGAAAGAAAAAATTGTGAGTGCTTGGACCGAGAAGTACTTACATTTTGGTAATCGTACATCTTCAAGAGCTGAAGGTGGTCATATGAAACTCAAATTGTATTTACAAGTTTCTACGGGTGGTTTTCAAGACGTAAAAGATAAAATATGTCTAGCTGTTGAGAATGAGTTTAATGAGATTAAAGTGAGACTCGCAAGTGAAAAAATTCAAGTTCCTCTTGATTGTAACATCCCTGTTTTTAGAGAGCTTTTGTCTAATGTATCTAAGTTTGCATTGGAAAAGATACATCAACAGTATGAAAAAATGAAAAAAGGTAGTGTTTAGATTAATCTTGTACATTGCTATAATATTATAAATTGTAACTGATATTTAATATTTGTCTTCTTTAGGTACAATGACCTCATGTACGGGTCATTTTATGGCAACTATGGGACTTCCATGTGCTCACAAGATAGAAACTTTGCACGGAAAGCCACTTTCATTGGATCTCATTCATCCACATTGGAGGATTGACACGTTATCTTTGAACAGGGAAGATTGTTCACACAATAACGATGATGAAGAGTTTGTCAATTTGCTTAACGAGTTGCATTCAAAGTACCAAGTATGGCCCCATAACAAGAAAGAATTTGCTACTTTGACGATTTCCAAACTTGTGAACGGGTCTGATACGTTCTTTGAGCCCATAGTTCAACGCCCTAAAGGAAGACCTCCAAAATCGAAAAAGAAAAAGGGACTTACTTCCACGGCAAGGGATCCTTCGAGATTTGAGCATGTGGAATCGTCGAGAAATCATAATCCTGCAAGTTCTACATGTGCATCCCAAACAACCAATGAAGTAACCGAGGAGATTAGTTATATCCATCATGATAATACTCAGTTTGATTCAAATATTTGGCCAGATTTTTCGGGGGACTCTACATTGTTCGAGTAGCATCGACATGAAGCGAGAGTACAATGTTGCAATTTAGTTGGGTGATTTCGATCGTGAAGTAGTTTTTGCCTCTAAGTCTTTGAAGAATATACTGTTGCATATTTTTGGGCGCAAATTTGTGCCATTTATTTAAGCAGAAGCTGTTGGATTCAAAACTGGTTTGTGTTGTTGGGGCACAATCGTAAGTTGCTAGTTTTTTTTTGCTGCAAGTCATGCACACAATTTTTGGTGTGAAATATTGTTTTTGTTAGGATGCATGTTGTGTTATTGAATATGTAAAGAAGGTACTTCCATTCTGCTGCTAAACTATATATTAGTCGAACATTTTAGATATGTTTATTTTTAATATTATTTTATATTATGGTGTTTGATTTTAAATATATGCTAAATCTGGTGGTGCAGTCGTAATAAAGGAAAAGAAAATTTTATCTATGTAAAAGATGGAGTATGACAGTATGTGGCTTGAAATAAAAACAAAAGAGTAAAAGTAAAAGTACAAAAAATGTTCAGGGGTATTTCTGGAAAAGGCAAAAAAGGTGTGGTGTATGAAACAAAAGTTGTGTTATATATATCAGGACCCTTAAATTTTAGGGTTTTTGTTTGTTCTAATTTATGAAAAATTGAGCTTCTAAGATTGAAAAATAGGAACACCACTTTAATGCAATGACACTTCAATGGATTTTGAATGCACTCCAAATATTTTTTAAAATGTTTATATTAGATTTTTGTGATCATTTTAAGTTTCTTCTTTCTTTGTAATGTAAGTGGATGGTCAAGGCTTTTTAATTACCAATATCAGTTTCTTATGTAGGCTGATGGTCTCTGTTATGGTAATTACACCACTTTGGATCTGTAATGCGTGATCATGTAGTCTAATCATTAAATACCTAAAAAAACTACTAATAACTAGATGATTTTGTGGAGGTTTGTTCCATTATACTTTTCAGATTCTTAGCTCAAGCATGTTGAAATGGCTATTGTGTCGAAGTTAGTATACTGTGCTATGACTACGTGCTAATAAGTTGTCTCATAATTTGATCATTCAGGTAAAACTCATGATCTATTTTATATTTCTACAGTTTCATAATCTGCAAATTGGTGTCTTTATTAATGGTGTAGTTTGTTATGACACCAACGTTGACACTTAAAGGAATTGATTACTTATTGCAAATATATGTACGCACATGAGTTGTATTTCATTTGCTTTTTGAATCTTGAAAATATATTTTAGAAGTATGAATTTGTATAGCTTACCTATACACATATGATCATAGTGCAAGTCATTGTTTTCTGATGACATTTTACTAAGGGGTTAGTGTCTGGGAATGTACCAAACTTTGACCAAATGTCTATTGTGTGTACCCAACTTACATTTGCTAATTTTAATGCATCAAATTTCAAAAAGGGTGTTTTGATGTACTTTGATGACGTGGCAAGCGCATAGCATGCCACGCGACGTAAGGAGAGAGTGATACGTCATCGTCACATCACCAAAGTACATCAAAACACCCTTTTTGAAAGTTGAATGCATTAAAATTAGCAAATGTAAGTTGTGTACATACAATAGATATTTGGTCAAAGTTTGATACATTCCCAAAACTAACCCCTTTTACCAATACCTAATATTAGATGATGTTTGAATCTTGAGTAATACCATGAAGCTCTTTTCTTCACTTTTGGTCCAAATTATCCTTGTAGTTTAGGTTCTATTCTGTGTATTATAGTCACCCATCTATCTAATGTGACATCAATGTAATGAAAATATGATTAGTGTGACGTATTACAGTCACTGCGTTTGTGTGCTTAATTGCTTTGTTTCATTTTTGTAACTTCGAAACGATACTTAGTATTTTTTAATGTTTGATATAGTAAGTGAAACGTTGCGATAGACTGAATTTATGTGATAATTGTGGGTTTGGATTCTATTAGGCTAAGTTTGAAGTCTAATGATGGTGAAGCAATGTGTTAAGCTGATCTCATTTTTTTGTTCTCCGTCATTGGCTAAATCAGATGTTCTAGACCTTTTGTTAATGTTATATTTTTTATTTGAATTTACATATGTGATCATCTTGGATCTGGTCTTCGTGAATCTAATTTTGTGAGGTATGTATTTGTAGTAAACTTAGTTTTACAATTGTGATTCTAGCTGCATTTTGATATACATGCTAAGTGTATGTGCGGAATTTCGAATGCAAGTAAAGTACTAAGTATCGTTTCTTGGATATTTTAGATTTTAGATTCATTATAGTTGGTTTTTATTTTCTTTTTAGGTATCAATGTAGCAGCTGATTTATGTTAATAGGTTGGTTTGTTTCGATCAACGACGATGATATTAAGTTATTAAAGATTCCAAATAAGGATATAAAAGGTAAGCATACAATCGTTCATTTTTAGGAGAATTTTAGAGTCTTTTCCGTATGTGCTTAGTTTCTTTGATCGTTCTTTTTTATGTAACCCTGAAATTCCAATCTATATCTGTTCTCTTTTTGATGTATTTTTTTCTGTATATGTTTGTAGAATTGAAGTATGTTTAGAGCTTATACGATGAGATGACCTTGACGTGTTCGCTTGAATACTCCAATGAAATGCACTATTCGAAACCTTGTGATAGATACTTTTGAATGTTTTTTTTTTTATTTTGGCAAGGTGGGGAGCGAGAAAAGGATTACCGACAATTCGACAAGAGAACTCAATAAAAGAGGGATCGTTTTGGATTCAATTCCCCCGTCCGTGCTGTAATGACGACATCAACTCGGTGGACCATTCGTTGTTTTCTGTACAAGGACGAGTGGTCTATATTGGAAAGATTGTACAAATGGTGGAGACTTGGATTAGTAAACATCTATGATTCTTCGGGACTGTACAACAATGGCGGGCTTAATTTTTACTCGGGCATGTGTAAAAAGATGTGGCAATCAGGTTTTATTATAGCATGACTTGGTTATGATATTTTCATTTTAATTAGTTACTAGTTTTACCCATGAAATCTACCCATCAAACGTGTACTTTGTGGATATACTTGAAATAAAGTTGGCTCATGGGACGATGCCTATTCAAATGTACTTTGTTATACTTTTGGCAAACCAACAATTTAACATACAATTACGTACAACCACTACAAATATTTACAAGTCACTAGTGTAATAAAATTGATAATATATTGTAAGTATGGATGTCGTTACATATGACTATACATTGTTAACTTCTAAATTCTTATCTTTTATGGATCACTGATTAAGCCATTACTTAAATGTATAACTGGCCTACAAAACGTAACTATATTTATTCTTTATTATAGATGGAAAATATATCAATTTTTTTGTCAAAGCCGTGTATACACGGGTCAATAAACTAGTATATATATATATATATATATATATATATATATATATATTGAAAAATCGTACATGATTTCACATTAATGGGTAATGATTTATTTAATTATAAAAAAGAATTATTTTCAATTAGTAATTTTGCATATATAATAATAGCTATTAAACCGTTACTATATATAGACATATAATAGTTTCCAAATTTATCAGGAGTACTTTTGGTCATTTTCCTTTTATAAGTTTAAGGACAATCAAATATGCCAAACGGGGTTATAAATATGTTATCGTTGAATAACAAAGTAATCTGAGGCTCTGAGCTGATTGGCTGAGTGACTAATTAAATGAGTCAACGGTCAACACATATGTCTTCATGCACTGGCTTTGTATTCACGGACACCCCATGTTCATGTTGAGATGTCATGATCAAATGAACGTGAAATCTTTGTCCGGCCGATTGTGAAAAAAATTATTATAATGATTCTAACTAGGGGTGTTCGTTTGGATGGATTGGATCAAATCTGATCCATTTATATAAATTCATTTGGATTTTGGTTCCTAAAATGTGGATCCAATCCATCCAAACAGATATCAAATCCGAACCGAACCGAACCAAAATATTATTTGGATGGATCGGTTTTAACTGTTTGGTTTATCTATGGACTGCATGCATGACTATATCATTTTGACTCGTGAAAGGTAATGTGATGAGTGATATGAACTGTTACATATTGTCATATTGCGTTAAGGGTTTATATATATGTTGAGTTAGTATTTTATATCCAACCTTAAGATTTTAAGTTATATTTGATCATATATTAACAATACCAATAATATAACAAGGTTTTATGTATAATAAACAACCAAACAAATATTTAACATGCATTCAAATAGATAAACAAGAGTATTACATATGAGCATTAGATATAAAATTATTACTATTTGGTTTATTTGGATAATCCGGTTTTAATAAGAGTAACCAAAACCAATCCAAAAACCAAAATACTAATTTGGTTTTTGCCCAATCCGATCCAAAAAACCAAATTGTCCAATCCGAACGGTCCAATCCAATTAGCCCGTCTGGATAATCCGGTTATATCCGAACTGTGAACACCCCTAATTCTAACTATATTACCAATTTATATATGGATTTTGCTAACGTGTATTCATGTGACACATGTTAAACCGCATTCAATGAAGTTGAATTTTTTTTAAATATAATTATTTGTATTTAATTCTCATTAATTTAATATGATATTTACCTTTTGTATACACATATTAATTACAAATTTTAACATTTAAGAAAATTTTAACTTAATTAAATGTGACTTAACGTATGTTACGGAGGTACTCGCTGTCGAAACCCTTTATATATTTATTTAGAAACTTTGAATTATTCCATGCAATTAGTGAAGCTTCCTTAACGTAAATTCCATATATATCATTCATCACGTCTTAGTTGGCTTATTATTTCTACATGCATAGTGAAACATGAACTCAAAATTCTCTTTATCCCTCAAGATCCTCATGCTCATAATCTTCATATCAGTTCGTACAAATGTTAGCGTTGTACTAGTACAAAAAGAAGCATCGGCTCTTTTAAAATGGAAAGCAAGCCTTGATACCCATAGCCAAACCGTTCTCGCATCATGGACCAGAAACAACTCTTGCCAAAACTGGATTGGGATCACTTGTGGTAACGGCAGTCTATCAGAAAGTGTTGTGACTAATATCACTCTTCGAAGTTTTAGCCTAAATGGTAATCTTCACGATTTTAATTTTGAATCGTTTCAAAATCTTCAAGTTCTAGATCTCCATAATAATTCATTTTTTGGGCCTATTCCGTCTAATATATCCAATGTTTTCCAGCTCAGAGTTCTCGACTTGTCTCAAAATGTCTTCTCAGGAGTAATTCCGTCCGGGATAGGAAGGTTACAATTTCTAGAATTGCTATTTTTGCAGTCAAATAGCCTTACCGGTAATATCCCAAAAAGTATAGGCAACTTGACCAACTTAGCTCACCTTTACCTCGGTCAAAACGAACTTTCTGGATCAATCCCAAAAGAAATTGGGATGTTGTCAAGGAAATTCGAAAACCTTGACCTTTCGGCTAATAATCTAACGGGTGAAATCCCATCTTCATTAGGAAATTTAACACGTATGTATTTCTTCTATCTTTATGATAACAAGCTTTCTGGGATAATTCCATCAGAGCTTGTAGGTGCCTACGATCTCATGGATCTCCAAATTGCTTATAATCTTCTTACTGGTTCAATCCCCGATTCCTTTAGAAACTTCACGAGGCTCGATAGGGTGTACTTGTACTCAAATTATCTCAGTGGTACATTTCCTGTGGATATTAAGTTACATAAGATCACAAGGCTCATGCTTGATAGCAACATGTTCTCTGGTCCTTTACCACGAGTTGGTGAGTTAGTCGAGATATTCACAGCGAGTGATAATTTTTTCTCAGGTCCTATATACCCAGAAATTGGAAATGTAAGTGGTTTGGTTCAATTATATCTCTCAAGAAATCGTCTTTCAGGTCCAATTCCTAAATCTATTGGTAATTTAACTTCCCTTAGATATCTGAACCTTGACGACAACATGTTTCATGGAACCCTCCCGGAAGTACCTATTAACGGAGTTGTATATTCCGTTAAGAATAATACAATGGAAGGTGAAATCCCTTCTTCAATTTGCAATTCAAGTTTTTTGGGAGTCTTTCATGTGTCCGACAATAACATAAGCGGTGTAATCCCGGATTGTTTCAAGAGCGTTAGTAGATTGATTAGTCTAAACCTCTATGGCAATCAGTTGCAAGGACAGATGCCAAGAAGCTTGATGAATTGTAGTCATCTAGAAGTTCTAGATCTTGGAAAGAACATGATAAGCGACATGTTTCCTCAATGGCTTGAAAATCTTCGACGGTTACAAGTTCTTGTCTTAAAATCGAATAAGCTTCATGGAGTAGTTGAGACCTCAAGTAGTCAGCGTCCGTTTCCTATACTACGAATCCTTGACATATCTGGAAACTTGTTTACTGGTCATTTGCCGTCGAAGTATATTGAGAATTTTAAAGCTATGATGGATATTAATGGACAAGAACGAGTTCTGACGTACATGGGTAGAGATGGAATATATAAAGATAGAGTGGAGCTTGTAATAAAAGGAAGGGAGTTGAAATTTGAGAGAATTCTCACTTTGTTGACATCTATTGATCTTTCTAACAACAAATTTGAAGGAGAGATTCCAAGTAACATTCGAATGCTTCATTCTCTTTGTTATTTGAACCTATCTCATAATCATCTCACTGGAAAGATTCCTGAAACGCTTAGAAACTTGACACATCTCGAGTCTTTAGATCTATCATCAAATCGAATCACAGGAAACATTCCTCCCCAACTTACTATGCTAACATTTATGGCCGTCTTCAACGTTTCAAACAATCAACTCTCGGGGAGCATACCTCAAGGGGGACAATTCAATACGTATGAACCAAATTCATACCAAGATAACCCCGCATTATGTGGACCTCCATTACCAAAAAAATGTCGAGAAAATGAGGTACGAACTCTACCAATTTCACCACCACAAGATGATGAATCGACATTTTTCGACGGATTGACATGGAAATTTGTAGTTTTGGGATTTGTGTGTGGGATTGTACTTGGTGTAGGTTTTGAATGTCTTATGTTGAATAAAGGAAAACCAAATCGGCTCATGAGGATAGTTAATAAACAAAATTACAGGGATGAGTAAAACAGAAGATATATAAATGATCGATTCATGTGCAAAATGTGTGCCATAGGCTAGATCATATCACCAGCAATATACAATAGTGTTATCTTGTCAATTCTAATGTTTCGATATTTTAGCTTTAGTATGATTATAGTAATATACAAGTTAATTACATACTTGCATACGCGCTCTTATAATTAAATATATCTAATCTCTGATAAGTTGAGGTAAATCAATCAATTACTATATTATATATGGCCAAATTATTTCTTACTCTTGTTATATAATGTTGAATTGGTAATTTATTTAACCAATGTGCATGCTATATTTTGTATTTAACCACTATAATAATTAATAAAATATGATCATAATAATTAATAAAATATTATAATAATATACACAATGTTATAATATTAACACGGCAACAATCAGTAATAATTTGACGGAGGAAAATATGTTAATAATCTTTGACGCGTATTTGAAAAGGTCTTTGAGACAATCACTAATCATCATCAAGTATATTTCATTTGTACGACTATAATATGCATTTAACAAACAACAAAAGTACGTACATCGCCTTCGTTAAAAAAGTACATTATTTTGTAGCATATTAATTTATGCGCATATACTATGATTTGATGATATTCATCAAATTAAACTTGAAGTTGAGGTTGTCCGAGTTGAATATCATTGTTTGCCTTAAAAGCAGGTTCGAACTCGCCCATATAACGTCCAAGCTGACTCGACAATCCCACCGTATCGATTGGTTGCTCATTATGATACGATTTACAAACAAGGTAGAGCATCGTTTGAACAACGTAACCAAGAAGAAACAAACTCGTAAGTAGAAAAAGACACACTATACCGCCCAATAATGGGCCAAAAAATGCGACGTTCATCAACACATCGAACATTAACAAGATGCCGGCGAAGATGCAATATAATACTAAGAATACGAACCATGATAGCCACCTCTTCCCTTTAGTGAGAGCGTTACTCTTCTTCATCGCCTTAAGACCACAAGAGCTTTCTAAAATTGTAACCACACTAGCCAACTGCCACAACGCAGTTATATATATGAACCCTATGAAATAGATAACAATTAACAAGCAAAACACCACTAAACCAAAGATGGATCGTCCGTTGTGGGTGATTTTCCAGATGACGAACACAGATATAGCGATCACATTGTAGATGAAGAAGCCAAAGTAAGTCCACAAGAATGTTAGCGCGAGTTTTCTCCACACTTTCGGGACAATTTTCAAGATCTTTTTGAAGGATACCTCATTGCCAGAATACAAGTTGGCTATGGTGTAAACAACGGTGGAAGTTGAGAGAAGCGAGAAAAGAAGAAGGCAACTTAAGTAAAATATTTTGAAGATCCAAAACCCGATCCAAGCATATGCTAGCGTATGCCTCTGGTGCTCGTTTAATCCATTACTACGGTGTATGTCTATTTGGTCACGTATGATCTTCAAAAAGATTCTATCGGAGATGACAAAATCAGCGAGGAAGATGATGGACAAAGGGAGGATTAAAGCTAGAGTGATCTTTGCGAAGATCTTTTTCGATGAAAATATGGTTTTGAAGGACTCTTTGTATATGCCATAGAAGCCTAGTTCTTGCATCTCTTCTTGAGGTTTATCCATGGTGTAATTTGTTGAAAAGAAAGGAGAAATGAATGTTAATTTATAGGAATAATAATTTAAGTATGTAATTTTGTTTAATCTATATACTTTTTTTCTCTAAGGTTATTTCAACTATGATCGTTGTATTGTTGTGCATAAGGTTACAATAACACCTCATTGCCTTGCTCTCAATTGTCACGTACGTATAGTACCATTTGTCGCTATAGAAATTATATACTAATGTCAAACTAAAGATTCCATAATTAAGCTATGAAACGTAGGAGTCTTTTGTTTGAGCTTAGAATGTCTTAAAAGTGGTAGTTGTATTATTTGATAAGCTAAATGTGCATTAAGATGTTTTGATATATTTTTCTAATTATGTCTTAATCTTGCTTAAAAACTGCTTATTCAGTAAGCTATTTACAATTGCTTAAAACTTCTAAATGATAAATAAATTCCATAACGTTCTGGTCAATTTTATCGTATAAATGAACTACTGTATTTTAATTTATGTAAAAGAATATTTCTTTCCTTTTTTGATTCTTGTATTTTTGTTTATTTATTATTTCATGACAACTTATTTATTGATCTTGTTATTATTTATTTATTATTTTATGACAACTTATTTATTACTTCTTGTATTTCTTTCCTTTTTTGTGTCGGAACTCGTGTAAGTCTTTTTTCTTCTTAAGTTAAGTCGCTTGAAACTCTATTATATTCATGACATTTGTATCACGTCAAAAAATAGTGAAACATATGTATTCAGATATTTATACTTTTTATTTATCAAACGATCTTAATGATTATGTATTCAGATTTCAAATGACAGGTCTTATTATTCAGAACTGATTTCAGATTTAAGATATCAGTAATCAGAATAAACAAAAGACCCCGTAGACTTGCATTATTATATTATCTATAATAACGTTCGGTATTATTGCTTATTTATGGACAAATTTCACAAAAAGAAACATGAAATATATTTTTTTTTAGAAAAAGGAACGTACAATAATGTTGCGTGATAGAAAGGTCGCATATTGTAATTTGTTAAGAAAAACGGAAGATAAGTTAATTCTACACGATAAAATTAAGGATTCACTTAGCATTCCAACATGTACGTTTACGCTACTATCACATCTCATACTCAAAAGATAAACCACCAAAAACAAATTACAGAAACAACGTAAATAAATAAATGGAAAGTGTTTTCTACGTGAGCGAGGACAAAATGTAAAATGTCAAATTGCTCTCACGGACGGAATAAGAAAATTTGAATTGAGAGGGCAAAATAAATTTGCTTTTATTTATTCTATAGTTTTGTGAAGGTGAAATTGCGACTGCTTAAGTTGCTTCTAGTCTGACTCTCTGCCCCTCTAGGTGACAAACATGTGACCAGACCAAACGTTGTTTGACGGATTAGACCTTTGTGAAACCGAAACTGAAAATAGCAGCTTTAGGCGTAAATATCAAAACTTGAAGGACCAGATTCACAGTTAGAGAAAAACACAAGCACTATTTTTGTAATTTACAAAAACAAGAAGCAAATGATGTAACGTCAAACGCAAAGCAGCACCGTTTAACAGGCTTAACGCACGTATATATATCAATTTGTAAAAATCTAAAAAAAAATAAAAAAATATTAATCAGTGCCACTTCTGCAACCTTCTTGCCCTTTTTGTAATTAAAAAAATATATTAAATAAATTAATATTTACAGACATAAACAATTACTTCACACGTACGATTTCTACGAAACTTTTTGCATCATAGATCTGTATTCCCCTTGATTCTCGCTCAGATTGATAATAATAGATATAGATATAGATATACTGGTATATATATGTGTGTGTACTCTCATCTGTATTTATGTATGCATCCTTTTGACTAAGACTTGCATAATCAATTTGCTTTTTTATTTGTTTTCTAGGGTTTGTTTTGGATTATCATAAATGGATTCATCTTCAGGATCAGAATTTGATTATTTGTTCAAGTTGTTGATGATTGGTGATTCAGGTGTTGGTAAAAGTAGTCTTCTTCTAAGTTTCACTTCTGATCAATTTGAAGAACTATCTCCTACCATTGGTAAGCCATTTGTATACATGTATGTTTGTTTTTAATGAATTTGTTTGTTAAATACAACGCGATAGATGCTTAGTGGAATGGCTGAAATTAGGGTTCAGAGTGCTACATGTGATATCTGCTCTTACATTAATGTTGAAGAATAACTTTATATGTATGCAAAAGATTGTAGGGTGTTGGTATACCTTTGGTAGTGAAATTTATTGTCAGAAAGGGTGTTATGCTGTATGTACTGCCATTGAAGTTTTCTGATGTGATTGTGTCTATATATACATAATTACATATTACCGGGCAATTTGTAACTACCTGGGATCCCTGCGCATTGACAAGATATGATGGGGTGGTTTAACATGCCTTAACAAAATGAATTTATTATAGCAATACAGGCATGGACCAGTTCTTTCGTATGACGTTGTTTATCGACAGACAATGCATATTTTTGTATAATCATGCATATACCTTTTTTTATCATGTATATATTGGTGGCAATACAGTGATTTGCTCTGTCAGACTCTATGGAAGCTTACGAATGTGACCAGTATTATTTTTTGACATATAAATAGATATTTGAAGTTGAGAGTACCTGAGTTTTGGTAACATTGATGATTTATATGTGTGTTGTCCTTTTCAAAGTGGATCAAGAATCTTAATCTAGGATCTTTAGTCGAAGTCCACGTTTAATATACACAGAGGTACTCACATTATTTAAGGTTTAGCTAGAATATGTGTATTGGTTCATGAACAAACCTAAACATGTATTACAAACCAGTTGCAGTTTGTAAGTATTTCTGGTTGTGCTAATGAAGATGTGTGGGTTTGTCTTTTAGAGTTGATGTCAAGGTGTTCAGGTTATATTCAGTCTGACCTTACAAATTTACTTATAAGCTTCAAAAAGAAAATAGGGTTTCAGAGTCTTGAAGGGGATTACTTAATTTCATGAAATCACCTTAGGGTATTGACAAATTAATCTACATCTGAGGGTTGGTAAATGGTAATTTAGACATCTCCGTTTAGGATCGGTTGAGAAGTACGAGGATATGAGATGTTAATGTAAATGTATGCTGTGATGCTAGAAGATATATCATTACAGTTATGGGTTCTTATTCTTCATTTATTTTTCAATTTGTTCAGAGGATGTAACAACAAAGAATAGGACAGTAGTAATTTAAAAGTTGTTGGGAAAAGGGTTTAAAAGGTGATGCATGATTTAGATGTAACCTTATACTGACAGTTGATAAAGCAATACTTTCTGTTGAGGGAGCTTTGTCTTTGTGTCTTGTATGGTTTTTTCATATTGTACAAGTCGTTGTTCATATTATCCTTACTGCTACTGTGAACCGGATTCCCTATTTTAATGCTCTTTTCTTTCTAAGTATTACTATATTAGTATTATGTTAAAATAAGAAATTTGATGAAATAGAATTGAATAATGGACATGGGTTACATTCATGCTATATTTCTTTCTAAGTATCATGTTAAGATAAGAAATATGATGAAAAAGAAATGAATGATGGACATGGGGACCTCTGCTCCACGCCTCTTCACCCAATGTTCTTCAAGTACATTAAGAGCTTCTTTGGATCGTAAAATGTCTTTATACTTTAAGTATGTTAAGAGCTTCTTTGGATTGTTAAATGTCTTTTTAGGACTGTAGTTACTGGGTCCTTTACAGAGTTAGTTTATTAGCTGAACTTTGATTGCTCATCATTATATGTTCACGTTTTGCAGGGGTGGATTTCAAGGTGAAACATGTTACAATTGGGGGAAAGAAGTTAAAGCTTGCTATTTGGGATACTGGTAATAAATTGTGATGTGTTGCGAGCCTTTTCTTAATAAACCTCTTTTCTTCTTGTTGTTGTTCTATCGGTTTCATTTTTCTTGTTCTGTCCGCAGTCCGCATTCACTTCTTCCTTCTTCATATTAGTATTAGTAACTGAGTGGAGACACTGTAATCTGAGTGGATATTCAAGTTTTCGCATGTCATAGTTTCGGGTCAGTTGGACATTAGATGTTAGTTGTACGTGGTTCTTTTTTATGTGGCTTTTTTACTTATCATTCATCTAAACCAAAACATGTATAGGGAGGAGGTAGAATTCTGAAGATTAACATTAACATATATGATCTTAAGAGATGAAGAATTAGTCAACATTCACTTTTCATGACTTCTACTTTTGTAACATAACGCTATCAATACACTAATCATTTTATAAGTAGGTGGGAAATCTGTTATAAATGTTACATAATTCTGAGCTTCACTTTAGAGAGGGAGAGAGTGTTGGGGTATATGAAAGAAGAAGGAATTAGTCCATTGGTCTTGGACTAAGCTCTAGTGCTTCAGTTTTTATATGAATTACCAACTTGTTATCGGTTTTCATGATATAGCTTATATTTATGCCTTCAGCGTTTACTAATCCAAATCTTTTATCTGTAAAACACCAATTCTCTAGAGAGATCATAATCAATTTAGCAAGACATGTTAAGAGATTGTGAGTGGGTTAAACACCAGTGACTGCCGTAAATAACTGAATTTACTTTGAAAAATCTACTACTTCTGGCGTTAAAGCCCATCCTATGTTCTGCTTTTAGTCTACTACTCCACGCATTCATATTTCGTTGTTTAGCTAATGGTTCAGTATGTTTGTGATTATTATATAGTAGTAATTAAAAGTAAAAGTTAGATGTTGAACAATTATTTACATGGCATCTCAGTTTTGAGAGCTAAAGTGTAAAATTATTCTAACTTCTTAATTTGCAGCTGGGCAGGAACGATTCAGAACTCTAACTAGTTCATATTATAGAGGAGCCCAAGGAATTATAATGGGTATGGGCAATCCTTATCCCTCCTTTTGTTATTATTTCCTTAATTTATTGACTTAATGTTGGTGTCTAACCTACTGTTGTTACTATATGATGCCATGGAGGAGCTACATTGTAAAATATGGTATTCAGGTGTATGGATTTGTATTTATATATTGAATCTGTTATTAGACGTTAATGGTGGCGATTCTTACATGCTATGTTCATATATATACTTCTATGACATAATCTCCAGAGACTAAAATACATCTTTTTCTTAGTTGATTGTAATTTGTCTTAGACATGTTCTTGGTTTAATATTTTTCATTTTTTTATTGGTGGTGGCTCATATCTGAGGAAGCTATATGCTTTTCAGTGATTGCCTGTTTTATTGATTATTTATTCTGATAAATAATACAGTTTATGATGTTACCCGGAGAGACACATTCACAAATTTATCTGATATATGGGCAAAGGAAATTGACTTGTACTCAACAAATCAAGATTGCATCAAGATGCTTGTTGGAAATAAAGTTGATAAGGTAACTATCATCCTCATAAACATATGGTAAAATGATTGCTTCTGGCATTCAGAGTTGCAACCGTCAGTTGACTTCACTTGAGAAAGTAATGTTAACCCAATTATCTAGGAATAGGTCAATATGGGTTAACCTTTTATTTTAACGTGTATAATGGGCAATGTACAAACAAGATTTAGCTAAAAATGAAACAAGTGATATGGGTCAAATGTGTAAAAATCTTCAAAAGTTCGCCGATTCAAGTGGTACGTGAGTTGGGTTTAGGCCACTCTAGCGGTTCGGAACCCACAAATCCTATTAAAAGACAACGAATCTTTTTATTTATATCTTAATCCTGTATATAAATAATTAAATGCTTACAACCTTAATATGCTTGCTACTTTAATAATAAGAAAGCTATTGTGATCATGTTTAAATGATTAGTTATTTGCAGAATTTAATAGGAGCATTCAAAAAAAAAAAAACCCGGTTAAAAGGTCAACCCTACCTGATTGGTTTTTGACTTACACTGCCTATAGCCCACCCAGTCTACATCTATGTTGCCTTCCAAGTTCTGACCTTCATCCAGAAATTTGATATAGTGATAATTTGCTAGTCCACAAGCTAGTTTAAGATTTGATGGTTACAAATTTTGCAGGAAAGTGAGAGGGTTGTTACAAAAAAAGAAGGAATTGACTTTGCAAGAGAATATGGATGTCTGTTTATTGAGTGTAGTGCTAAAACACGGGTCAATGTAGAGCAGTGTTTTGAGGAACTTGTTCTAAAGGTATTTGAATAATGACCTTAATTATCCTATGCTTGTTAGCTTTAAACATTTTATCATAAAGTGAGGCTACTTTGGTTTTGGCTGGAAAACACTTGGGGACGTGCAAAGATGCAATGGTCAAACAAAAAAATTCGATATAGTAGCATAGTGATAATTAATCTAACTTGTAAAATTGAAAATGTGCAGATCTTGGATACACCTAGTCTGACAGCTGAGGGATCAACTACTGTGAAGAAGAATATATTTAATCAAAAAGCTCCAGTTTCAGATGCATCAACTAGTGGATGCTGCTGAAGTTAATCTGTTACCCCGTTTGTGTTCATGTAACTTATTTCAGTTTTAATGGTTATGTAGCCAAATGTTAATCGTGAATGTAAATGTGATCTTGTGGGATGTTTCATGTATTGTTCTTTACACAGACGAGTGTTTTATATCTCTGGGTTGAACTATCACGATATTCTCAGTTTGGTTAAATCTATTGAAAATTAGAAGAAGGATTATTACTCTTAGCAAAACAGGTGGTGTAGGCTTTTTCACTTGAACGGGTAATTTGTACCAGCAGTTATGTGTATATTGATTTGGGGCAAAAAGTATGAGGAAATGAGAAAGGTTCTAATTATCTCAAATTTCAAATCTTCAGGTTCGAAAAAAGTATATATATGAATGACATAATTTGATGTAGTGACAAAGTAATAAATGTATGTTTTTTCTTTTAGTTATTAAATCGAACCAAAATGTTGTTTATGTTTATCGTTAGGGATGAGATCTTAGTACAAACCATTTTGTGTACCAGCAGTTACGTGTATAACCGGCTTTGCATAATTTAACGATTTCATTATGAATATCTTAAGCGTAGCTCTTAGGGTTGTGCTTAGCACGCATAGACGAATCATGCATCACATCTAATTATTGATTTTTGGTGCTGTTATTTTATTGTACTAACATTTTTCTCTGCATGAAACCATCAACCATAAGAGTACAATGTATAGAAAAATATTTGTGGAATTGATTAATTAAAAGCCCTAAGGAATAACTCGACGCATGAAGTTGTTTACAGTTTAATGTCATCATCATTGAAAGTTTAACAATTGGCGGTAGATCAATTTTTTCAAAATTGAGTAAAAGTGACTAACAATTGACTAATCACTACCAACAATGACACCGCCAATTTATTTTTTGAGCATTATATTTACCAATATATCTATATTTTTATACACTATGCACGAAAAGTGACGCTTGAGTTGCCTCCATCAGATATCTGACTAAACCACCAACAGTGAAAGTGACGAGGCATGCCAATGGCAAGTGACACCCGTCACTTGCAAACTGTCAGAAAACTAACTGATTGTTGAGAGAGGTCGGGACATTATAATTAAATAATTTTGAATCGAATTTGATTTCTATAAATTCTTTAATAAATTGTGAATTTTGGATGTTTATAATTAAAAATAATAAAATATCTTTTATCTTTGCTGACCGAAATTAATGATAAATATAGCATATATACTATCTATACTATATTATAAAAAGTTTGAGAGAAATAGAAAATTGCTATTCTACCATTTTTAACTATCTCAATCAACTTTAAACACTTAGATTAAATGCAATTTATTATACAAATTATTATCTCATAATTATTTTCGGTCACAAATGTAATCCCATGTTTGTTTGTTTCATAATTTATTACGGAGTAAATAACACTATGATGAATATGTAAATAAAATGTATATCAAGATTGCTTTTAATACAAGTATTAATGAAAAATCATATAATATTTACGAATTATTACTCACTTCTATCTTCTATATCTTTTATACGAGTACTAACATAGACATAATTCGTTACCAAATTTTAAACTATAAAAAAAAGATATATTTAAATTATATTTACTTTTAACACTTAGACATTTAAAATGAATCCAAATAATTATAAAAGTCATAATATATCAAAAGATTTGACCATTTGATTGAACAAAAAAAAGTATAAAATATTATATTAGTTTATACAAAGTCAATTGCATAACTACAAACATGTTATAGCTATATTAGATATTTATATCTTAATTTTAGCTAACTTTCAACAATTATACGAAGTAATTATTATGGATTGCGATTTGGGTCGAGTTAGGTTTGCGGGTCAAAAGGTGTTGGTTGACCGGTCAAACAATTGACCTGAAGTTTAACCCAAACCCGATAAGATAAATTAAATCAGTTGAAAGGTTTAAACTTGAGAATACGACTAATGCTCATTTATTTTCGTGTAAAATTTCAAGTTGTTTGAAAAGTTATCACCACCAAACAAAATCATCTGGAATAAATGTACATAAAAGAATGTACACATTGATATAACATTATTGTTTTACTTTTTACTCAAGTATGACACGTCATTAAACTATCTTCTGTAAGTAAATCTTTTGTCATCCATGCATTGTGTGAGCCAAATGCAAGGAATGTATAAACGGTAAACAATAAAATTAATGACTTGGCAATCAAGTATTCATTGTAGCTATTATATGCTTACACACCACTAATAATACTAGCAATCTAGCATCAACTCAAATAAGTGTGAAATCATTTTTGTTTAGATTATTATCCTTCAAAAACAAACCTGAGTATTCGGTTGACCAAAACTGAAAAACCCTAGATTTTAGGGGTATGAAATGAAAATACCTTTAGGAGCGCCTATACAATTACGTTAAATTACAATAATACGGAATATTATGATGATAATTAATTAATTTAATAATATATTATTATTATTTATTTATTTTTATTACATATATACGTATATAGCTGTAATATTATTATTATTATTATTATTATTATTATTATTATTATTATTATTATATTATTATTAATTATTATATTATAATATTACGTATATTATATTTTCACCAACTACTGCCCTCTATAATAACACATGTCAACTTTCCATTTATTTTTAAAATTGAAATTGAAATTTCATTTCTTTCTTTCATTTTTGAATTTTGAGTTTCTTTGTAGAACTGTTCTTACTGCGTGGTTCCATCTTCTTCTCCCTCTTCGATTCAAGTCAAGTTGTTATAAATTTTCATCAAATCAGCAACTGCAATTCAGTTAGGGTTTCTATTCAGTTAAGGTCACTATCTCATCTTTTCTGATTAATTAGGGTTTCTATTCAATACTGCTAGGTTAATCTTGAATAATACAATCTACTTTGTTATGAAGATGTGATTTGATGCAATGCTTCGTGTTTGATTGAATTTTGTGGTTGTATGTTTGAATTTGAATTATGTTGACCGAAAGTCAACGTCGGTTAGTGATCGGCTGTTGTTCTATCAGATTATGATTTTTGTTTTTTGTCCTGAATCCGTGATGTTATTAATTGGAAAAGGACACATTAATTCGATTTTATGGTTGCAATTTAGGTTGAATTAGTTAGCGTGTTGTACAAGGATCACAAATTCTTTATTTATTTGCTGAATTATGGAGCTTTATGACTGAAATTGAGATGCGTAACTATAGTTTCTAATAACTTGATGTTGCTTTAGGAAGAAAACTGATAATTTCTGTTTTCCTTTATGGTTGAAATACTTGTTTTTTTCGGCTTTTAATATTTTGATCTAGATTTTAAATAGTATTTGATAGCGTTTATTATATTGTTCTGATACGAAAGGTTTTGATTCAAACGGAGCATCTTTGTGATGAGAGTTTTCTGGTGAAAGAGAAGAATTAGTGGATATGACTTATGATACTTTGATTTCTCCTCCGGAATCATCGATCAGTCCAGCTGTGTCGCTGGCAAAAACCGACAGCTCTCTTTCGTATTATAGTAAGATCATTTGTGTCCAGATATTCAAACACATAATTTCTAGTTTTTCTTTTTAGATTTTATAACTGTTGACGATTTTCTTTCAGATGAGTATCTTGTTGCTTTTCCCTCAAATGAAAGGTAACTGATGGCCACTCCTCACCAAATTTCTTTTATTGACAATCAAGAATATGAAGTTAGATGAGTCATGAATTTTTATTGGTGGTATCTTGGTGTAAATATATGTATGTTTACTTATAGGTCCCTCAAAGAAGAGTCGAGCATTCAAAATGTAGGCTTACAACCGAAAAATCAGCGGTACCTAGGAAATGGAGGTATTGATTCCCATATTTGGTTTCCCCCTGAACCCGAGGATCGTGAGGATGATATTGAGGGTAGTGTTGCTACATATGACGATGATGATGACGACGAAGAGTATGGTGATGGCATGAAATGGGGGAAGCCAAGTAATCTTAGTAGTCTTGGACATGAAGGGAGTGCAAGTTTCAGGTTTAGAGAGGAAACAAAAAAAGCGATGGATGACGTCATGAATGGAAAATTTAAGGCGCTTGTTGAGCATCTTCTTAAATCTATGGGAATTTCTTGTTCTGAAAATGATGGTGATAATTGGGTGGATACAGTTACAGCTTTATCATGGGAAGCTGCCTCATATTTGAAACCAGATGCTTTAGAGGGAAAAGCAATGGATCCTGATGGATATGTAAAGGTCAAATGTATTTCAACGGGTACTCGAAGTCAAAGGTTGTCTTATTCTCATATTTCTTCAATCCTCACTTTAGCTAATTATTCACTTTGAATGATAAAAAATATTCCTTTATATCGTTAAATGACTGTAATGATGATTGTCAATGAGAACAACTTCACTCTGACATCGCAAACGCAAACCATTAATTGTTGTTGAAACACATTGGTATTTTTCCAGTGAATGCATGTAGAGATCATTTACAGTTTATGCGTGTAAAAAATATAGCTTATGTCAGAGAGTACACATAATACTGTTGCGAACGTTATTCTTTTACTATAACAAACTCTGCTAATATTATTTCTCTATAATTGCTAGACTTTTGTATACTTTCTGTCTGTATAAACTTTTGCATACTTTTTAAACCAATCAAATATTTCTATCAACGCCACCCAAGTACTAAGCGTATTTTCTATTTTGCCCTTTTATTTTTTATTCATATTTGGTTTATATGTTGCAGTGAAGTTTTTAAAGGCTTAGTCTTTAAAAAGCATGCCGCTCACAAGCGCATGCCAACAAAATTCAAAAAGCCCAAGCTGCTATTGATTAAGGGTGCACTTAGTGTTTCATCTGATGGATTGTCATCTTTTGACGCAATGAAACAGGTAAACCTGACTAAACTGCTTAGTATATGGTAACCTCTTTTTAGGTGATAAAATCATGTTGTGTAATGGTTTTTGTACAGGTTGATATGGGGTTGGATTAACCTGCCATCATTTTATTGTTCTTTGATCCTAGAATTGTATGATAATCCACATACGAGAATTTAATATATTAAAAGAATATGTTCTAATATTTCGTCAGTAAAAATGATATAAATGGTTATAAGCGTTCTTGGTGTTCTGTTTAATTTTGAATTAACTGTTTATACAGATCCATATATAACCCAAATTAACCATTTCTAAATTAAAAGTTCAAATTGCCACCTCTAAATTTCTTACTGGTATATCTGTTATTGCCTCTAATGCTATCTGTGACCAGGAGAGCAACAGAGTGGACTATGTTATCGGGATGATAGAGAAGCTGAATCCAAATGTTGTCCTGGTTGAGAAAACTGTTTCCCGTGATATTCAGGAGTCTATCCTTGCAAAAGGGATGACTTTAGTTTTGGAAATGAAACAACATCGATTGGAGAGAGTTGCTCGTTGTACCGGCTCACCAATCTTGTCCTCAGATAATTTGAGTGACCAAAAGCTGAGACAGTGTGAATCGTTTTATTTTGAAAAGATCGTAGAAGAACATGCTGAGTTTTCTGAAAGTGGAAAAAAGCCAAAGAAGACTTTAATGTTTCTCGAGGGATGTCCCACACGAATGGGCTTTACGGTTAGTTTTAGTTTTGATTGTTTTCTTTGTTTACCAGAACTTGTTCATTAATGATCGTGAATGTTATCCGTACAGATTTTGCTGAAGGGATCTCACAGTGATGAACTTAAAAGAATTAAATGTGTTGTTCAGTTTGCGGTTATCATGGCATATCATTTGATCCTCGAGAATTCGTTCATTCTAAATCAGCGTGCAATGTTTTCTACAACTGCCCCCAATGGGATGACTATATTTCCAAACAACAGTGAAGAGATCATTCCATCAATTACCAGTCAACCTCTGTATAGTAAGCTTGATGATATAAATGTTCCAGTAGCCAACGAGTCGAGTACTGAAACTGATATGATCACTACAGTTGATATTCCCATCTCCAATGGCTCTGATGAAAATGGATCCGACAATCTTGGTCTAGAAGGGTCTACTTTATCATCTTATGAGCCATATGACCCGATTGTTCTCTCAGGGCTATCTTCGCTCTCAGCCTCTTTGCATAAGGTTGTCGGGTTCCCACTTTTCAATACTGCTCAGCAGAGTATGTCCACATACCTTGGCTACAATGGCATGAACACACATAACCATACTGGTGACTCCGTTCAAGATTTGAACTCTTTAGAAGCTGTCGATACTGCTGGTACTGAAGTCAAAGTTGATCTTGATGAAGCAGAGACATTTGAAAGTGACCAAGTTCAGTCGCCATCAACAAATATAAACTCTCCTTTAGAAATGAAAGATTCGGAAGACCATATGCAACGTAAAGATGACATTAGTGCAGTGTTGGATTCTGAAAGTATATTGGTTTTGATGTCTAGACGGAATGTGACACGAGGGACAACTTGTAAGCAAAGTTCCTTTTCCTGTATCAAGTTCTACCGCAATTTTGATGTTCCACTTGGAAAGTTTTTGCGGGATAACTTGCTCAATCAGGTTTCTTGAATTTCCACTTCTATTTTTTATTATTTTTTATAGATTTTGTTCACCAGCTTCATGCTATTACCTACTGTAGTCAGTGTTTTCCTGCTTACTTTTGAGTAGAGTTGGGCCAGGTGGCAAAACGAGTAGGCTCATAATAAGCCAGTTAAGTGGTTTGTTGCATGGGTTAAATCCGATCGGTTCAAGTTGGGTCACCGACAACTTTTTTTCCTTCTTTTTTCTTCCTATTTTGCAACAAGTTGTGACGTTATAAGCATTTGAATACTTGTCCAACCCATTTAATCCGTTTGAACAGTTTTGTCTTTTGATACCTTTATTTTGAGGGTTTTATTGTAAGATACATCTCTGATCCATTGCCAAACAAATACAACCTCGATTGACCCATTTTCATACAAATGGGTTTTAGTTGCCACCCCAACTTTTAAGTGTTCAACCTTCTCTGTATGATACATTATGCATAATTTTGTAATTGGCCCTCACAGTTGTTAGCCTATGCAGAAGCTTTCGTGTGGAACCTGTAATGAACTGCCAGAAGCTCATCTTCACTACTATGCACATCACAATAAGCAACTCACAATTCAAGTCAAACGTCTTCCTTTGGATAAGCACTTGCCTGGTCAAAATGAAGGAAAGCTTTGGATGTGGAGTTGTTGTGGCCAATGTGAACCCTCCAATGGAAGTTTAAAGTCCACCAAAAGAGTCTTGGTTTCAGTTGCTGCTCGTGGTTTATCATTTGGGAAGTTTTTAGAACTTGGCTTCTCAAACCACTCTTCATGGGAAGTACCATCTAGCTGTGGGCATTCATTTTATAAGGACTACTTACACTTTTTTGGGTATGGCAATTTGCATTAATATGAATGGTCAATACCTCAAACACTTGTCTATTTTACAGTTTGTCTGATAGAGCTGGTGCTTTTGACCTATTTACTTATGAATGGGTCAATTCGTGTTATGATTTATAATAGGGCAATTAATGTTATGATCTCTAACTGGGCAATTCGGGTATTATATAAAAATTTAACTGAAAGGGAAACAGGTCAAATAGGGGGTTGGGAGGGTTGGTATCATTATGATAGAGAAAGAGTGATTTGAAAATATCATTGTTAAAGTACGGATCCGTTTCAACTATTACTATTTGCAATTGCAAAGTTTAGGTGGCATTTTGTGTGGGTTGAATAGAGGTTCAATATGGCAACTTTAAGTGAGGGTTGATATAGGCCGTGGTGGGTTAACATGAAACACTTTGTTTGGAGTTTCAAAAGTTTTTCTGTAAGTAATTGGAGTTTCAAGTATGGATCACCGAGGTTATGTTATTTCAATAGTAATCTTTTTTTTTTATCCAAATAATTTAAGAGATACATTGTGGGCTACTTCTGCCTGGATACCTGTTTGACCCATTTCCTTTGAAGCTGGTTTATCAATTTTTTATTCGATTGACCCGTGATATGAAACTTATTGAAGTGATATAATGATTTTGTGAAACTTGCAGATTAGGATCCATGGTTGCAATGTTTAGATACTCTACAGTAGCTACTTACTCTGTGTCCCTGCCGCTTTGGAAGGTTGAGTGTCACAATTCTGTGCAAGGAGAATTTCTTAAAGAAGAAGTTGAGGAGGTATGTATATTTATGAGTAGTTTGTTGGCTTGGTGATGAAAGTGGCATTTGTATATTGTTACTTTATATGCTCGATCATGAACTGTACTTTTTATGTGGTGTTAAGGTGCTCCGAGAAGGGCATAAAATATTTGCTGAGGTTGAGAATTCTCTTAAGAAAATTGAAAACGAGTATGTTGGATCACTGCTGAACCTTCAAGGATCATCTAAAAGATTCTCTGACATCCACGATATGTTGAAACAAGAGCAAGATCAATTTCAGGTTGGTCCTTTTTTCCCCTCATTGTTGGATGCCACTCATAGATAAATGAACTATCTAATTTTAAACATGCTTGCTATCTGTTTCTATTTTGATTCTGGTCCATAAGGCATCAAAGTGTTTGATCTAAATCTGAATTGCATAAGCTGAGAATAGTGTTGGTTTTGGTTAATGAAGGGTGATCATGCTTAGTGCTTGTTGTTCTCTTATCTAGACTACCGTTGGTGTGTTATGCTTGATCTACAGAATAATGTGACCCAATAAATAATAATTTTATCTTTAGAAAGATGGCACTGTATATTGTGGCTAAGTTGTAAAATAACAACCCTGAAACTTGGATGTGGTATTAAACTGTCCTAATCTCATTTTATTGAGGTAGATATGGACATGATGATACATATAATATGCTCTAACCATGCATCAATTTGGTGGGAGAAGTTTTCCTTCGAATTATCGTAAGTCAAGGGTTATAAGGAACTAATTTTGACATAGAATTTTTTATTTAATTATTATTATTATTTTTTTCTTTCTAATAAAGTAGAAGTTCCGAGTTACTTACAAAATAGTCATTTTGATACTCTTAAGAACTTTGAAGAGCCATCTAAGGTTAACGTTCTAATGCTATAGTGTTTTACATATCTCCTTTCCGGTTACGTGCATTTACGCTATTTTCTGTTATATGCCTGTCTGTCTTTTATGGATCCTGTCTCTCTTTATCTCCATACCATACAAATGGGATTCAAGGATTGAAATTACAACTATCGAATTTACAGGAATCTTACCTTTGTGTTATTATATACAATATAGGGTGATATGAAGAAGCTTACTGGAAGTACTAGTGATGTTTCAGTCGATAAATGGCTGTACAAGCCTCTCTACTTGAATCATATGCATTGGGATCTCTTACTTCGTTCATACATCTGGGATGAACGTCTCTATTCACTTCTTTCATCCGAGCTTAAAGTTTGCGACCCTCAAATGAATGATAACTGTCAGGAAAACCAATCATCTACTGAAGATAGAGACTCTACTGTTCTTGTTCAAAGTGTTGAATCAGCATCTGATAATATTCCTGCTTTGATAGCGGACTCAACAGAAGAAATAAATAGCTTACAATGTGAAACAGTCACAATTGAAGGTGATGATGAATTACCTCTGGATTCTTCAGATCAGGTTGAGGCTGATCAAGAAAGTAGTGTCCAAGGTGATCTTACATCGTCATCTCAAATGGGGGTAAACGGTGGATTATCGTTTTTAACTTCATCAAAATCAGCAGATTCTAAAGGATGGATGTGGACATCTTTCTCGCAAATTGAAAACATGCATCTTAATGATATCCAAAGAGGATACTTTCCAAAATATGAACCCACCAACAGCTATAAAGCAGGATCCACCATATACAAAATAATTACCGAAGAGGGTTCAAAGCTTCATTTTCCGTTGGGTTCTGGTAATCATATAGTATCAGATTATGAAGATGAATTATCTAGTTTGATTGCATGTGCATTGGCTAAGATTCTATCAGAAGATGCAAACGATGAAACTAGATCATTTGACGATCCACAAAGAATGTCATCTTTAAGTTCCCCAAATTTGTCTTCCTTCGCTTCCATTGAGTCTGATGCTTCATCATTTGGTATTCCTTTAGAAGACTCACGGTTTTCTAGTTTTGATGGGTTAGAATCGTTGGATTCTGTTTCTTCTTCAGGACAACCTCATCGAATTATTTCTTTGGGAAGATTAGATAAGAAAGCTAAATATTCAGTAGGTTGTTTATTTGCTAAAGACTTCTTGAATCTTCGGGGTCAATGTGGCTTATCTGAATTGGATTATATCTCTTCATTAAGCCGTTGTAAGAATTGGAATGCAAAAGGAGGAAAGAGTAAATCATTCTTTGCTAAAACTATTGATGACCGTTTCATTATAAAGGAAATCAAGAACACTGAGTTTTGCTCGTTTATCGGGTTTGCTTCGGACTATTTCGGGTACATGAACCAGTGTTTAGATCTAGGAAACCAGACATGCCTAGCAAAAATTCTTGGGATTTATCAGGTTTGTTTGTTTGTTTCTATAATCGCTTGGATTTTCTTAGAGGTGGTAAGTTGGGCGGTCTGGCATGTTATGGGTCAAAACAGGTAACGTTTTGGTACCTGTCGATACGGGCTGGGTTGGTTGATACGGAAACAGTTTTGTCCAAAAAACAATTATTTTAAGTAATGAGTGGGTCAAAAAATATGATGACCTGAATTCGGTTCTTTCAAATATAATCTTCTTATTTGAATAACATAAATTGCAAGGTTTATGCATAAAGAAATTATACTTTAGGTGACTTCTGCGCATTTGAGTCCCACGTCCTTGTAAGTTGGTATCCTTTTGTATTACCTGTCTGATCCTTTTGTATTACCTGAAACAACATACTAATACGTCAATGGGTTGACATTACCATGTCTAGCTTCTTTTTTTAAAGTTATGTAGTATGTTAATATAATTGGTTGCAGGTGAAGAAAAGAAAGAGCGGGGAAAAACATGATCTAATGGTGATGGAGAATGTCACATATGGCCGGAAAATTACTAGACAGTATGATCTGAAAGGAGCTCTGTATGCTCGTTTCAATGCTTCTGGTGATGGTGCAGGAGATGTTCTTTTGGACCAAAATTTTGTGAACGACATGAACGTTTCTCCTTTATATGTTAGTATAAAAGCAAAGCGGAACTTGCAAAGGGCTGTATGGAATGACACTGCCTTTCTTAATGTGAGTATTACCTACTTTTATCTTCACTTATTCTGTAATTCATTTTATTACTGGGCGTCATAAAATGGGTGGGTCAGGGCAGCGGATGGGTCAAAATTATTGCACGTAAAAACGGCCTGGTTGGTAACATGAGAGCTGAATTCGTAGCTCCATTTTTATAATTTAGAGGTGGTGAAATGGTTGGGTTGGTAACATGTCATTATTATTATGGATCCAAATGGGCCAGTTTGAGTACAGGTTGATGTGTGTTTATCAGAAAACATTTGTCCTATTCTTTTTGAACTTTATAACTAATAAATACGATTATTAAAACTATATATTTAAGTTTACTACAAAAATCTAATGTTTTTGCTGAATAAAGTCTAGGAGGTTGTATGCATAACTAATACACATTAAGCGACTTTCCGTTCAACCCATCTTCACTATTTATGAACATCCATATGTTGATTCGTTTTTTAGTTATGTAACCAAGATAGGACCTATCATGTTTAGAATTTAAGTTAGGGACTTATTTTGTATGATTATTTTTATTTTCAGTCAATTGATGTGATGGATTATTCCTTGTTGGTTGGAGTGGACTCGGAGCAAAAGGAGCTTGTTTGTGGCATAATTGATTATGTTAGACAGTATACTTGGGACAAGCAACTCGAGAACTGGGTCAAGTCTTTTGTTGTTCCTAAAAACCAATTGCCGACTATTATCTCTCCAAAAGAATACAAAAAGAGATTCAGAAAGTTCATCGACACAAACTTTCTCACTGTTCCAAATGATTGGTGCTCTCAAAGATCATCTAACCGTTGCAGTCTCTGCGGTGTGAGTTTCGATCCAAAATCTCACGAGTATGACCATGGTCATGAGAATTAATTCTGTTACTATGAGGGGTGTTATATAGAATTTTGGATGCATATGTGGTGTACATATATAATATGATCATGTTACATGACATTCTTGGTCACCCTCTCCCCATGTATTATGCACTTTTTAAGCAGGTTTATGGGGAAATCTAGTTCCAAAGTGATAGGTATACAGATGCATATATTGTACACATGTTATATTTGAAGAGTTATGTGTGTTGTTTGAAATGAATGATAGAAGGTTGTGGTAATTGATTGTAACCTTTTTCCTATTTCAAAGTGACCATTTTTTCATAGCATGTTGGGGAAGTTCTGGTTGGGGTTGGGAAATGGGAACCGTTGGTACTTCATTGCTGAAAATGACCCTTTCATAGTATGTATATACCAAATTTGGATGCAAAATTGTAACGTTAATGGTTTAATATTTCAAATTTGAACTTTTTAATGAGTTAAATCCATGAATGGTCCCTATGTTTTACACACGTTTTTACCGTTCGTCTATATACTTTGTTTGTTGTATGGACAGTTCAAAAACTTAAAAGTTGTTGCATACTTAGTTACTCATCAACCTAAAATGACTAAAATAACCACATTTGGTCAAGCAAAATATATAGTATCACCAAGGGTGTATTAATCATTTTAGGTAGATGAAAGACTAAGTGTGCAATAACTTTTGAGTTTTTTGATTGTCCATGCAACAAACAAAGCATGTATTAGCTCTTTCGGTTGATGAAGTAGCAATAAACACAAGAAGGTAGCAATGCATTAGCTCTTTCGGCATAATAATATTTATTGAGCACATATAAACTTAAGCATGACTACTTGCCAACTGTGCTTTAAGTTTAGGCGAAAGAACACAACTCTTCACCATAATTCTACATTCATTCAAGCATTGGATGGAACCATGCCCGCATTATTATAAAAACTTGTAAGGTGAAAATTACCTTTATCCAAGCATCGGATGGAACCATGCCCGCATTATTATAAAAACTTGTAAGGTGAAAATTACCTTTATTCAAGCATCGGATGGAACCGAAGCTAACAACACCAAATTATAGAACTCGCATAACCTGCAAACTTGAAACAGTATGTAATCAAAAAGTACAATAACCAAACCTCCATATAAAGTAGCCACACAACCTCCATTTACCTCTATATAAAACAGTCACACAGCTTCCTCAAAACATTGGCCATGACCTTGATACACATAATCTTGGAAAATAAAATTAATTTAAACGAAAGCTACACTTTGCATATGTATTGTTACACATGAAAACTAACTTAAATTTGCCACTTCTAACCAATGGGACAACTCTTTTGCACAGTCATTCAATACTTGTTGTGAAAGTTGAAAACTTTTACAAATTGATTCTTCATTGAATACTCTTACAAAAATAAAAAATAAAGACAAAATAAATTCTTACAACATTTTAAACTTTTTTATATAGACATTTCATCAAACACGTGGTATGCATCATGTTGGTATTCATTCAAGAGACACTTGTCTCAACCATACATTTTCACCGAAAACATGATGTTTCTTTGCTGCTAAAGCCTTCCAAAACAAACCGCAGTTTGCAATTTCAAATTGAATATACAAACTAACCAATATTTTATCAAGATGGCTTATTCATTGAAGCAAGTCTGCCCACTTCTAAATTAATAAAACGAAAGTCTTATATATATTATGCCCTAAAAACGGAACAATGAATATAAGCAAAAAGATCAGAGAAAGTGTCCAGAAATTAGTCTTTACCTGATAGTTTCCTTCCACGATTAGCAGCACAGTACGAACAAAATAGACGTGAAAGGGGAATTATTCCTAATGCTATATCATTCTTTGCACAATCATGATCAAAGATCTAGCAAATGAGACATTTTTAGATATAGAAAAAATTAGATGTTTGAATGACCGTGCAAAACCCAAATGTGTTAACCACCATATAAATCTAACAAAAGCCTAATGTAAATACATAAGCAAAAACTTACCATGAAGAAGTTGAAGATGGAGATGGATAGAGAGATTCAAATTGATAAAAGATAGATAAAATTAGAGAAAGAATATGGAACTGAAGAAACAAATGAAGAGGAAAGGAAAATGAGATGTAATTTGGCTGTTTAATTTCCTGGGGGGGCGTGTATAAGATGTACTTTAAAATTAGGCGTGCTAGAAAAATTTCAAGGAAATAAAACCTTTTGCATGTCTTGAAAAACAAAATAATTATGAGGGTGGCATAAAGCATTTATATATATAAAAACTCACAACAAAATTAAACCAAATTAATTTCAAAATTAAAATTAATTGTTCCAATTTTTATTTTAAAAAAAGTTGACATCAGCGGAAGCATCAAGAGAAAACACATCAGCATTAAGATTGAAGGAGAATATGACAAATCAGTTTTAGTGATGTCAGCTTTATTGTCAAATTATATATAGTATAGATAGATGATACTAAATAATTTCTTAAGAGTAGCTAAGATCTCATCGATTTTGAATCATTTCTCTAGAGTAGGTAGTAAATGTTGAAATCGTTACAAAGAAAATTTAAAGTCAAATATCGTGTCTTAATAGACATCTGACATATTAGTTGATTATATTTTTATGTAATGTAAAATTCATATTAATAAATCGTTAGAAATGATGAACCGAAGACTAATCATCAATAAAACTTATTTAACAAAACTTAATCGAAGTAGAGTCTAAACTCTAAACTTCACAAATCTGAAAAAAAAAAATTGTTACAAAAGCATATCATATATACGATTTGACTAATTATTTATAGTAACATTTAAATCTCAGAAGAATATATTGAAGAAACAAAAGAAAGTGATGAGAGGTGGAGTTGTCGGAGGGCCACTTCTTTGCATCGGCGATCTGCTCAGTGACGTCGGAGATGATGATCATCAACAACCCACCACCACACCCCCTTCTGCTGACGTCACCATTCAACCTTCTGATCTCACCAAACTATATCAGGTCTCTTTCTTTACTCCTCCTTCCTTGTGCTTTACATATATATAAATTAGGGCTTCAATTAACAACCTCCAAATTAAGCAATTATACGTTTGCCCTAGCATCTAACTCACTACAACCGCAAATAATTGTGTAATAAATTACCATATGTATGTAAAGGTTTAATCAGTAGAAAATTAATGAGCTTTAGGGAAGATATAGCAGGGTGCTGTGATCCGAATCCCATAATGTAATTCGGTTGAATAATCGGTTCTAAAATTCTCACTCAAAGAGGGTGAATTTAAGATAATCGGAACTCGATTGATTGTATTCTGATCAAAAGTTACTGACTTGAGCTTCCTTCCTCTGAATGATCATGTGCCTACTTTGTAATCTTAAAGATGCTGTTATTTGGATCATATTATTATAACATAACATGTACCCATACCCAAAGATAATATTACAATAATTCTTGCTATGGCTATATATCAACAGTTCTGTTTTTCTGATGAATATTATACCTCTCTTCATAATGTTTGTAAAACACATTCCTTCTCGTAATTATGAAATATTTTTGGCTCAAGACTTGTTAAGGTCAATCCATTTGACCCTGAAAAACTCATCCGCAAACATGAAAAGATATCAACTAAGAATGGGTCCTGAATATGGTCCGTACTTTCAAACTTACTATTTCAAGGTCCAAAACTATGATTATATCATCATCTATATAGGTCCCTAGTTAACCTTTAGTGCAGATGTGGTAAAGGATATACATGTTTGAATTTTTTTGTTTACAGATTAAAAGTTTGGAATTTGAAGTGTTGATTTTGAATTAATGAATCATATACCATAAAGGCATAAATGGACTTCAAGTATATGCTTCTTTTTAGCAGTTTGTTCTTTTCTATATTGTGGTAGCACTTATGTAGTTATGTTATTTGCTTCCACTTATATGATAGTACTATGTTAGTAGATGGAAACCGTTCAAATAGTCGTACTAATGTGTGCTTTTTTAACAAACCAGTATGAGAAGACGTTTATGTATATAACATTACATACATTTCATTTCATGAGTTATGTGTAAACAGGTAATTCAACATCCATCTTTCAAGTTATAAATCAGTAGTGTGTTTAGAATTTTCTCATCGAGACTAGAACGTGTGGTTGAATGATAGTATTACAATATCTGGCATAAACTGGTTTGTAATGGTTATCATATTAATTCTATTAGTCAAAAGTGTTTGTACTTTAATGTTGCTGTTTATTTACTTCCAGGAAAGTTACAAATGCTTGAATGATGCACTTGATGGTACTTCCCATTCATGGACATCTCATACACTTGAGGTAAGTCAACTTAGTTGAATTCAAACAAATTTTCCATCTGTTGCTTTCAGCAAAAGTTCAACCTTTTATTCTACAAAGTGATAGAAAAATATGAATCTTTTGGTTCGTAAATGTAGAACGTGGCCTGATACGTGGGGTCAATGTTGGCCAGTAATCAAGTTTTTGGGTAGAATCGTAATTATTTTACTAAGCGTATTAAGTAGGTTAATTTTTGTGGCAGCTATGTTCGGCCCTGGAAACTGCAAACAAGTTGATTCAATCTAGCAGCTCTCATGTTATGGAGATGTCACAGAAGATTAAGGAGCTTGAGAAGATTGCCAGCAAGGGTAATTTGGTCATTAAAGAAGCTGAATTCATCCACAGTTTCACAAGACAGGAAGGATCACTTGATTGATTTGTATTCATTTCAGTGAGATATGTTTACCTAAAGTAACGATCGTAAACTTTAGGTGCCTAAACGATGTTCCAAATCCCTGGAGACATAAATCTTCTTGCAATGAATATTGGAAACGCAAATGAGTTTATGGAGTTACTTATTGGTGACTGTTTGGGTCGTTGTTGTGTTCTAAATTGTGTGGAGATGCTTGCTTAAGGTTGGTCTTCTAATCATAATGCTAAAATTGGTGATTAATCTTTTCGTTGATTGCTTCGATTGTTCGACTACCTTATGAATATGTAATTAAATGTATGACTGTAAATAAAAAATAAGTTTATCGAGCATACATATAATTGGTTAACTACTTTGATAAAAGTGATTTAACATTTATAACTTGGATCATACTGCTACCAGAACAAACAAATGACAAAGAAAATAGATCTCAAGTAAACAGGCCCACTGACACAAGCCCAAACAATCAAATGCCATCTAATTTAATCTAATCTAATCTAGGAAACCCTATTATATTTTTGACGCCAAGGGTGTGTTTGACAATCATATTTTAGAGGACTATGGAGGATTATAGGAGATTGAGATTCTCATTTTTAGAAACTCAATTCCTTGTAAATTGATAATCCTTATTTGACATGTATATTAGAAGAAAGCTTCTTAAAATAAGAATCCCCTAATTTAGACTAGCTTATTTAGAGAATACTCATCCCCTCATTATTAAATTACTAGATCACATTTTTTCTAATTATTAAAATTTTAAAATTATAATATATGATACCCTTATAACTCCATCTCAAGCTAATTTGCCAACCACTTATTGAAAAATAAAAACTTCAACTCCAACCCCAAACAAAAGCCCCAGCTCCAGCTTATACCTTCCGGCTCCATCTCCATCCCCAGCTAATTTTGCGAAACACACCCTAAGTGCTTCCAAATTAGTGGATTCCCATTCAAAGAAACCCTATTATATTTTTGAGGCCAAACAAGGATTGTGAAATTATAAGAGAATGAGATTCTTAAAATTAGAATCTTAAGCTCCTAGAATCCCTAATAATCCCCTAAATAGTGGTTGCCAAACACACCCTAGTCTAATCTAAATAAGTCACTAAATGCATAAATAGCTCAAATTCTCAAAGTAAATACAGAAGTATAAAATCATAAGACTTTTTTACATTGTTCGTCCATGTGGTTTGTCTAAAATTTCACTCGTCATCCTTGTACTTTTTTTTGGCACTGGTCGTCCATGTGGTTGCTAGTTGTTGCACTCGCAGTCATTGTCACTAACGGCCGTTAGTTTTCTTTGTTAAAGGACCATCCGTGTAATTTTTATTTTCAAATTTTAAGCTTAATTAAATTTAATATTATTTTTAATTGTACTTAGCTAATTTATTTTTTGAATAATTTAATCAATTTAATTTAATTATTTTAATCAACTTTTTTTGTGACGGTTAATTTATTCTATTTTTTAAGTATCCCGATTTATATAAACCCACTGAAAATATAATAGTTTAAATATATAATAATTTTTAAATAGTTTATACTCTAATTATGTATATCATCGTCGAATGTACGACTCCATATAGACTATTCTACATGCCTACATATATATTGTTAATAGTTTTGTATACCATAATTTTTTTGAAAATATTCAATCTAAAAAATTGTCATGTACTATCGGTATAATTTTTCTACTAATTTACATAATTTAATATGTGTCGGTTATTTAAAAAAACACGTAATGTTCAACATATGGAGTATAATAATACTATACGCTACGTAGTTATTACAATTTAGTATTTTACAATTTTTTCTTCAATTAACTCAAAAACAAATGTTACACATTGATAATGTGCAATTTGAGTACGTTCATAATATACAAAACTATTAATAATATATATGTAGTAATGTAGAATTGTCTATACGGAGTCGTGAAACCGACGATGATATGCAAAATTAAGAGTATAAACTATTTAAAAAACTATTATATTTTTAAACTATTATATTTTTAGTGAGTTTATATAGATCTAACACTTAAAATATAGAATAAAATAACTGTCACGAAAAAAGTTGATTAAAATAATTAAATTGAATTGATTAGATTATTCAAAAAATAAATTAGCTAAATACAATTAAAAACAATATTAAATTTAATTAAACTTAAAATCTGGAAAAAAATACATGGATGGTCCTTTAACGAAGAAAACTAACGGCCGTTAGTAACAAGGACTGCGAGTGCAACAACTAGCAACCACATGATCGATCAGTGCCAAAAAAAAATACAAGGACGACGAGTAAAATTACAGACAAACCACTTAAACGAACAATGTAAAAAAAGTCAAACCATAAAACAATTTAAGGTTTGTGTACAAATAAAATTAAAAACAAACTAGACATATGAACTACTAAAAACTTCATCTCTTTAAAATTATGTCGATAATAATTTTACTTGATCATGTAACAAGCAAATGTTTTTCGCATATATAATGAATTATGTATTAACGAACTATGCAAATGTGATTCAAATATCAAGTTATCGTTATTTTGACAAATTCTCACCAACATGATGATTCACTTGAGGTTTTGTAGTTTTGTACTTGTATATATTTCGGTCTGTTTGTAACCAAAAAATCAAACACATGATGTTTAATATCAATTACTTCTATATGATTGCTATTACGATGAAGATTTTCTGATAATTCCACAATAAAATTGTAGTAATAATATGGGCTAAGTCCCTCGAAATGCAACGAACTTTGCTCAAAAGTCTATTGTATGCGACCAACTTTCGAGGAGGCATAAGAATGCAACCAACTTTCAAAAATGGTGTTTTAATGTAATTTGCTGACGTGTCGCTCGTTGAAGGTGACACTTGGCGTACGGATGTGCCACGTGGCTTCCGGAGAGTTTGACAACTCATCGACACGTCAGCAAATTACATTAAAACACCATTTTTGAAAGTTGGTTGCATTCTTATACCTCCTCGAAAGTTGGTCGCATACAATAGAGTTTTTGGCAAAGTTCGTTGCATTTCGAGGGACTTAGCCCTAATAATATATACATATTAATTTATTATAATCTAAGATAGTCGTAAATTAATAAATATACTTTACTTATCACGGGGACGGTTAAGCAACGTTTGCGTAACGGTGACATGTCATTACAAACCAAAATAATAAAATAAATAATTGACTCAACAAAGTTTGTGTCAAGTTATTTTAGCAAAATAGTATTAACATTACTTAACTATTTTTAAGATGACAAGATCTCCTAAGATCTCGGCAGAAATACTCTACATGTCTAAAATTTGTTGGGTAAACATTCTTTGATGCGTAGTGAACCGGTTTGTAAATGATAACCGGAATACTGATTACTTATCGTTTCTTAAAGTAAAAATATTTTACAAAATGTGAACCGTAAAACAGAAACACAATTATTGATTGATTCCAATGTAATTGTCAATTACACGAATACATAAACTTTGTAATGTAAGAGGAAAATAATTATATGATTAATAATTTTAATATACATTGAAATATTTTTTGATTGGCATTATTTTTGAGACGAAATAGAATAATAAGTGGGTACTCAAGTTGTAACTAAAAAAGTAGTATTAGTGATATGGGTATCGTTAATGATAGCCCTAAGTGTTGTGAATAACGTGCATCAATTGGTTCTACTCAAAGGATATTTATAGAGGGTCAATTAAAATTCAGGAGGTAAGAGGTTTTATTATGGTATGAGTACAAGTATTAATGCATATTTTAAATTCTTATTGACAACCCTTAAGGCTGTCGTTATCATTTTTCTAGTAATATATACTCCGTATTTATTATTTATTATCTTTATTAAAGTAAAAGTTAATGGATGATGGTAAAGACGTTTTGAGCCGGTTAAAGCCGGCAAAAAACAGTTAACACTGAGTTTGTTAAATCTTATATTTACCAGTCAAACTACGACGTTGTTATCTCTACAATCGCTTTCAGCAACAAGCCTATTTATTTGTCACACTTCCTCAATATAAAAAAACTCACCTTTCAATTTGATGACTTCAATGCTAGCTAAATTAATTAGTTCACATTTATTTATCCTATATATTAACTTCATATTCATATAGTTATTATGTGCCGTCATAAACAGTTGGTCTTACTAATATTAGCAGCAATTCTTAACAAGTGTTGTTTACATTTTTGTAATGACAAAGTTCATTGCACCCTAGAGTAACTTTACTCTCAGAAAGAGTGTTATGTTTACAAAAGTTTTACAAAATTTGACATAAGAAATACGTGTAGAAATCATATGAAAGAAGAGAAATATGAAAGAAATATAAAAGCCCATCTCTCATATCTATTAAATAAAAAACAATAAAAAGATAATTATCGGTAACTTATTAGTAATTTACATCATAAACTCTTAAAATGTAACTATATGTACTAAATTTATCAGTCATGTATAGAAATTAGTCATTACTTTTTTTTGAATAGTAGTACCAATCAGTGAGAAAACTCAAAAAGTTGGCATTTGTAACATGTCAAAGAAGTTGAAGAAAATAAGACGAATTTCCAGTTTAAATTACTTTTTGACTTTGTCTTTATATTAACATAATTTGTATGTATTGGGTTATTGGCAGTTAAATAAATGAAAGAATAAATAAATAAAATAAAGTTAAATCCGTACGTGTAAGTATGTATAGTATGTACTTTTTTTGTATTGTTTGCAAATACAAAAGGTACTAGTTTGAGATGGTTTATTTAAACGGATCATATACTTATTGGTTCCCATAAAAATTGTAAAGAAAATGAACATTTAAAATTAAGTAGGTTGATTCGTCCTTATTTTTCACATATATAAAAGATACATGCTTAAAAATAAATAATGAGAATGGTAATGATAGCCATATGGGTTGTCAATAAGACACATATAATGTATTTATCGCACTCACAGTTTTCTTGTTTTATACAACTATAAATTGCATTAAATTCATTGAAAATTTTCTTTTTATTGGTAATGTATTAATTGAAATATTTGATTATAAAGGGAACTTTAAATTAAATAAATGAATTATATATGTCTTAGGTGGTACCATTAAATCAATTCCCATAAATAGTGACCAACATGTTAGGGTTCGAATATGTACCCCATCATATGTGATTGATTTGTGGATTGATGCTTTATTCGACTTTGATGCATTTTGCATGTGGAGCGAATGGGTACCATTGAAATATGATAAGGGTCCATCCAAATTACCCGTTATAATAGTATTATCAATTTTATGAAAATTGTTAGTTTTTCTTGTGTCTTGTATAATTTTGTTTACTTGGATCTTTTTTCTGCGTCACTTTCTATATTTCAACTTAATCGACGTTACTGCTTTTTTATGTTTCAGTTTTTTCCTTTCTTAACATACTTTTTAACTCTTGTTGCAACTTTTGGGATGAATGAGTTTATGTCGTTTGAAACACATAGGGTGTACACTTAACCCATAGACCACGTACACTTACTACGATCATTTAAAAAACTAAACTAAACCTCGTCTGAGTGTCACATAAGCATAATTGAAAAAGAACTAACTTAGAACTTAACACTACTTATAAAAATTGAAGAACCGAACTTCTTTTTTTCACCTCGCATTTACCATTAATATTTTTAATATACCCCCCGAAAGGGCCGGATAAGGTAGAAAAGAAAAATAGTGGTCACACTCTTTTTCAATTCGCTCCTTTCCTTCTCTCGTCAAACCCCTTCCTCAAAAGGACAATGGACGCAAACTCACTCTAAGTCTCTGACTATAACATTCCTTCGTCCTGCCCATTGGTGAACGGAGTCTAACGGTCTAAGACTCGAAGAGGTCTTAGAAGAACCATCTAAGTTATTTAGGTCAACTAGTCCGGATGCATGGTGATGATGATACATACGAGCTCAAGTGCCTATAATACGCGTAAAAAGATGATTACAAGTATGTTAAGTACCCACTTTTAGTTGTTTTTCCAAATAATGGATTCAATTAAGGACGGTTGACGTGTATAAAATATGTTGTTTAATTTGCAAGTATACACTCTAATTAAATACTATGATAAAAAATAAAATACGTGTTTATCAGATGATTAATTATATATTTATATTAATATTAATGATAATATAGTATGTAGACCAATAGAATGTTTCCGTCCAGGTTGCAACTTCATAATCGAGTACATTATGTAAACGTACACTTATTAGTTGACAAATAAACCCATTATTTTATAACTCAAATCATTTTAGCATGTCATCAACCGTTGAAGAAGACAATAACAAAAACAAATGGTGTTTGTCTTTTTATTTATTTATTTATTTATTATTATTATTATTATTATTATTATTATTATTATTATTATTATTATTATTATTATTTTATTTCGTTCCAAACTTTTTGAATAGATAAAACAGAAATGGGTCACATATATAGTTTCTGAACTGATCATTATAATTGTGGACTTATTTTTTTAATAGATTTTATATATCCCTTCTTAGTGCAATGATAAGTTCTCACTCTTTGAACATTTACACTTTATGTCTAGTGGATCAGATCAATATCATTCTCATAAATAGATTGGAGCACGAGGTGGAGTGACACAATATTTATGGTGTTCTTATAAGAACGTTGAAAGAGTGGAAGATATTGATTTTACAGTGTTCTCAAAATGTATCTTTGATTTTCTTTTTCAATCAATTAGTATGTATGTGAGTAAGAAAATAAAAAGAAAAACAAAAATTACAGCGTTCGGCCATGAATGCCACTACAGAACGTCATCACGGAGTGAGAGAACATGTCCAGACAGTGTTATTGACTGAGAACAACGACAAAACAGCCCCCCTCCCCCATTCTAGATGCTCTATGGGATAGAAGAACTTTATATATCTTATACAATGTTCTTCTTCTTTTTCTTTTTTCATTCTTTTCTTTTTGGAATACGTGTATTAGACTATAATTCAAAGTTTGTATTCAATTCATTTAAGTATATTGTATGTATAAAACTTTTCAGATATTGATAATGGTTTTTTCTGACTATTAGTTACTATTTGTAACCGCTGATGTTGCAGTCATTTTTTATTGATGTGGCAAACACGTGTTATGATTGTCACGTCATACAAAACGCAACCAGATAAGCAAGTCATCAGTTACATATAACAACTATAATTGAATGTTTGATGTTTGATACACAAAATTAAATAAAAATGAAATTGAATACACATAATATACTTTAAGTTTAACTATAATTGAATGTTTGATGTTTGATACACAAAATTAAATAAAAATGAAATTGAATCACACAATATACTTTAAGTTATATAGAGTAACGTTAGATACATATTCAAGCACTTACATTTTTTTATTATTATACTCGTTAGTGTCGTTAGCTTTATGTTTAATTTTTTAATGACAAGTAGCAATTATTAGTTTTTTACAATGGATCAATAAGTGAATTATATATAATTCTGGAACCCAATAGTATACATCATCCAATCGCATTGAATATTAACTTTCTCCCATTGGATGCCCAATTTACATCAACCAAAATTACCAATTACATACTACTTACTTTTTATAAATTGTTTAATTACTTAGTCGGAAAGCAGTTAATGTATTATATTTAGCATCTCTATTTACTACCAAGTGCCTGCATTTTCTTTTGGTCCATGTCAAACACTCAACTTAATCAAAAAGTTCTACGATAACTACATTAGATTTTATATTTTTAGTGAATTTAGCAAAATGCATGGTGAGTTTATCACCGCCAAATAATTAAACTTGTTTAAATTATGTATATACCAACAAGTATCACATAATTGTTGACGATTTCAAGTCATGTATTTCCCTGATGACCATCTTGTTCCATATTTTGTTCAACATATAGATAGCTAGTTAGATCCCAAAAGACATAACTTTTTGTTTATAATAATCACTTTAAATTAAATACTTGAATTCTTTGTTTTTGTTATCTTATTTTTTAAGTTCTACTCAGTTTCTTATAAACATGGGTCTCTTTCATATGAATTGATAGGTTTATGTATAACCAGAACAATTCGATATTCAAACTTATAAGTTCTTTCGCCGATTAATAATACCAAATATCGATACATGTGATTGAACTATCTCCCACAACTATCCAAACACAACAATTACTAAAAGGTAAAGTAACTTGATTACATCTTAAGTTAGTCGCTATTGACGATGACTAATATATAAACATTGATTCATGTATGTTTGTTTAACTTATAATTGTAGAAAATTGCAACACTTGAACTTTGTTAGAACTTCATAGGCTTGCCTAGTTCATGTATCACTCATGTCACCCTCAAATGACAATGGAAAGGACATATTCTACTATTAATTTGATCATAAGTTAATAACGTGACAAAAATAATATTGTTTACATCTCATTTTCGTCATATATATAACGTGAGTTTTAGTACTTTTGGTGTCAATTTTGTTCTTCATTAGTAATCACTCAAATACTAGATAGTAACACATATCTTGTCATTTACGACCAATTTTCTCTTATGTTCTCTATAAAACTACATAACTAATGTCATATCGATTAAAAGTTGGCTCTAAAATAGAAAATTTCATGGAATAAAACGTAATATAAAGATTTGCAACTTAATTGGGATGTACATATTATTATTATTATTATTATTGTTATTATTGTGGGTAATATAGTTCTCCATGAGCACAAAATCCATTTAACATGTCCGTTAAAAAGGTTCCATATCTTTATATATAATTAAAATAGAATATGACAGAGCAATCTGAACCTTAAATTGGTTTCATTCATAAAGATCATACGGTTAAAATTATTTCCTACATCTTTTCTTAATTTTTAAAATGTGTACCCACAACTATTGAAATTGGCACTTCCAGTACTTCCTAATTTTTTTTTGTCCTTATAGTTTAAATATTATGACGTTTTAAGTGGTGATTTATAAATAAACCAATTGTATTGAAATATTTATCTATATTGATTGATTACATTAATTTTCAATCAACATCATGAAACTAAAAAATGGTCGTCCATATAGCCATACAACTGTAATATGATGAATACGTTAAAGTCATAACTAAAATATTTTATGACTTTAACTAATAATCCCTTAAATAATATACATCAAGCTAAACAACAGACAAACATATGTCATATTCAACCATAATGTTCTTTTTTTTTTAGATTCATGGATTTTATATTTTTACAAGTTGAGTTTAAAGCATTGCCAAAAACAACTTGGGTTTTGCTATAAAACTATTAAATGATAAAGACCCTCTTGAAGATCATGAAACTTCAATTGATTTTGAAGGTATTAAATTAAATTTAGATTTTCATAGTAAAATATTATTTTTCCTTTTAATAAGCACATCTTTGCATTTATTACAACAAGTTTTAAATGTACTCGATGATGAATTTGCTATCGAGCGTTTTATTGATTAGTTAAAATTTAACATCTACAAAGATCAAGTTGACGAATATGTTTTCAAAAACCTTATGAAGATAATTATGAGGGCTGATATACTAACTAAACAATTTCGCTCATTTGGACATTAAATTGATGATGATATGTCGTGGATCTCAACTTCTTCAAGGAAAATTAGAGTTTAAAATTTGTTATTTTTTATATCATTGTAATACATGTATTCCACTTTTGGAATCCCAGATAATAATAACATTATTTTCATCTTAATTATTCATTATTATGTTAAAAAAATTTATAATTATATGCATTATTATTATCGTTATTCAAAATCTATTATCATTGCTTATCTATATGTGTATATGATCACAACAATTTACAATTTAGATAGAAATTTAAGTTTGAATTACAAAATACAGTTATCAGACTTGGACCGAATTCATTGTTAATTTAACTTTCAAAAATTGTTTTGTGAAACGACATGTCCTATATTTTAATAAAAATATTTTTTAGTTAAAAAAAAAACTATTTTCATATATATTTTTAATAACTTAATTAAAAAAAACAAAAAACCTGAACCGTACTAAACTGATGGAGTATATGCCCAATGTTATTGGTTGAGTATTATATTATATAAAATTTCAGTTCATAGTACAATTTCATTTAACTTAAATTTTTAATTACACAATTTTTTAAATTAAATGTCTAAGCCCCGCGTTGTCGTGAGACCTCACCTAGTAGTAATTAATAGCAAGTAGGCAAATTAACTAGTGTACGGCTTGTTCAAGATGATTCATTTGCAACCAAAGGTTGATAACCGGCAATCTACACCGGCTGTCTATCAAAGATGTGGGGGGCATACCTGACTAATCATTAGTTGTAGTTATGGAGGTGTTAGGATAAGAATTTGTGATCTTGTGCTATTTGTGGCAAAGATACCCCCACTAATTACCAACTGAGCTATATGTTATTGGTAAGACAGATTCTTTTATGCTGTTGAACGTGCATCATACATCAATTAGTGTCACTGTGTACGAGTTTTCATTTATAATAGAGTTTGTTTCTACCATCGAAAATGGTCAACATTGACTGTAACTCTGTAAGAAAAGTCTCCCAAAATTACATGTTTATAAAAGATTGCTAGATGTGAGTTGGCACTTGGTACTTGGCACTCACGACACAAGTTACCCACTTTGTTGCAATGAACGTGGACACAAAAGAATGAACACCTAAAGCATCACTAATTGATCGAAGGTTTGACTTAATGTGATTTGATTAATATCTTTGACTTAATGCAATTTGTTTAATTGCACCAAAACCCGCCCATAAATTTTCTTTCAATCTATATACTACTATCTGGCGAGTACCCGGTTTTTATTATGAGTAAGGTTCAAAGGAGAAGACCTTATATAGGGAAGGGGGAGAAGAGATATCTTACTGCATCTTAAGACAAATTGTAAAGTTTAAATGCAGTGATATTAAAATACAGTGAAATTTGTATGTATAAAATGAAGTGTTGTTAGAATGCAAAATTTTTATCCTAAAATGCAGTAAAAACTTATCTTCTCTTCTTTCTCCTCAAATGAGATGTCTTCCCCTCAGACCTTCACCTTTTACAATATTATAAATAGATAAAATTTACTTGTTACGAATATATATTAGTTTCACAATTTTTATGAAGTTAAAAAGCTTTAATTTCATTATAAACAAAATGTATATATCTAACAGAGATATTAATAAAGATTGTAAAGGTATAACATCATAAGAAATTTATGCTAGTAAACTCATTTTTTTTTCTTTTAGAAAATTTAAAGTAATTGTGTTTAGAAAAGATGACATCATCAATATACTTACCATATATTAAACTTTAAGATTAATAATGGGGAGTAATCACTTGTGGAAAATGAACGGGTGGATCAAACGTCTGTCAGTGATTCCACAACCATCTTTAAAAAAAGGGACAATATCATATATCCCCCTAATAAACCATGAAATAACATATTTACCCAATCAAATCACATAATATCATATATACCCAATCTAAACTCTAAAATGCTCATATTTACCCATTTCATTAATTTTATCATAACTAATACTTTAAATTCTTGAATAAAAAAAATAGAAAGACCACTCTACCCTTTTAAATTAGTTGTCATACTTTGCCTTCTAATGTAAAAGCCATATGGTTCTTATCAACCATTTGCAAGTTTTGGTGAGAAACATATCTAGTTTTCATATTTCAGTCCGATATTAAAACTAAATCCTATCATTCAATTCAAAATTTGTATTATATTAAGCTTCGACTCCATATTTTATATTGGTTATATTGCTATTGTTTCTAACGAATTGTTAGTATCTATAATAACAAGTACTGTGCTTGATATATTAATTATATTGTACAATTTATCAATGGTGACACTAATTCTAATATACTTTTAATTAATCAATAAGAAAGTGTGATGACAAAAGGAGATAAAACTACAAGAACCTGCGATTTTTTTATCAAATGAATATATGCGATTTTTTTTATCAAATGAATATATTATTGTGCTTAATTTCTTTTGTGAATGGAGATGGTTACAGAAACGGGAGTTGTATTCTCAACAAAGGTCGTATTAATTTATCATTTTACATAAAATTGGTTTGAGTTTTGAAAGGGAGAAGGAGAAGGAGAAGGTTAAGGATATAATGCTCATTTACTTTTTGATTTAAAAGTTTTTTAGGTATTAATAATTAATAAATTTATTTAATGGGTAAATATGAGAAATTTTGAATATAAATTGGATATATATATATATGATATTTTGTTGTTTAGTTGGGTAAATATGTTATTTTGTTATTTAGGAGGAGGATATATGATATCATCCCTTAAAAAAAATAGTAAGCCCCTCACTAATTATAAAAGACTTTTTTACACTGTTCATCCCCGTGGTTTGTCTAGATATTCACTCGTCATCCTTGTACTTTTTTTTGGCATTGGTCATCCCTGTGGTTGTTAATTCTTGCACTCGTAGTCCTTGTCGCTAACGGCCATTAGTTTTCTTCGTTAAAGGACCATTCGTGTAAATTTTTTTCAAATTTAAAGTTTATTTAAATTTAATAGTATTTTTAATTGTACTTAGATAATTTGTTTTTCGAATAATCTAATCAATTTAATTTAAATATTTTAATCAGTTTTTTTTCGTCACAATTAATTTATTCTATTTTTTAGTGTACCGATCTATATAAACCCACAAAAAATATAAATAGTTTAAAAATATAATAGTTTTTTAAATAGTTTATACTCTTAATTTTGCATATCATCATCGATTTCATGACTCCGTATAGACAATTCTACATGCCTACATATATATTGCTAGTAAAATTAACTAAATACGGTTATTCAATACTATACGCAACGTAATTATTGCAATTTAGTAATTTATAATTTTTTCTTTAATTAACTAAAAAATAAATATTACATGTTGATAATATGCAATTTGAGTACGTTCACAATATACAAAACTAGCAATATATATGTAGGCATGTAAAATTGTCTATACGGAGTCATGAAATTGACGATGATATTTAAAATTAAGAGTATAAACTATTTACAAAACTATTATGTTCTTTAGTGTGTTTATATGGATCGGGCACTAACAAATAGAATAAATTAATTGCCACGAAAAAAACTGATTAAAATAATTAAATTATCCGAAAAATAAATTAGCTTAGTACAATTAAAAATAATATTAAATTCAAATAAACGTTAAATTTGGGGGGAAAATTTTACATGGATGGTCCTTTAACGAAGAAAACTAACGGCTGTTAGTGACAAGGACTACGAGTGCAAGAATTAGCAACCACAGGGTAGACCAGTGCCAAAAAAAAGTACAAGGATGATGAGTGAAATTATAGACAAACCATAAGGACGAACGGTGTAAAAAAGTCATTATAAAACTCAATATTAATCATCCTACGAGATTCATTATGCAGTTGATATGACCAAAAGAAAAGTACTGAAAAGGTAGTTTGTACTGACGATTGAGCTGAGGGCTAGAATGGAAGTGAAGGTGTTTAAAGTAGCAGAGTAATAAGTATGTGATCTTTTATTTGTGAGTAAATTACATTGTCAGTCCTTGTGGTTGTCCTTATATTACGGACTCAATCCTCGGGTCGGGTATTGTGCGGATCCGGTTCCTTGACCCGGTTTTTTGTTTCATTACCGGTCCCTCCTCCAATTTCAAAAAGTCTTTTCTTAAACTTTTTTGTTTTTCGTATTTATTATGTATTATATAAATCAAAAGGATAAATATAATTTGCAAATCGGATTCTTTTCACACACACACACCAAACAAAAACACTAGCTTCGTCGTGTTCATCAAATAATCAAAACAAAACATGTATTTACTTTTTCTAATAAACTGGATATACAAGCTCTGCAAAGCCCAGTCACCACCTCGTCACCAGCATTGTCGTGTTCATCACCACCACCATCCCTCTGTTGCCGCCGTCGTGTTCATCACCTCGTCGGAATTACCACTGGTCACCGGGGCAAACTCTGACGAATTTACAAACTCCGGCCAATTTACGAACTCCGACGCAAGATCCGATCATTTGTTTTGCAAAACTCCGACGCAAAACGCACAAAATGAATCCGTCAAGGTTCCGACCTGAATTGCACAAAGATGACTAGAAAACTCCAACGCTCGTGTGTGGAGTTCCGTCAGACACGATTTTGGAAGTGTAATTTCGATCGTCACGTGATATACGTCACACGAATAGTGGTAGTCAACTATTATTTTTAGTGGTGGTGGTAAACGGAATAAAATCTCAATGGTAATTCTATAATATGTTTAATTGATGTGTCTTATTTGCATTTATGGTTTTACGAAAGTAGCAGAGATTTTTTTTTTTTTTTTATGTTTTTGATTGAGGAAAGAAAGTTGGGTTTAGGGAGTTGAAAAGGTTGGGTGTTATGTGTTTAGGAAGAAGGTAAGGGTATTTTAGTCTTTTCATTTCGATTCAGGTGGATGAAGGACTTGTAATGAAACAAAAAACCGGGTCAAAGGGACTGAACCGTACAATACCCAACTCAAGGACTGGGTCCGTAATATAGGTATAACCACAGGGATGGTAGTGTAATTTACTCTTTATTTTTATTTTTTCAATCGTCAAGTTAACAACTATCATACCCCACGTAATAATATATGTACATAACTCCCACTATGAACCCACATTCTTTTGGTTAATGGGCTCCACAGTACCACTAGACCATAGGCACTTTTGTACAACCATGCAATGAAATAATGATTTCATTTAATTTAAAATTAAAAGATTAGTACTTGTTTTTTAATTAATTTACAAATATCCACAAATGTACTCAAACTCTACATCAGTGTTGGATCTAAGCATTGTTGAGTATGAAACATTGAAACCTAACCAGATGAACTATATTTCAAACAATTCAAGTTACCTTTGCATATAACATATATTTAATTCAAAAGTTGTACTACGTATCATGTATGACCCGCTTCAAATATTAAATATTTGGTATCATATATTTAAATCTTTTCATAAAATTATATATACACAGATTTGGGTTTTTATGATTAAACAAATTGTTGGCATTTTGGTTAAGATAGTTGGTAATGGACATATCTCTCTCCATTTGACGTCACACGCTAGGAATCTGAGACTTCATTGGTAGATTCCCAGAATGTGCTTTTCAAACTCCATTTTTTAATCCCATATCTCTCCAATAATCCAACATATGTATATATATTCCCACTTGATTACCAAATATTAATTTCATTATTCTTTGAATAATCCAAATCAACCGTAATTATTGTTCGCTTTTCTATACGTGATTATTAAATAGAACATTTGTTCATATGAAGTAATGGTAATTCACGGAGTAGTGCGAATTAATCTTTATACGTAAATCTGCTCCGTGATATTTCAAATGAGTTGACAAAGTATGATCCCCTGAGATCCACTCGTCCTAACGAATAAGCAAGAGATAACCCATAACTTTTTAATCTTCACCGTGACTTGCCAAAAGTAGAATTGAAAGATGCTTTCAAAGAGGGTTAATTGTTTCGTTATGTATTAAACTTTACATGTTTTACTATTGTATGCAACATACTTACATTTATTCTATTGTATGTAGTAAACTTGTAAATATAGTCTATTGTATGTATTATTTCATTTTGAGGTAATGCCAAAAAAGGAAGCTTTCCTATTTGGGTCTTACCCAAAATGGTTATTTTACATACAATAGATCATATTTACAAGTTTAATACACACAATAGAAGTTTTCAAAATTCGACTTATACAATAGTAAAAAGTTTAAATTTTGATACATAACGAAACAATAAACCCTTGAAAGAAAGGTACCGGATTTGAGGGGTCTCCATTGCTTAGAGTAATGTTATGTGATTTTTCAATGAGGAGGTTGAAAGAGTATGTACTCTATGAGTCTTAAATATAAATAAAAGTAATTGCATCGCATACACAAAAATAAAATATAAATATATAAATTAAATGACTCTGGCTTGTATGAGACACCTGAGGTTAAATTAGAGTAATACGAGTATTAAAGAGACCTGAAAATACATGTTTGAAAATATATTTATTTTTGTCAACATTTTAATACATCGAAAGCGCATTTTCACTCTCTTCTTTATAACAATTTTCCCAATAAATGTTTTAAGGTTTTACAATAGAGAAATGTAATCAATGTTAATGTGAGTTAACTTTAATCATCAAAAAGAATAACTTGATGCTGTGTTATTTCCAGTTTACACCATATATACTCTTTAGTGCATAGATGAATAATACGCATTAAAAAGTATATTGTATACATTGAAATCTTGAACATTTTAGATATATATATGTTTCAAAAAGTGTGGTGTAAATACTACGATCCCTAACAGTAATAGCAATTCAATTCAGATTGATAGAATAACTAGGTTTTGACGTGTGTTATACGAGTTTTTAAATGCTTTTGAGAAGTGTTGATTTTCTTTGCCTACATCAATAGTTGTTTAAATGTTAGAATACTAATTCAAGTATATTGACAACACAAGTAAACCTTTTCAAATGTTGATGAAAATTGATTTTATAATTTTTAATTCATATTTATTTACAAGTATATATGTTTGAGATGCCTACTGTATCCTACGTCAGAACTTTGCAGGTGTAAAATATAATACTCGGTTAATTAATACGGAGTAGAAATTAATAATGATGACATTTTTAATTTAATAGATAAATACAAGTTTATGTACGGTGTCATCAGGCGTTCAGGCTTGATCACCCAATAATCACATGGTCAACATGTTATATTGAGACAAAATTAAATACTCTTTTATCACTTATAAAAATAAAATATATATATTTTTAATTTAGTATGCTATGTGGGTCTTTTGATACACAAAATATCTCATTACATGAACTCAACGTACTTGTGGGTTATCAAATAATTCATCTTACGCATTGACAATATAGTATGTCATTATTACGCTTTAACTTGATACTTGAAGTATATTTGGCAAAAACTAAACGAAGCTGAAGCTTAAGCTTATGATTAGTAGCTAGAGATTGTAATCGAAGATTGATCGAAGATAGTAATATGTCTAAAAAGGGACAATTTATTGATTATATACTTCTAATTTTCAAGAAGTTATTGTTGGGGAATTTGATGTAAACCGGGTAAGATTTCAACCGGATATACTCTTGAATCGTGTAAAGGATGACTTTCCAAAAGTGATATTTCGACCCTATTATGCATGGGTTCACGAAGTTCACTTTGGGATAAAATAAGAGTTTCGAATATGTTTGGGCACATAATCAAATTTCAAAGCGTTTTTGTGTTCTATATTTTTGTGTATGGAATCATGCAATATATATAATGCCACCAAATTAAGCGGAATTTTAGTTGAGCCCCGTATTTAATAACTTAGTCGGTAACCCATGTCTAGTAACTGTAAATGCACTAAAATATACAAGAGTTATATCAATTGTACGTTGTCAAACAAGGACTATTGATTTAAGGGCAAATAACCCAAAAAGGGAACATACATGCATGCTTAAAATTATCAATCTATGGAACACGAACATTGACATAACATTAAAAGGATATATATTTTAATTTTATGCCCTAAAAGGATACATATTTCAAATTTAGTTCGTAAACGATAATTTTGTAAAACATTTTTAATTTCTAAAATACGTACGTTTTAAAAAGCTACTTACAAGTATTGGCCAAGTCAGATGCAAACAAGGAACAGATTTATAAAAACAAAAAAATTTGGTCACTTTTCTTTTTATTTCAATTTTTAGGCAAACAAATTCCGTTTACGATCTAAATTTGATATATATATACCCTTTCTTGGCTTAAAATTGAAATATGTATTTATTTACGATCTAAAATTGTAATATTTGTCATTTTAAGGTTATGTCAATGTTTATGTTCACCCGATTAATAATTTTGGACATTTATGTTCCCTTTTTAGGCTATTTGCCTTTGAATTATACGAGATTAATATTATCAAGACTATAAGCTTAATATATGTTTGGTACAAGACTTTTGATAGCTTTTAGGGCTTGGACTTTTGCTTTTAATTAGCCTCTGCAAGGGGCGAACCTACGCTATACGTAACAGCGTCACGTGACACCAATCAATTAAGCCGAATTAATGCATAATTAGTTGATAATGTAGTAGTTCGCTAAGAGTGCAACCACTTATAATTAGATGATGCACCTCACTATTTAAATAAACTTAATAAACTGTCAAATGAAGTTAGCCTCAATTTTTTTGTGACACCAGTGACTAAAATTTCTAGGTCCGTCAATGCCCTCTACCTATAAGCCGTGTTTGATAACACAACAAACAAGGGGCTTCTTGAAATTATAAGCCTCAAAAAGCTGTTAAATAATTATATTTTTGAAGTAATTTTTGTATAGAATCTCATTAACTCCAACTCGTTGTTACAAAATATGTACTGATGTACACCCTAAGGCCATAGATCCCAAGAATACCTTCATCAAACATGCCTTTAGAGTATAAAGGTAGAAGCTCTTAATGCAACGCTGAATGCTCAAAGTGAGCTATCGATCGTCATATAGAAGGAATCACGTGAGTGCCATTATTTTTTCAAGAGTTTTTTTCTTTTCAACATGTTGGATTGTTTATTCTCATATTGTGTTGAATATTGAATCACTCCTCTTAAAGATAGAAAAATCGGCATTGAACTAAGTTTTAAATGTGATACTCAGTTTGACACCAGACAACTCTTAGCGCGCTTAACACATAAATTAAAAAAGTATTTCATGTTCTATTTTGTTCAAGAAATATTGGGCAATATAAATTTAATTATGCACAATAATAGGAATTTGAGAGAATCGTAATGCACCAAATTAAAGAACATGTAATTCTAGTAGTTATTGTGCAAAATTAAACTTATGTTGATTGTATACATACTTCTATGTTGACACCATGTTCTTTTAGAAGAAAGATGTTTCATGTGCATGAAAATGTATGTCTAAATCTAGTCATAAAAATTTGATCAGTAAATATGATAAAATAATTGAAAGAGAAAATAAGTGGGATTTATGTAACATGTGGTGTATGAATTAAACAAAATTTTACACACATATGCTCATTTAACATTAATCATTGCACAAAATTATTAGTTATGATTTTATATTGATAATTTAAAACATATATATTCTGTTACTACCTCCGTCCCAAAATAATTGTTCATTTTTAACTTTGTAATGTCTTTTTTTTTTCAACTTTAACCTTAAATATTTTTGTTAGTGTTATATAATACTCAATGAAAATTATACCAATGGAAATACATTTAGAACCCAATTCATTCATATATTTTGCATCAATTATTATTAAACACAAACAAATATATTTAACATCAAAGTTTAAAAAGAAAGACTTCTAAAAGTCAAAACTATACAATTATTTTGAAACGGAAATAGTACCATTTACAAAGGCATTCCTATCTGTGTTTATAAATGTAGTTCATAGCTTATACGGATAAGGAGGTGGAATCCAACGCAGAATTTTAGTATATAACTTAGACCACTCTCATCCGTGACTAAAATTGACTGAAATCGATTGAGCCACTTCAGCACCACATCAGCTTTTTCAAAAACTGACTGAAACTTTCGATTGATCCATACCATTAGTGACACCGTCACTTTAATTTTTGGATCTCACATTACCAATTTACCTTTATTTATACATACACACACAAAAAAGAGCGTTGTTTCCAATGAAAAAATGCAATGGACCAACAACCCGGTGTCATCGGTGTCGGTTCCGTTAGTTTTAACCGATGGAAACCGACCACTATTTATGGGAGTGGTCTTACGAGTGCTCAAAAGAACTTTCTTGTTGAACTTGTATTTATGAATGTAACAACTTAGGTGAATCCCACATCGGTCGTCAATAAGAGAGATTTTGGGCTTATAAGGTAAATCTCTCCTTATCAGACATAACGCGTCTTGGGGCCATGTCGTGAGAACTATGCAGTTGAGCGCGCTCAATCGGGAGCAATACTAGGATGCACTTATGTAACACCCGCTTTTGTGATTGGAGGGTAATCTGGTAATTTCCCTTACTTATATATTTAAATTGTTATATTTAAATTATTGTGTCTTATATGTTTTGGTTAATAACTTAGGAAATTTGGTCAAAGGATTAATTGTGACTAGTGAATTATTGACAAATTTAAATAGTTCTAGTTCACAGTACAATAAAATAGTTTTCTCGCAATTGGTATTTAGATTCCAGACAATAGATTAAAAGGGGACTAGTTTTAAATAAATACGGAGTCAGTTTTAAATTGGGCCGACTCATTTTAAAACCTTCCAAAAGAGGAAAGTAACTCATTTTCTTCAAACCCTTGATAATCAAAGAACTTAAACCCTATAACTAAGAAATCATCCAAGCAAAAATCAGAGTGATCTTTGCATCAGATTCACTATCATCATCTTCGTCACAACTTGTATACTTGATTTTTAAGTTAATTATCAAGCTTAGTTCTATAAATTGAATTGTTATAAATTGATGAATTGTTGATTGATATGTAAATAAAGTGGTACTTGATGTTATATAATGTTAGTAAGTGTTATTGGACATGCTAAACTGATCTGGGACTTGAGTTTGTGAAAGTTGATACAAAATATTCGGACCTGGGTATTGATCGGGTTGCAGCTCGCTGGAAGGTGGGTTTTACCCGGCGGGTAGTTCGTCCAAAGGTAGAACCCGGCTGGTAAACTGGTCACCCGGCGGCTCGTATAGGCTTTAAAACTTAATTCGGTTCTGTTACCACCCAAACTAATTCACCCGGTTGATAACCCGGGAACCCGGCGGGTGGAATGGATTACCCGACGGGTAATATGAGTACCCGACGGGTACTAGCAGATTTTCAGGAATTTTAGTGTTTTGACATTTAATGATTTATGTTGGTTCTAATATTGTATTATAAAGGTGATATGTACTATTGAATGCTGTAATACTACATTGTACTTGATAACTAATATATTTACCGATATTAAGTTAATGTTACATTTGATTAAAATGTACGATTGTGGAATGAATTACTAATTGTAATTCTGTTGTGTTTTCAGACACGCCGAAGACTCAGTGATTTAGTCCGCTGAGTAGTGGACAAAAGTTGACAGGTGAGTGGACTTGTACTCTCAGTGGGATTTGGTTGTAACCTATTTGGTTACAACAAGTGAACATATTTGCTATTGTGATTGTTGAATTGTTGACTATTGATTGATGAAATACACGTGTAATATGTGATGAGTCGCCTTATGGCATTTGGTGATTCGGAGGTCAACGATTGTTGGACTGGGTTACTACAGGTTAGTCAATGTGAGATTTGTGATCATGTGTTGAGAATGGAACACATATTGACCAAAGGTAGTAACCAGCTATCGGTAAATCACTGTATTGGCCTGCAGTGATCATAAGTGTTGCTTGGTGGGCCACCGCGGTCTGAGGGCGCCACAAGGACCACCGATCCTCTTGGTGATGTTGAGTTTATGTGTTAATTGTTGATAATCAATTATGTTGAGCTAAGTCAAACTGTTTGTAACAGGTTTATTCACTTAGCTTCGTGCTAATACCGTTGTTACTCCTTACAGGTTTGACTTGAATGGGACTGGGCAAGAGTACTTAGAAGTGTTGACCATGACTACTTTGATATTATTTTGATATTTTATATTGCCCAGATACTCTTTAATAGTTTGTAATTTGACAGATAATATTATAGTATATATAATGTTTTGGTAAATGACGTCATGTCATTTATTATATAAAATGAATGGGATTGCGCTTCCGACGTTGTTTAAAAAAAATAAAATTTGTGGTGTGTTATAAATATGTATCAGAGCATAAGTTTGGGCGAATTGAGCAATGGTAACGTGTTCAATCCCAAACCCAGTGGTATTGGTCAACATTCCAAGTTATGGGGATTAGTATTGAAATTGTGATTGGTTAGTATATTAGTACTAACAATTAACAAGCTGTGAGATGCGTTGTGATTACAGGAATGGCTGAGAACGAGCAACCAGACCCTACCCATAACCATGCTTCAGAGACAGATGCGCATCCAGAAAATCAAGGTACTTCTCATTCGGTTGGTGGGGAAACAGATCAGGAGTATATTATGCGATTAGAGGCTCATGTATTAGAGCAGCAAAGGCAGTTGACTGATTATTCTCAGCGACAGACTTCAGGTTATCAGCATATTGAGAGTACTGCTCCACCTATTACATCTACTTTTCGGATTCCTACATCTGTTCCATATATTCCTCAGCAGCAATCTCAGAGTTATGGATTTCAGACTTCTGTTCCATTTTCTACTTTTGGATCTTCTGGTTTTCAGATACCTGCATTTTCTCAGTTACATCAGCAAAAGAAAGGTTGTTCTTTGAAGACATTTATGTCCAGTAATCCTTCTCATTATTCTGGAAGTTCTGATCCCACTGTTACCTTAGACTGGTTAAGAGATGTTGAGAGAAAGCTGGATGCTTGCCACTGCGAGGAAGAAGATAAGGTGCAGTATGCAGTACAACTGTTAAAGGGTCAGGCTATGTCATGGTGGGATTCTATCACTGCACCGTTGACTCCATAGCAACTTAGTACTATTAGATGGCCAGACTTTCATGCCGAGGTTTGTAAGCAATATTGCTCAGAGTTTAACCTTGAACGTGTTAGACAGGAATTTCTTGATTTACAGAAGACTGACTAGATGTCCATTGATGAGCTTATTAGACAGTTTTCTGAGAAGTTGAGATTTGTGCAGCAGTGGGTCCCAACTGATAGAAACAAGATTGACCGTTTTGCGAAGACTTTACCCCCTGAGTACCATACCACAGTGAGACTAGCAGGTACACTTCCCCAGGCTTATGATTTGGCACGTTCTGTAGATAGTGATATTCAGGCTAAGAGACAGCAGAATAAAGAAAAGTTTCAACAAAAGCCACGAAGTGATTCTTCGAGACGAGGGAAGCAGAAGTGGCAGGGTGCACAACCTAGTAGGAGGATTGGTTTTGGTGGTTTCACTTCTGATAATTCTTATTGTACTAGATGCAAGTCTATACATACAGGGTCTTGTACTATTCAGACATCGAGATGTGTTAAATGTGGGATATTAGGACACTCAGCTAAAGATTGCACTTAACCTAATCAGGTTTGCTGGAATTGTCATAAGGAGGGTCACAGAGCTGGTGATTGCCCTGAGGTCAGGAGACAGGGATCGGGTATGGGTGGTGGTTCCTCTTCTTCGAACCAAAAGCGGAAAAATCCACCACCAGCTACTAGCCGTGCATTTCAGATGACAGTTGATGAGGCTGTAGTCACTGAGGACGTCATTACGGGTACTTTTGTTGTTAATTCTATACCAGCACGTGTTCTTTTCGATTCTGGAGCAAACTGTTCATTTATATCTGTGAAATTATGTGAAAACTTAAAGTTGACTCCCTCATTAATTGTGAACCCTATTGAGGTAGAAATAGTAACTGGCAAAATGGTTCCTGTTACCACTTCGGTAACTGATGCTAATATTACAATAGAAGGTCATGACTTTTCTGTTTCATTTCTTCTATTACCTATTCCCAGTTTTGATGTAGTGTTGGGTATGAATTGGCTAAGTCAAAATAAAGCCAATATTGAGTGTCATAAAAAGTTGATAAAAATCCCAATTTCCGATAAGTCATATGTATTGGCTCGCGGAGAACAGGAAAAAGGCAGCATTCCTTTAATTTCAGTATTGAAAGCTAGAAAATCTTTAGCTAAAGGTTGTGAGTTTTATTTGGCCTATGTTGTGAATACCAAGCTAGAAAAGAAAACAATATCTGATGTCCGGGTGGTTTCTGAATACCCGGAGGTTTTCCCTGATGAGTTGCCTGGTTTACCTCCTGTTAGGGAAGTTGAGTATCAAATTGATTTGATTCCTGGTTCCTCTCCTGCAGCTAAGTCTCCTTAAAAATTAGCACCTTCTGAAATTCGTGAAATGATGACTCAGATTCAGGAATTGTTAGATAAGGGTTTTATCAGGCCTAGTTCTTCTCCCTGGGGTGCTCCTGTTTTATTTGTGAAAAAGAAAGACAGTACTCTTCGAATGTGTATTGATTACAGGGAACTAAATAAGAGAACTGTGAAGAATAAGTATCCTTTACCCAGAATTGATGAGTTATTTGATCAGCTGCAAGGATCTTCTTATTTTTCTAAGATTGATTTGAGATCAGGTTATCACCAGGTACGAGTTCGCGAATAAGATATTCCTAAGACTGCTTTTCGTACCAGGTATGGTCATTATGAGTTCTTAGTTATGCCGTTTGGATTAACTAATGCTCCTGCCGTGTTTATGGATTTGATGAATCGGGTATGTCGTCCTTTTCTTGATAAGTTTGTGATTGTGTTTATTGATGATATTCTGATTTATTCAAAGTCTGAGTCTGAACATGAACATCATTTGAGACTTGTTCTGGAAACTTTAAAAAGGGAACATCTGTATGCTAAATTTTCAAAATGTGAGTTTTGGTTGCGGGAGGTGCAGTTTTTGGGACATGTTATTTGTAATGACGGGATAAAAGTGGATCCGTCTAAGGTTGAAGCAGTAATGAATTGGAATACAACTAAATCTCCTTCTGAAATTAAAAGTTTTCTGGGATTGGCGGGTTATTACAGAAAGTTCATCAAAGACTTTTCTAAGATTGCTAGCTCGTTGACTAAATTAACACGTAAGAATGTTAGATTTCAGTGGGATAATCAACAAGAAATAGCTTTTCAGACTCTGAAACAATTATTATGTCAGACCCCAGTTTTAGCTCTGCCAGATGGTTCTGATGATTTTATTATTTACTGTGATGCCTCTCATGCTGGGTTAGGATGTGTTTTAATGCAAAGGGATCGGGTAATTGCTTATGCTTCTCGCCAGTTGAAAACTCATGAAAAGAATTACCCTACGCATGATTTAGAACTTGCAGCTGTTGTATTTGCATTAAAGATTTGGAGGCACTATTTATACGGCACTAAATGTGTGATTTGTACTGACCATAAGAGTTTGCAGTATATGTTTACACAGAAAGATTTAAATATGCGACAAAGACGTTGGTTAGAGTTAATTAAGGGTTATGACTGTGAAATCCGATATCACCCGGGTAAAGTGTCACACCCCAAAATCGGTAATTTCATTTAGCGGAAGCATTAATGATAAGCGGGGCGTGACTCGATCCAAATGAATAATACAAGAGCATATGGCTATCGCAGAACATCTAATATATTAAGATGCCATCAAAAGTTTTACAAACATTATGGCTTATCGAACCGTCAAAAGCAGTGTTATCAAATGCGCAGTTTCACAAAAGGTACATTGTTCAGAAGATGGCATCCTAATTAATAAGTCAGGTGCGGTCCCAAAATGCATATGGTCTTGCAGCATGGCTAATTCCCTGAAAAACATATTTACAACGTCAACATGATTATTGAGTGAATTCACAGGTTTAAAGCTCAATCATAAACCATTATTTAGTAAAGTTCATAAAAAGATGGCATCGAAGGCCTACGGTACGATTATTTAAAGTTTGAAACATAGACTGTGATCCCCCAAAGGCTAGCTAGGCCTAAGAGTTAATATGCTGAAACTAAGCCTATAACCAAACCACGACGTAACAATCGTTGCCTTGGATAAGGTAAATATACGATCCTGGTCGCGAACAATGTCGCTAGTTAGCGCGACTAACTAAGATAATCAGTGGGGGAATGTCAATCCGATAGTACTATCCGTATATTTAGTGGCTAGAGTCACCTAGTTAATGGTTATAGTCATTGCAAGCAAAGGACTTATATGCTACAACTTGCGAACTTAGGCTCCCATAAAGATACAAGTCAGTTTCCAATAATCGCATAAATCAGTTATATGTTTTCCACCCCAGCATTTGAAAGCATTAAAAACAGTAAAATAGGGGCTGTGAACTCACCTCTTGAGCTAAAGTGTATGAGAGCTAGCAAGTGGCTTGTCCAAGTGTGTCTCTTAATGCCCTAAACGTAAGAGGCGGTTTGTATAAGTAGTCAGCTTATTGCCAAACTATGTTCGTTGTTCACTCGTTTCGAAAGACCGTTTGTGTTAAAAGTACGTACGATTCGTTGGTGATGTTTTCGTAATAATAATTCAAGGTGACATTATTATTATGTTCATTTTGTTGTATACTTATAGAAATATATATGTTGTGTGTATGAGTAGTGTCATATATGGTTTCATTGTGGCTACGCGAATCAATACTTAGTGAATATCATGTTTTTCAAGAAATCTGTTATTAGCGACGGAAGGTTTGTGTCGCAAAAGGGAGTAGCGACGGAAGGGGTTGTGTCGCTGAAATGGCTGGCGACAGAAAATTGTGTCGCTGCAATGATTTGCGACATAAAATTGTGTCGCTAAATGAATTGCGACAGAAAGGTATTTCCATCAGCTTTTTATGCGTTTTTATGCCTTTTTCCAAGCTCGTTCTCATTAATCAAACGTCCAAAATGGAATCCAATAATATTACAGGTTATTACCCTATGTCTAAACTTTCCAAACAATATTTTATGTATGTTTTAGTCAAGTAAAACTCGTGGAATAAATTCGTAAACACGAGTCTGTCCAGCAGCTCTATTTCGGTATATACGTTACATGATTTGACCATATCTCGAGTTTTACAAAACTTCACAAAACGTGTGAGTAGGGGATTCAAAGCCAATACAATTTCCTAACATTTCCAATTGGTTTCATCAGTTTTCACTTCGTGGTTAACGAGATATGCCAGTCAACATAAGACCCAAAATCTGGTCAGAAAATACAGAAAGTACATGTACCTTTATTTCTTTTCTTAAAAATAGTAAATGACTATAATAATTCGTGTTTCTTACAGATTTGAAAACTAGACTCTCTGAACTTCGTTTTAGCCTCAAGAAACACATGATTTCATTAAGAAATGAGTTAGATATCATCGATCTAAAGTCGGTAAAGTTTTGTCCAGTGGGTAATAGCTTTATCCAACGGTTAACCGCAACTAGTGAACGTTTTTGTTCGAGTTTTTGGGTGATAATCGAAGTGAGATGAACAACAAACATGTTTTATACTTAATTCAAGGAAATCTAAAGAAAGTTAGAGGTTTCTACCACAGAAAACGTGATCTAGTGGCTGAGTTCGTCGAAGAGTGCAGCCGCTGTCCTTGTTCGCTTCTCCTTGTCAAAACCGTATGTAGATGAAGTTAGATCATGATGGTTTTGTTTGTTGATGCTAGGAGGACGTGGGAGAGGGTGTGGAAGGTGTTGGATCAGCTGGAAAATCGCTGGAGAGGTGGTGGGAGGAGATAAAATGAGTGTGTGTGTTTTTGTGTGAGGTGAGAAATGAGAAGTCTCAAGTTTAACAAGTATTAATACTTAGGGTTGTAAGTTTTTGGGTTGGGCCGACCTGGGCTGGGCCTGGGCCGTGTCTGGTCTGACCCAATGGGTCTTGGGCTTACGATGTTTCATTCCTCAAGTTCGTGTCATACCCGGTCGTCGGTTAATCGTTAATCGTATGTTATAACACAATAGTTACCTTAAATTCGTTCATGTATAAAATACGTATATATATTTTGAAGTATTGTTTTAAATATTTTATTTTGAGTTTCAAAAATATAATTTTTGACTCGTTTGGTTGTCGGGCTCGTTTTGCGCGTTTTCGACGCGTACGTTACGTTTTAAGCTAAACGTATAATTGTTTTCGTTTTATCGTTATGCTTTAGTGTTTAGCATAATATTTCCAAGTAAATAACTACTATTTGATTCAAATGGATTCATGTTGCATGCTTGGCTTGATCACAGTCGTTAGTGGGTGTCGGTCTCTTCCGAATGTTTGTGTAATTCATAATAATTACGTACGCGAACGCTTCACGTATTAAAGTAAATACATTATTGTCGTAAAACCGGGCTTGTGCTAGACTTTATTTGAAATGAATTTAAATTCACATTGATTAGATAGGGAATTAGCCTAATATGCATGCGTTAAAACGTACGGAATTTACAGAAAATTTTGGGTTATCACATAAAGCTAATGTAGTAGCAGACGCGCTGAGCTGAAAGTTATCTTCTGATCGGGTATGTTTCATGCGTTTAGAGATTTCTTCTGATTTGATTTCTAAATTAAAAGCTGCCCAATTGGAAGCCTTATTGGATGTTAATTTGAAATCTGAAATTATGTTGAAACGAAAGGAATTGTTAGTTGATGATTCCCGAGGTTTGAAAACCTTTCAGTCTCGAGTTTGGGTTCCAATGATTGGGAGACTTCGGGATTTGATATTGTCAGAGGCACATAAATCTAGATTATCTATTCATCCCGGAAGTACAAAAATGTATAATGATCTGAAACCTTTATATTGGTGGCCTACGATGAAAACCGATGTTGCACGTGTTGTGTAAACTTGTCATATATGTTCTCAGGTTAAAGCAGAGCATCAGAAACCATATGGTTCATTGAGACAACTTGATATTCCCGAGTGGAAATGGGAGCATATTACTATGGATTTTGTCACCAAACTTCCCCGAACGCAGAAAGGTAATGATATGATTTGGGTAATTGTCGACAGATTGACCAAGAGTGCTCATTTTCTGGCTACCAGTGAGACTGCTTCATTGACTCGATTGGCCCAGTTATATATTCATGAGATAGTTTCGAGGCATGGGATTCCGTTATCTATTGTGTCCGACAGGGATTCCAGGTTTATTTATGGGTTTTGGCAGAGTTTACAGCTGGAATTGGGTACCAGAGTTAATCTCAGTACGGCTTATCATTCCCAGACAGATGGTCAGACAGAGCGTACTATTCAGACTCTGGAAGATATGTTGCGAGCTTGTGTGTTAGAGTATGGTGGTTTTTGGGATTCTCACTTGCCTTTGGTAGAGTTTGCTTATAATAACTCATATCATTCTAGTATCGGCATGCCACCGTATGAGATGTTATATGGGCGTCGCTGCAGAACGCCTACTTGTTGGTTAGAGGCTGGAGAAAAGCAATTTGCTGGTCCGGATATTGTACAGATTACTGCTGATAAGGTTGCTATAGCTCGTGAGAAACTGAAAGCCGCTAGAGATAGGCAGAAACAGTATGTTGATCCGCGCCGTCGACCTATTACTTTTGTTGAGGGTGAGTTAGTTTATCTGAAAGTTTCCCCGTGGAAAGGTGTGATTAGATTTGGAAAACGTGGAAAATTGGCCCCAAGGTATATTGGTCCATTCAGAATCAGACAGGTAGTTAATGATCAGACAGTCACCTTAGATCTTCCTTCTGAGTTATCGGGTATTCACGATATTTTTAATGTTTGTTATCTGAGGAAATGTAATGTGGAGGATCAATCCCAAATCCTTCCATTACAGGACCTTAGAGTTGATTTTAGTCAGAAATTAGTCGAGGAGCCTACTGAGTTAGTTGATAGAAAGGTGACTAGGTTACGTAAGAAAGAGATACTGATGGTTCTGGTTAAATGGAAACATAGTTTGGGGGCGAACCTTACTTGGGAGACTGAGTCGAGCATGCGCTCACGATACCCTCATTTATTTGAGTCTAGCGAGATTTCGGGGACGAAATCTTCCTAAGGGGGAAAGATTTGTAACACCCGCTTTTGTGATTAGAGGGTAATCTGGTAATTTCCCTTACTTATATATTTTAATTGTTATATTTAAATTATTGTGTCTTATATGTTTTGGTTAATAACTTAGGAAATTTGGTCAAAGGATTAATTGTGACTAGTGAATTATTGACAAATTTAAATAGTTCTAGTTCACAGTACAATAAAATAGTTTTCTCGCAATTGGTATTTAGGTTCCAGACAATAGATTGAAAGGGGACTAGTTTTAAGTAAATATGGAGTCAGTTTTAAATTGGGCCGACTCATTTTAAAACCTTCCAAAAGAGGAAAGTAACTCATTTTCTTCAAACCCTTGATAATCAAAGAACTTAAACCCTATAACTAAGAAATCATCCAAGCAAAAATCAGAGTGATCTTTGCATCAGATTCACTATCATCATCTTCGTCACAACTTGTATACTTGAATTTTAAGTTAATTATCAAGCTTAGTTCTATAAATTTAATTGTTATAAATTGATGAATTGTTGATTGATATGTAAATAAAGTGGTACTTGATGTTATATAATGTTAGTAAGTGTTATTGGACATGCTAAACTGATCTGGGACTTGAGTTTGTGAAAGTTGATACAAAATATTCGGACCTGGGTATTGATCGGGTTGCAGCTCGCTGGAAGGTGGGTTTTACCCGGCGGGTAAACCTACTACCCGGCGGGTAGTTCGTCCAAAGGTAGAACCCGGCTGGTAAACTGGTCACCCGGCGGCTCGTATAGGCTTTAAAACTTAATTCGGTTCTGTTACCACCCAAACTAATTCACCCGGTTGATAACCCGGGAACCCGGCGGATGGAATGGATTACGCGACGGGTAATATGAGTACCCGACGGGTATTAGCAGATTTTCAGGAATTTTAGTGTTTTGACATTTAATGATTTATGTTGGTTCTAATATTGTATTATAAAGGTGATATGTACTATTGAATGCTGTAATACTACATTGTACTTGATAACTAATATATTTACCGATATTAAGTTAATGTTACATTTGATTAAAATGTACGATTGTGGAATGAATTACTAATTGTAATTCTGTTGTGTTTTCAGACATGCCGAAGACTCAGTGATTTAGTCCGCTGAGTAGTGGACAGAAGTTGACAGGTGAGTGGACTTGTACTCTCAGTGGGATTTGGTTGTAACCTATTTGGTTACAACAAGTGAACATATTTGCTATTGTGATTGTTGAATTGTTGACTATTGATTGATGAAATACACGTGTAATATGTGATGAGTCGCCTTATGGCATTTGGTGATTCGGAGGTCAACGATTGTTGGGCTGGGTTACTACAGGTTAGTCAATGTGAGATTTGTGATCATATGTTGAGAATGGAACACATATTGACTAAAGGTAGTAACCAGCTATCGGTAAATCACTGTATTGGCCTGCAGTGATCATAAGTGTTGCTTGGTGGGCCACCGCGGTTTGAGGGCGCCACAAGGACCACCGATCCTCTTGGTGATGTTGAGTTTATGTGTTAATTGTTGATAATCAATTATGTTGAGTTAAGTCAAACTGTTTGTAACAGGTTTATTCACTTAGCTTCGTGCTAATACCGTTGTTACTCCTTACAGGTTTGACTTGAATGGGACTGGGCAAGAGTACTTAGAAGTGTTGACCATGACTACTTTGATATTATTTTGATATTTTATATTGCCCAGATACTCTTTAATAGTTTGTAATTTGACAGATAATATTATAGTATATATAATGTTTTGGTAAATGACGTCATGTCATTTATTATATAAAATGAATGGGATTGCGCTTCCGACGTTGTTTAAAAAAGAAAAAAATTTGTGGTGTGTTATAACTTAACCCTCAGAAAATTTATTTACTTTGTATTTTTTACGCAATTGTTCAATTTCTTCAGATGACTATTGTCATTGTCTTTTTGTGACATGTCAATTTGAAAATATGTCACGTAACACATTATATAGATAACACGCCACCAAAATACATACAATGACGATAAATAAAAAGTTTTATAGTCCGAGTATTTAATTACACACAATGAATATTAAACCTTAGGTAAGTACATTTATAAGCACTTAACCCAATAAAGTATAAAGTATAAAGTATAAAGTATTAGTATTACCCTTGAAAAATTTATTTAATCCGTACACTTACACGCCATTTAAAATTTTGTTCAGATGACGGCTGTTCCACTGCTTCAGTGTTGAATCCGCCTCTGGTGGAGTCCATAACAAAGAAGTTGTATTCCACGGATCGAGAGGATTAAAGAGGATTTTCGTAGATGGTAAAATGGCATAAAACTGGGCTTTTTTAAACCTTTTTACAATTGTAAAAATCAAAAGAAAAAAAAAAGTTAGTCTATTGGAATTGAATTTTATTGGTCAATACAAAAGTACTATAAAACCTCAAGTTGATTTATGATTATCACTCTTTCTTATTAGTGGACATCAATTATCCATAGCTCAAGTGGTACGCTACTATAAATGCACATACTCACATATATGAATGTTAGAGGTTTGAATCCGTACCTCAACATATTTGTATGATTTGTGAAAATATGATTTACCTGATGTTCATGTCTTTGCAGATAGGAAGAACACGGACTATTGAAATATAATACGAGTTCAGAGCTACCCTCTAGATCACGGTTACTTTTTCTTATTAGTGGACCCAATAAAATTTGTTCGTTCTAGTAACTCGTGACGTGTCTTCTATCAGGCTCTTAATTTTTCCATGGGGTTCAAAGTGGGTTCAAACTTCAAACGTGTCAAATGATCAGTTCAGATGTAAAAGAACCACATAAAATGTTACGGAGTAATTAGAACTTAATTAGTGCATATGTAAAAGGATTACTATTAGACATTTTTTTTCTCTTATTTTAATGTCCATGTGATTTTTATGTAAATAAAATAGGACAATGTTATGAAGCTACGAGGTAGTCTATCTAGAATATTTGACAATGTGAATTCGAGACTGGTTTAGTAGCCACTGTTTTTGTTGTCTTCCGATGATTATCATGTTCAATGTATCATGTGACATATATCAATCATATTTTTGTCATATTAAATAAGTCTTAGAATAAATATTCACATTATTATTTATATGCCCTAAAATTATTATACACTTACAGAAAATAAATATTGTAAATCGTTAAACTCCTCACTTTACTCTCAATTAATTTATCACTGTAAATCAATAATTTTTTAAATAAAAATCAGTCAAACTTGCCATGATTATAAAGGTAAAATTAACCTTTACATAACCTATCTTAAAGAATTATCCGTTAAAATGAGTCGTGCAATCCCGGCTAGGTACTCGAATATTCAATCAGTTAGAAAGAAGAGACGATACCTATGAAAAGGTTACAAGTTTCGACAACTACAAAGATTCAACCACGAAATATGTAAGATTGTCTGATAAGTATTCTACTCTAGCAACATTTTCGATTAAATTCTAAGTTTCCTTATTCGATTCAAGATGAACAATACAGTAATATGTTAACTAAAAATAAAACGTGCGTAATTATTGAGAAATGCTACGTGCTAATTGTAGTGCACTTCTTTTAATTTCACTACACGATAATAAGGAGGATTATTTTTAGGTGTAAAGGTCACTATTCTTTTATTATATCTAAAATTTTTCTAGTATTATTGTAAACTGTGTCATTCCTAATAATGTGTTATTCTTATAATAACGTGCACGTGATTAGTTATCATGTATAGAAGGGGCAAGGCAATCAATCTACACGATATATATTTGAATATATATATGATATATTATATATGATATATGATTTTGGTGTAAGCAATTGACCATGTGGTTTGGTCTAATAACCAATACTCCATCCGTCTCATAATAAGTGTTTCACTTACTATTTTGGGACGTCCCAAAATAAGTGTCCAGATTCCGTTTCAGTCAATCAGAAAAGACTTTAGTGGGTAAAGATGAGATGTTATTGGTAGATAGTGACTTTCGTTAAACTGTGTGCATTTTTATATAAGACATTTATTTTGGGACGCAGAGAGTATGTTTTTGTGGTGTTTCCATGATTATCAAATTTGTTGAATCATGTGACACTGTTTTTATTGTCTAAATTAAGTACAAGTTAGATTTAAACAAGTATCATCTTGTTCACACGTTACGTTGAGATTTTTCAAAAAATAACATTCAATACTTACAACTTTATACTAAGTATTAAACAATTGCATCCTTAAATTATTCACTAAAGAACTACTACAGTATCAGTAATATTTTGTAAACTATAGTCGAGTTTCATGGTTTAGTATACATTCAACATTTAACTAAAATATGATATCGCTTCTGTTATTTATTGTGTCTAGTTAAATAACAACGATGTAGTTGACATGATTAAAATGGAAAATTATAACATATTAATATAATAATGTACTTTAAATTCGTATTTGAATTCTATGCATAATTACTTTTCCTCAAGTCCTCTAATTTTAATTAATATAGTATTGAAACACTTCAAAAAATATATATAGAGAGAGAGAGTTTGGATCAAATGAGAACACTTCAAAAATAAGAACGGTGAGAACACCCATAAATGCCCAACTAGCCAACAAAAATCATTAGATTCACAGTCATACATCTCAAATATGCAAAGAAAAACAAATTCACACTTCTAAAAATGCACAAAAATCGAAAAAAACGATTGATGCACGATTATCTCTATAAATGTGCATCAATCGTTTTTTCAATTTTTGTGTATTTCTGAAAGTTCACGTCTATTCTAATCAATTTTTCTACACATATTTGAGATGTATGAGTGTGAATCTAATGATTTTGTTGGCTAATTGTGCATTTATGAAGTGTTCTTACCGTTCTTATTTTTGAAGTGTTCTCATTGAAACCTTACCATATATATATATATATATATATATATATATATATATATATATATATATATATATATATGTTTGGAATTGAACTAAGGAAAATGACAAACAACAACAACTAACTAAGTATAAGTGTTTGATAATTTATATTAAGGTATGAGATGAGCCTTTCAATCGGGAGGTTGTAGCTAGGTTCAAGCATCACTTGAGGTAGTGAGTGTATATATTTGTGGTGGTCGGTATATAACACGTGTGTTAGATTGTAAGGGTTGTCTTTCTTAAAAAAAATTAAATGGATAATACAGTCTAATTGATGTTTTAAGTTACTTTGCAATTAGATAAAGGATGTCCAGTATATAAAATAAGATTATGACTCACTATGATAAATTAGTGATAGAGAGATCAGCTTGCATAATAAGTAAGTGAATATTAGCCATAGACATTAGGGTTCGATGTCAAAAACAGAGTAGTAAATAAGTCGAAATAATCTCACAAACTATGATTTGAGTTATAATATTCGGATTTAAATCTATCGATATGTTAGCTTAATGTTGGAAAGAAAGATATATATACTGCGGTGTGATTCTAATTTCCTACATTTTTTTGAAAATCAACTTATCTTGGATGCAAGTTACTTGATGAATAAGTTTGAGATTTTGCTTATAAATAGGCGTTATCGTGTTAGGGTTTTGGTGAGGAGGTTGAGAGAAAAAGAGACAGCCTATAAGGGTCATCTCCCTCCATCCCGTGTGGTGAGTCTCCGGTAATTCAATAATGATGGCGTGAATTCTGCTATTGTAATCTACCGATTGAGAGTGGTGTGTGGATTTATGAGCATATTCAAGAGTGTTAAGAGTAGCGTCTATTCTTGTAATATTGTTTGTAAATAGTGGAGTAATTAGTGGCCTACATGTCCCGTGGTTTTTACTCTCGTTTGAGAGGTCTTCCACACAAAAAGTGTATGCGTATTATTTTTCTGTTTTATACGTGTTTATTACTGACTTATACAAGGTTATGTGATTTATCGTGGTGGTGATCGATCCCTACAATTTGCATGAGAGGGGGATCCATCCCAACAATATAGACTCTTTAAGCACTCTGATCATACTATGTACTCGAGTAGTTATTGATTAATTATCATATAGTTAAACAATGAAATTATATTCCCATTTTATTGTAATAAAAACTACACAAGATACCTGTTTAATTTTATGGTATAATATAAAACATGCAATTTAAGCAAATTAGGTTATTATTAAGCATACCTCTTTGAATTGCAACATATTGAAGTTTAAAATTGATTCTAATATCTTATAAGTCGATTATATTAACACACTTCGCGAATATGTAATTGCCTCTTAATTTCTTCTTCTTATTTTTTTTTTCATTTTAAAATTGTTCATGTTGATCTTTTTTTTTTTCATTTTAAAATTGTTCATATTGATCTCCCGATTAGGAAAAAGGCTTGGGTAATATTTGGATTAACCAAAATACCTATTCGAAATTTTAAAAATCCAATCAGAAGTTTGAATATGGGTTTTGAAAATCTAAACTAGGGGTGTTCACGGTTCGGTCCGGCCCGGTCGGTTTTTCGTAAAAATCGAAACCGGACTACGGTTTGGTAAATTTCAAACCGAACCGGACCATTTAACTTATGTAACCGGACTGGACCAATCCGCGAATATTGGTCCGGTTCGGTCCGGTTTTGCGGTTTTTTGTCTTTTTGTGAGAAAATTTTAAAAAATATTTTTTCTTGAATAAAGGTAAATAATGTAACGCTATTACTTAATATTCGATAACGATGTCATAATTAATTAGAAAAAACAATTAGAAACTATTTATTTCTTATAGATTACAGACTATTTATTCTTAATAGATTATAACAATGTATATAGATATAGTATAATTAGCTTCTACCCGATAAGAATATTTCGTTAAGTAGTCATAATATTTAGATAGTTTATATCTTGTCGTTGTAGTATAAAATACAAATCACTCAATTTATATGATAAATATATTTTTTTAAACTAACATTATATATATTATTATATATATATACACACACACATATACGAATATTACATAATTATATAAATGTATATATTAAGTTATTAAACGGCCCGATCTGGTTTAAATGGCCGGTTTTTATTAAAAATCGTAGACCGGACCGGTTCAATCCGGTTTCGTATTTTTGAAACCGCGAACCGGACCGCCAAGAATCAAACCGGTCCGGACCGGTCCGGACCGGACCGGTTCACACGGTCCGGCCGGTTTTTGCGGTTTTTTCGGATTTATGAACACCCCTAATCTAAATTGTCCACTGAAAATTCAGTCCGTCTTAAATACCCCTACATTTAAAAATCTCGTATGGTTTGGACTCCTATATTATTAATTATTACTATTATTATTATATATCATTGACATGTCCATCTCAAAGTGACATTTCAACTACGAGATTATAGGTTTAAGTTTTGTGGTTGAGACATATGTACATATTTATGAGTAAATTTACGTATTTGTGATGGTAACGTGTATATGTACTTACATATATTCAATAGTATAAGCATAGCTTTTAGGCCCTATATTTTTATAACATCATATCTATCTTAACAAGTATAGGAAAACTAATAACTATGAGTGATGATAAATTGATCACAATTTTTTATTTCTACATCATAATTCAAGCATATTTGAAAGTTGTACAATATATATGCTTTAATAGTCAATATGTATCACTTATAGCATTCGCATTCTAATCTTATAATCCTAATAACTATATTATATATGGCGTTAGCTTAAAAAGGTAGACTTTTTAGAACATTACGTGGTTAAATAAGTTGCGAGATACAAATAATTTCATTATGTAATGGAACAAGTTGGAGATATAAATTAAACTTAATAACGATTGTGTGATAATAACATGCTAATGATGATGATTGTGTAATAGTTATAATGACTTAGTTAATAAACTAAGTTCGGCTATGATTGCTACTTAATTGCCTTATTTATGGAAGTAATGAAGTCATATTTCCTAATACAATATTGAGTAGATGCCTTTTGTTAGTTGTTGCTAATAATGTTGCAACCAAGTGATGGTGACTTTCTCATAAAACAAATATATATAGGTGTTTCATAGTTATATTATTTTTTAATTACGGAGTAATAAACAATGTATTTATAATACATCAAATTTCTTTTTGTAAGTATCATCAAATACAACAGTTTAATGCTTCACTAATCTGCAAAATATGTAGTTAGTTAGTGTCGGAGGTCTCGGAGGTAGTAGCTTAGAGTGGAGATATCAAGAATCTGTTAAACAATACCAAATCTGCACATTGCTAGTTCACTACTACTTGTAAGTTTAGGGTCAGTTTTTAGGTACGTAGTTTAGTTGATTTTTTTAACGGGACAAATTTACACTATCTACTCATGATTATTATAACTTCGAATATTTACGAATTGCCTTCCACGAGGCTTAAACCTACACCTATCAGGTTGAAAAGTTCTCGACATACCGTTAGGCCATAGCCCCTTTGGTTAGTTTAGTTGATTTTGAATGAGAGAATTTTGCAAGAAAATGGTAGTGTCTTTCAATGTTAACGGAACATCCTATAGCAGACCGTTGAATCAATGTATAAGAGAGAGTCGACTTTACCGGTTTTTAACAATTTTAAAGAATATAATAATTAAGTTATAGGTGAAATGTATGGTTGCTCATTAATTGGCTAAACAATATTATTGTATAATTCTAGATTGATATTAGAATTTAGTAGTGGTGCAGGTTTGAAGGGGAATGCTTCGAATGAAGAAAACAAGAGAAATGTTGAATTTATTGCATTTTAAGATAAATTTATTAGTGATTTATGTCCAGATTTACAACATCTTATCAACAATCGCATTTTAACAATACTATATCTTACACATATTAAATTAGAATGCATTTTACCCTTATAAATTTGTATAAATATACAGGTATCCCTTATTTTCTCTCATTTGATGCACCTTATTTTCCCTCATTTGATACCTTCCCATCATGCCCTTTACCTTTGGTAGTAACAAAATGTACACGATAAATGAATAAACACATCAAACACCTTTTCATAATTTTTAGTTAAAACTATAAGTGGCAAAATGAATGGGTCGGATCGGGTTACATGTTTATATGGATTTGGGTCTAAATGGATCCGGATTTAGATGAGTCATTTAGAAGAATGGGTCTAAACGGGTCCGGGTCTAATAGGTCTCGGGTCAGGTTGGGTCATCGGGTTTTTACCAAACTTTTTTTTTTAATTTAAGTGAAAAAGGAAAAAATGAAATGACGTGATTTTTTCCCCCGCTAGACCCGTTAGTTAATTTTTACATAATTGGAGGTTGTATTGAAAAACTCATTTAGACCCATCCAAACAATGGAGAGGGGACCCAACACACTCATCCCCTCTTAAATATTAACTAAATTGACTCATAAATAATCAATGGGTCTAAAATTGCCACCTCAGGTAAAACGGCTTTTTGTCATTCTACTACGAAGTTTAGCTATATATATATATATATATATATATATATATATATATATATATATATATAGGGTAAGGTTCCAATGAGAACACTTCAAAAATAAGAACGGTAAGAACACCTTATAAATGCACAACTAGGCAACAAAATCATTAGATTCACACTCATACATCTCAAATATGTGTAGAAAAATTGATTAGAATAGATACGAACTTTCAGAAATACTTAAAAATTGAAAAAATGATTAATGCACAATTATAGAGATAATCGTACATCAGTTGTTTTTTCTGATTTTTGTGCATTTTTAGAAGTGTGCATTTGTTTTTCTTTGCATATTTGAAATATATGAATGTGAATCTAATGATTTTGTTGGCTAGTTGTGCATTTATGAAGGTGTTCTCACCGTTCTTATTTTTGAAGTGTTCTCATTTGATCCAAACTCTCTCTCTCTCTCTCTCTCTCTCTCTCTATATATATATATATATATATATATATATATATATATATATAGGGTAGTGATCGAGAGGGAAGCGCCTTTTTGGGGGGAAGGGGAGAAGCGTTAGTATGCATCAAGAAACATATTACAATTATCAATCAAAAGGTCAACAAAAAATTATTTTTATCAGTAAATAGTAATCAAAATCGATGCTATAAAGTATATTTTAACGAATGAATTTCATTTTTAAGTCATAACATTAATTGATGGATATTTATTTAATAAATTGTTAATATGCAGTGTGATGCATATTAACTAATATGCATCGCGATGCATATTAAAACTTCACATTATTTGAAAAATATTTTTATTGTTAATATGCATCACAATGCATATTAACTAATATGCACCGCGATGCATATTAACGGATTTGGATCTAATATTCATAAATCGATGTTATAACTTGAAGAAATAGTTTATCAAGGAAGCTTAACATTCATAGCATCGATTCTGATTAACATTTACTAAATTTCAGTTTGCTTTTTTCGAGATTTGTATGAATGAAGGTAATATGCTTCCTGATGCATACTAATGTTTCCCCCTTCCCCCCAAAAATGCACTTCCCTCTTAATCATGCCAATATATATATATATATATATATATATATATATATATATATATATATATATATATACTAAATATTAGTAATGCCATATTCGCTATGCAAATATTGATTTTACTTTAAGTTTAATGCTAAAAGTGACTACTTAGGTAGACCTAAAACTAGATCTAATATTTTGATTGGTTGAATTTTTTTTATCTCTTAATCTCACCTAATCAATATTTTAGACCAATATTTAAGTATACCAGTTTAATCCTTTCAATCAGTTTCCCAAACTTTTTAGCAAAAATGATTTATAAATATTTAAATAGTTTATATCCCACATCAATTCAAGTGCTTTTGTTTATTTACATTTAACAGACACCATTTTAAAACTATTTACTGCTGTACTTAGCGAACAGTATATTAAATTCTCTATAAAAAGCCCACTAAACCAATATTACATTCCAACACAATCTTAACTCTAGTACCACTTTGTACTCTCAACTCAAATCAACACTCAAGACAAAGTGGCTGGAAAATGGCCATGGTTGTTAACGAGTTGCCGGAACTTTATTTATCCAATTTCACAACCACCACCACTAGTACCACCAACAGCACCACCACCCTGGATGACGACAACTGTCGTGACTGGGGTGATTGGTCACCAATGGTCGATTGGGATTCATTTCCCATACAGTCTCAAGAAGACTTCACTGACCTATTTGAGCCCGAAATGGATGAAGACACGGATAAAACTATTTCCTCCTCTGATGACACTCGGAATCTCGCATCTCCTGATGCATTAGTGATGGAAACCGCGGTTGACGGGCCGTCAGATGATCAAAAAGGGCTGAGATTAGTCCATCTTTTGATGGCTGCAGCTGAAGCAATGACGAACGATAACAGAAACCATGATTTGGCTTCCGTGATACTGGTTCGGCTCAAGGATTTAGTGTCCCCAAGTGAGGGCACTAATATGGAAAGACTCGCTGCTTATTTCACCGACGCCTTACTTAATTTAATTGAAGGCGTCGGTGGTGGTGGTGGTGGAGTTGGTGGGTTTAATTATAAACAGACCCACCATCTACACCACCACCGTGCAGACGTCTTGGCAGCTTTTCAGCTGTTACAGGACATGTCACCATATGTCAAATTCGGTCATTTCACAGCCAATCAAGCGATCATTGAAGCGGTTACTCATGAACGACGAGTTCACATAGTTGATTATGATATCATGGAAGGTATTAGATATCTCATGATTCATTTTTTTAATACTATTAGCGCAAGGCTAGATTTGAAATTTTTTTATATGTATAAACTAACGATGTTTTTTGATAGTAAATTTTACACAAGTAATGAATTGATATTAGTATGTAATATGTAATTCTTCATGTTTATCAATTACGGCATAGGAACATCAAATTTCATGATCATGAGACTATATATAAGTATAATCTTGTAATAAACATTTACATATTATTTCAGGTATCCAATGGGCATCACTAATGCAAGCTTTGATCTCCCGTAAGGATGGGCCGCCTACCCCACACCTTCGAATCACGGCGCTCTCACGGCCAGGAAGTGGTCGAAAGTCGATCTCCACCATCCAAGAAACGGGCCGTCGCTTAACTGCTTTTGCAGCATCAATCGGGCAACCATTTTCCTTCCACCAATGCAAACTAGATTCAGATGAAACATTCAAACCGACATCAGTAAAACTTGTTCGAGGAGAAGCGATTATCATAAACTGCATGTTACATCTCCCACATTTCACCTACCGATCACCTGCATCCGTAGCTTCATTTCTCTCTGGATCAAAAACTCTAAACCCTAAACTCGTAACCCTTGTGGAAGAAGAAGGTCCCAAAGTTGAAGGAGGGTTCGTGGGTCGATTTATGGACACTTTACATCATTACTCAGCTGTTTACGACTCGTTGGAAGCCGGGTTTCCTATGCAAGGACGGGCTCGAGCTTTAGTCGAACGTGTGTTTCTTGGTCCACGAATTTTGGGTTCGTTGGCTCGAGTGTATCGTGAAGACGAATGTGACTCATGGGGTGATTGGTTATCAGCTCAATCAGAGTTCACTCCGGTTAATATAAGTTTCGCGAATCATTGTCAAGCAAAATTGTTGTTAGGATTGTTTAATGATGGCTACAGGGCAGAGGATGCTGCAAGTAATAAGGTTGTTTTAGGGTGGAAATCACGCCGGTTGCTTTCTGCTTCGATTTGGGCGTATTCTGATTCGGATAGACAACTTTCGGAATGAAACATATGTCAACGTATATGATAGTAAAATGTGTAAACTTTCGTCCCGATTAAAATCATAAACCCAAATATAAACCTATGTCTTTTTTTTTTTCTTGGTTGGTGAATTAAGCATCAGTATGAACGAGATCTAAATGATTATTTTCGTTAATGTGTATAAATAAGATGGTAAAATTCGTTTTTCCTTGTGCATAATTTATTGTTTGTTCTGTATATTCCTTATGAAAGGTTTTAGAAATTGTCGATATATATATGGTAATCTACGTGACTGTTTTTTAATTCCAGAGTATCTCTTAATGTGATGTGTGTCCTGTTTTTTATGTGTTTGTATATATTTTTATTTGAGACTTGAGTTTACAAACTATTTGGTTGATGGGAACTCACTTCTTGACTGTGTAAAAAGTATAAACCTTTTGATGATAAATAATCATTTTAGATAGGCTGACTTAAAAAGATTATATGAATTAGAGTAACTTACATTGCCCGTCCATGTGGTTGTCTGTAAATTACATTGTCCGTCCCTATAGTTGTCCGCACAATACCCGACCAGAGGACTGAGACCGTAATATACGAACAACCACAGGGGACGGGCAATGCAATTACGCATCCATGTGCAAGTCACGTGGGATGAGATAACAAGCATATTTAACGCGTGTTTGACGTAGGGACTGGGAGTGAAACAAATTTCCGAGTCAAGGGATTGGCTCCAAGGAATACCCGACCCGGGGACTAGATTTGTAATAACGTGTAAACCACAGGGACGGACAATGTAATTTACTCTATGAATTATAATGCTTGTCATATCGTCATTACCCCTATATATTACAGTTTTGCTTAATTTGAGACTGAAGGAATACGAGTTTGCTAACGTAAGCCTCCGTGGCACACGATAAAGTGCATTTAATGAATCCGTAATTTTCTTAAATATTAACATTTGCATTTGATACTCATTAATTCAATCTAATATCTACCCTTTTTTATACATATACTAATTACAAATTTTGTTATTTAAGAAAATTACAGGCTCATTAACATGTGCCAACCCAAGGAATGTTTATATATATATGTAAATTAAGTTACTAATAAATTACAAGTTAAGTGGATAGACCGATCCTCGTGACCTCATCGCGATTGTTTGTTAATCCATCCCAAGTTCAAAGCGAACCCGGAAGGAAATGAGAGGGAAGAACCCATTTCCAGCACGAGCCAATCCGATAACGGAGAATGAGATCCTTTGAGCCCGGTGATTAGGTCCACTTATTTACACAACCTTACACCACAAGGCTATACAACCTAGAGTTGCTTGATGCAGTGCCTTATGGTTAAACTTGCTCCACAAAATCTCCGGAAACATTGATTTGGTTGATTTAGATGGAACCTGAAGTTACCTTCTCTTTTGAATAACGGTATCTCTTTCAACCTTTGATGTTTCACTCATACTGGTACCCGAGTTGTGTGCACCATATATAGTATGTCAACGAGATGTATGCATCGCTAATACCCAAGATGCACCGTATATAGTATGTCAACGAGATGTATGCATCGCTAATACCCAAGACTCAAATACAGAAGAACACATTTTAATAGTCATGACTTATGCACCACTTACTATCTAATACCCAATTTTCTTCTTTTATTACATTGGTATAGCCGTATATTACTATGATGATGACAATAATGATGATGGTGATTGGTTAAAAGCTTCCATTATCGGTTAGCAAGAAACTGTATCCATGTCCGGCCATAAATGGTTAATTTATAACCATATATTACCACTAATCTACTATTAAATTGGTTAAAAACTTCCATGATTACGTAATGGTTGGCAAGAAACTTTGAAGTTATCCATGTCAATCTGTGGTCCTTACTCCTTACAGTCGATTATTTTTATAACAATTATTTTCAAGATTCCTTAAAAATAATCATATTCAATACGACAACTCCCAACATTTGGGTGTATTTGCAAACTTGGACATGTGCCATCAACCTACTTAATTTTAAATATTTATAAGTAACAAATTATGTACTTTGGATGATACATAATCTGTTTAATCCATGTTATCTTAATTGATGAATTGAAGTTGCAAAAAAAATAAAAAAAAAAATAAAACCCAATGGAATTACCATATATTTGATTATAATTAAACCGAAAATAGGCACATCTGATACAACAGATGATACATTAGGGGTTAAAATGTGTTATAAATTGATCTCTCAAAGCTTTAAAATGATCACTCTCACCTTCAAGAAGCTTCACAACCTGCAGTTATATGCATGAATAATCTGAGTTAGTTTGCATCAAAACAAAAGGCCCAAAGAGTTTGTAACATCCATTTTTTTTTCATCGAGGTTTGACTAATAAGTTTACTATATAAGATGTTATTAAGTCATAATAAATAATACCTCCCCCATGGATGGACGTTTCTCAGGGTCAACTTTGACACACAAGTAAGCTGTTTTGGCCATGTGGTACAGTTCATAAGGGTCGTATGAATCTTCTAGGCGAGGATCGATTAGATCATGCAAAGCAAGGTTCTCAACTAATGGTTCAGCCTGTACAACAAGAACCAAGTTAATAGATATACAAGTAAAAGAATTTATGCACCCAAAATAGAGATAATTAAAGGATTAGAGTGGTCACATAAAATGACTAGACACAACCAGGCTACATCATGTTTATGTTATATCTCAAAGTTATACTTGTAATTGTTATTAAAATTTTAAATTTTGTTCTTTTTACAGAGTCAAACGGGTATCCTTGGGTTGATTCAGCCCGTCATCAGTTTTCTGCCTTTTTTTGGGTATTGCATATATAAATTAGGTATTAAATGAAATTATCAGAACTACATAGCTAAAATAATACGAGTAATTTGTTTAATTGGGTGATTTAGGGCATTATGAAGCATTTGAACAACTTTGGGTGACTTTTGATTTGTTTGACCCGTTTCCAATTTAGCCAAAGTTAGAAAATTTACCAGGTTCATCATATTACTTGTTGTTGATAGATTACAGCCAAAATTGACCCACTTTTAGGCAAGTTAGTTCTTCTAAATAAGATGGGACATAAATATAAGAAGTTGTTATGTCAAAGATACGTAAAAATCAAAAAGGCATACCCATTGTCTCAAGGATTGATGGTGGTCTTCACTATCTGAACAAACAGCCTTCCGTCCTGAGATTAGTTGTATAAGCGTAATACCATATGCATATACATCTGTTCTCACAGAAACCATACCATTCTCTGCATACTCTGGTGCAAGATAACTGCAAAATTTTAACACATTAATAGCTTGTGAGTGATTGATATCTTTTTCTCAGTCAGTTTATTTATGCAGCACAAAATATTAAATAGCGCATGTTGACTGAACACAGTACATTTCTTACCCCAATGTACCAAGTATCCTAGTCTGAATAGGAGAATCATTTGTTTTCCACTTCGCGAGGCCAAAGTCACCTAACTGTGTATATGAACATAGCTTGTTTTAGGAGCAACCATATAATATTACATAACTCATAAATGCTCACCCTCAAAGAAAAAGCAATGAAGGGTAGACAAAGATGACATTGTTTGTGAGTCGTGGATCCACAAGGGGAGCCGCACCCCCTCAAGAAACTTCAAATTATATGATATTTTATTTTTTAAGGGTATTAGTGTATACAGCAATGAAGGGTAAACAAAGATGAACATTTTTATGAGTAAAGGTGGATCCACTCATCCACAGGAGAGGGGGGAGGGCATGATTTTTTAAATTATTGTATTATTGACATTTTAAAACTTTTGCCCCCTTAAAAAAGAAAGATTAGGAAAGAAAACATTGTTCCCTCAATAATATGCCGGCTCCACCATGTGTTATGATGTTCTTATTGCATATATAAACAAAGTAACACAAAAGAGTATATTCGTAAAAAGATCGGTTAGAACATGTAGATAAAAGTTTCAAAAAGTACCGTCATCAAGGAAAAAAGAGGGGATTACCATTGGCACAAAGTCATGAGTGAGCAATATATTGCTTGGTCGAAGATCCCGATGAATGATAGGACTACTGCGACACTCTTCGTGGAGAAAGCGTAACCCCTTTGCAGTTCCTACAGCAATTGCATGTCTTTGATGCCATGTAAGGACATTTGCTGCTTTATCTTTAAAATACCCCAAGACAAATATAAAACAAAGGAGTCGATGAGCGAGATGCAAGATGCAAGATTTAATCACCAGAATGGATATGCTAAAGTGAATGCTTTTAGCAGATATATCAAAAATAGCAAATAAGTAAGGTGACAGCGATGTGATTTCACAAATTCTTCTCTTTCACTTAAAAATTGGTTTTATGCTGCTGTGCTTATATCATAAATGTATTAAATAAAACTTCTTAGCAAAAAGGGGAACATCCAAATTGGGGTGGAAGTCACTGAAAGTAAACGGAGAAGGTTTTCCCTGTTCACGTTACCCGGGGAAGGTGAGTATTTTTACTCAGATGTACACGGCCTAACCGAGTTATCCCGTGACCGTTTCCAACCCTTTCCCTGGCCACCCCAAGATATGCTTCTAGTGAGGTTTAAACCTGAGACCTCTGGTGAGAATAACATGACGCCAACCACTAGGCTATCTTGTGATGGTTGTGGAAGTCTATGATAGTCTATCTCATAAAACATCCTAAATCTTTTAATCAATAATTCAAATAATTATTGAACATTATTGTTTTTACTTATCATAATCAACTCATTAAATATATAATAAATACTATTTTTTAAAAGAACATATGTATATGTATGTGCGAGGTCATCCCAGCCCGACCCTCCCCATCTTTACCCGACCTGCCAGTCTTGCTGCCTTTATAGGTAGCCATTGACATCCATATTGATTTATCACAATAGCCAGTAATTTGCTTACCGAGTAGATGCCACTCAAGTGATCTATTGCAGATGTATTCATAAACCAATATATTAATGTTTTCCTTGCAGCAATAACCCAACAGCATCACAATGTTTTTGTGGCGTGCGAAACTTAGAACATAAATTTCAGAATTGAATTCCTCAAATCCTTGTGTGCTTGCTTGTTTCCGCACCTTAGCTGCAATGATCTGTCCATCATTGAGCTGACCCTTATAAACTAAACCATAACCTCCTTCACCTAACAAGTTCTCTTGTGAAAAATAATTTGTGGCAAGATGTATTTCGGAGTAACTGAATCTCATGGACTCTTTGATGTACAACTGTGTTGTCATTCCGCAAGCATTGCACAAAACAGGAGTATTAGAGGATCTTTTTCGCCTTGGACTTTTGCGTAGATTTCCAACCTTTTTCTGTGAGGAATTATTATGACTGCTCCCACCTTGAGAAAGGCAACTTGGTTAAGAAATTGAAATTATATGAGAGACTGAGATATGATGTACTGCTTCGTGGTTTTGTAATATAACATTACTTCTAAAGCATGACTCAACAGAGCATCCACAATGGTATGGACTTTCACAAGTCCATAGCATTGTCACATAAGCTTTTCATAAACTACCAATCTTATAAACCTTCCCCTCTAGTCCTATAAACTTTACCAAGTCCATATGGGTTCCATAATTGCCTTCTTTCTCATGCTATGGACTAGTCCATGCACATGGACATCTAAAAAAATTCTATGGACTTTGCATATGGACATCCTTCTACAATGCACGTCAGTATGCATGGACTCCATGTCATCTCCACCTAGGCTATGTCATCTATGCCTAGGCTATGGACTTGCTGTATGGACACCATTGTGGATGGTAACAGAGGAATATATATATCACTAATCACTTACTTATTTACTGATTCTACTGTAATGAAAGCTAGAAGTGGCATAGGTGGGTTGGTTAACGAGGGAGGATAATTAAATGGAGTAATTGAAATGGGTCAGGTTAAGTTGGGCCGACTCACCAACACTTTTTGGTCCAATGTTTTGAATTTGGTAGGGTAATAAATAATTTATGCATCAAGTCAAAGAAAAAAATATGTTATCAAAATTATGTAACTTCAAATAATGAAACAGCGTAGGATGTTATAAGCATTTAAATAAACTTTATGCGACTTTTGACCCACTCGCTCGACCCATTTGACCCGTTTCAATACTAGTTTATTTCATATTTTTTTGTCCATTTTATTGCTAAAAGTTATCAGCAATTGGTCAATCAAGCAATACAAAAGAAAAAAGAAACTCAAAATGAAAAGGATCAAATGAATTGAACACTTCAAAAGCTACATGACAGTGTTACCGTGTTTAATGCATGAGTTAGTGTTTGCCTTTCTAAGAAAAAGTATCTATAATGCTTGAAACCTCTTAAATCTATTCAAACAATTTGATCATTTTCGAAACATAAAAGATTATATTAATCATATTCCATGTACTTATTATTCATAATACCATTTCTTTCTGTTGTTTACAGAAAGTGGTTCATTACCCAGCACAACCCACCAAAAAGTTACCCTTTATCCAACCCACGCCACCTCTAATTTTGCAACATCTATCTACACGCAAGAGGTTGGAAAGGGTCACGATTTTAACACATGTTGATCTATGCTCAGATATAACTGTAATATGAACTTCCTGACCTGAGGCGTCCTGCTTTAGTGCACCATCATTATTATCGGTCAATATGGAACTTACACCCGACTCCTTGGGCCTTAATGATGGCGTAACCTTTTTTGAAGGCATTTCAAGGTTTTCAATGGAACTAAATGATGCAGAGAAACTATGAGACATAACTGACTGGTCAATGTTTTCAATATCTTGTGGAGGCGACAGACGAACGTGCTTTGACCTGTAAAGAACGACTTTGACTTCTGTAGTATCTGTATCCCTAATGGGTTCAGTTTTCAAAGGTTTTATAGTCAAGTTATCTGCAACTGTTGCAAGATTGCAATGAATTTGACCTTGGTAAAACTTCACATCTCGTTTCAGATGCCTGTCAAGTATTAGCATACATTGGTTAAACTTTATAGAAAACTAACTGGCAAGGTTATATATATAATTCTGAATTCGTCTATATCTTCTATTTACTTTTTCACTATTCTTTCTTCTTCTTTTTTTTTCTTTCAACGTAAGATGTGATCTGGAGTAAATTATAAATAGAGTCTACCTATCAAGGACAACCCATGTTGCATTACAAGCTAAAGCTTCTTGCTGAATGATCTTCTTAATAGGAGTTCCGCAAGTAATCTTGACTTCAATGTCAACCTAAATTATAAGGATAAGAAACATAAGTTCGATTTCTAGATAGGATAATTTGTAAATGAAAATTAGCTTTAAAGAATATTGCTAAACAGGGCAAAGGGGGCCGAAAGTCACCCAAACTGAATCTTTAATGCATGGAACGTCCTAAATCATTTCATTTAGTTAAATTTATCATAATGCAAATTTTTGTTCAAACACATGAGGTGAATATGTTTCTCTATTTTATTGTGAGATTAAGACCTCATTTTCAATTCGAAAACTAAGCTAAATATATGGAAACTAAAAACAGTAACACCAAAACATCAAGAGACCTTATTCTATTTCTATAAATGCATTATTCTAACAGAAATAAATCGTTTTGGCATACTAAGTATTTACAGTAACTATATCCGCTAAAAAGTGTTTTAGGTAAACCAACCCAACCCGTTTAGTCCCATTTGAAAAATACCCGTTTTGACCCTTTAATGAACCCATCTAATCCTCCCGATTTGCCACTTCAAGTCTAAGCCATGGTTATGTACCAGTATTAGCTGATGCTGGTATAAGTAAACTTGTCATCCTCCAACAAGAAAAAATGAAATCTCAGTCTTAGCTGCAGTTTGTTCTTCTAGCACAGCGGCTTTTTACATTCATATATCGGAATATTATAGGCATCTCGAATATATAAGAGTTTTCAAATGTCACTTACCTTAGATTTTCCCATGGATAGCCAATCCATTCTCTAATTCATTTAGTGTATATTCCTTTCTGATTTGCTCAGGGAATATAAATATTAGTCCAAATTAGTGGTGGAAATTTTAGCCCATATACTTACGTATGGGTCGAACTATATTGGTTGATAATTTTTATCTTCAAACAGACTAAACGGATAAAATTAAGGAAGTCTATCATAAGGCAAAGGGTCAAATTAGTTGAACGTCACCAAAATATCTTGTTTAATGCATAAACCCTCCTAAATTGTTTCATTCTTACTTAGCACATTAAATATCTATACCAAAAAATATGGACAAAATATTATTTCCGAAGAAACCCAGTACAACCCAGCCTGTAATGACCCGTACTAAAAAATGACACATTTTGATAGCTTACCCATGTTGCACAACCCACCCATCTTGCCACCTCTAATACAGATATTCTGGTGACATACCATCTTCCACATCCAGAATTGTGGAAAATTGACACTCGTCGTCTTTGAATCTTTGATCATACATTTTATTAAATGCTTCAGATTATGAGAGATATTTATTACCCCTTCATATTTGCAATCTTGAGCACTTTTCTGTAGCATTCTGGCATACGTATCAAGTTTTGATTTGATTTCTTCTTCCATAGCTCTGATGTTAACTTCAACTATCTTCATTTGGTAACCAACTAATCCAAAGAAAGAAAAAAACACTAAAATAAATGAATATATTTGTCAGATATGCAATATGTTAATGTAGAATATATAGTTTATAGTTTGGGAATGTATGAACTTTACACTCAATATTGATATAAGAAAAGGGATAACTATTTGTAAATGTATTCAACTTTATTCATATATCTTATAACAATTCTATTGAATGTATTGGATGGTACTTTTGATGACATGTCATTCCTAGATTATGATACGTGTCATCAATATAACAAAACACATCATCAAAAATACTGTTCAATACATACAATAGAGATATTTGGAAGTTGGATACATACACTAGAAGTATTATAAGTTGGATACATACTATAGCTATTTGATTAAAGTTGAATACATTTACATATACTTATCTCCAACAAACATATGTTTATACATTCAATCTTGATATTTTGTATTTGTATTTTATTAGTTGTAATTAAGTAACTGACAAAAAAGTATAATTTATGTAGCCAAAAACATACTGTAGACGAGTTAAAACTTAATTAGATACACTAGCGAAAATGTAAAAATTGCATATACTTCAAAACTATAAACCCTAGAATATATAAATCAAGTTAACAATAGAACGAATATTAAGATTCTGTTGCAACAAGCATGCATTTAAATAATGACAAAAAAAAAATGATGTCTAACTTCAAAACACAATTCATGTTACTAAGGCATTATGAATAGCTCTTACAGGGATGTGCAATCTTATGCAAGACACCAAACACCACAAGGGTATCTCCCCTCTTAAGCACGTCACGCCTCGATATAATGCCACTGATAACGTTCTTGAATTCCTGCTCATTTCGATATTTTGTCGCATCAAATGCCAACATTACACAACCCATCAATAAAGAATTTGTGTCTTCCATTTTTCACATCAACAAGAGTTTACAAAATCAACACTTATTTGAAAATATCGATAAATCTTTCGGTTAAAATCTTTTCGTCTAGCCATTTTCTTTGCAGAGGAAAAAGTTTCTGCAAAGAGAGGTTGTATATATGTATGTACATATCCGTACAAAAATCATTGTTTGGGAACAGAAGATTCTAAGGTATATTTACTTTCTTGCTATTAATTGGAAGATGAGGAGGCATATTCTAGATTCTGAGTGTAAAAATTTTGCCGTCCAAAACGATGAGAACAATGTACAGGTGGCATAGTTATAATATGACGATTTAGAATTCACGATCCTGACTTTGTTCTACCAGCTGATATCTGAAATGCAGGGTGTTTATTATTAGGATCAACCAAATAAACCACCCAATCTATTATATCAGCATGGTTATTTTAGTTGGATCATTAGGTTTTGACTTGTGTTTGGCACAAGGTATTATTGGAGATTATAAGTATTATCCTAGATTATAGGATTGAGATATCAATGTCGATAATCTTTCAAAAATCTTGTTTGGTAACAAAAGATATGTGGGAATTTGTCGAAAAAGTAATCTCCTAGAATCCTCTAAACAAAAAACAATTTAAATTAGCTTCTAAAAGAATCACCTATCATTAGCATCCCTACGTCCAACTAGTTTGTTGTCAAATATATAATCGAGTTTCGGTTGTATAACAATTTAGTTTTAGTTTGGTATATTTTAATTATCTGTAACCTGAAAATGAATAGCTTCTATCAGTTAAAATCTTTTGATAATCCAATTAAAATAATCCAAACCATATTTGTCACGAGAACTCGGGTTCAAAACTTTTTTAAGTAAATATTTGGGTTGATAGAGAGATGTCATAAATAATCACCGAATACATTAGGTAGGCATACATCATATTTTATGAGTCAAAGAAGAATCACACTTACCAAGTAATCTGATCAAGGATAAAATTCTCCACCGTTTACTTATAGTAATTGAAATAATAAAAGGGATAAGTCTAATGCACTCAACTTGGACCAAAAGTCTATTGTATGTATCCTACTTACGGGTAGGGTTTTTAATGCATTCAACTTTCAAAAACAGGTGTTTTAGTGTATTTTGCTGATGTATCACTCGGTTGAGATGTCATGTGGCTTGCGGATGGTTTGACACGTAAACAAAATACACTAAAACACCTGTTTTTGAAAGTTGAATGCATTAAAAACCCTACCTGTAAGTATGATACACACAATAGACTTTTGGTCCAAGTTAGATGCATTCGCTGAGACTTATCCCATAATAAAAATACAATTCTAATTATTTACATTATTCCATCCAAATATATTAAATATGAATTTATTGTTCGAATAACCAAAATTATTGACTAATGGGTATTTGAGAGGACTTATCTTTGTGACTTGTGGCTTATAAATAATGAATAAGTTTGCAAGACTTGTGGCTTATAAATAATGAATAAGATTGCAACCATATTTGAGTGTTTAAATACTTATAGCTTACTAACATAGCATAATAAAGTTAGTAATTTTCTATCACTAAACGCTCTACCCTAAGCAAAAACAAGGATAGATGAGTAATAGGTAAGAGAAGTGATATTCAATAATAAAAAAAATATAAAATAAAACTTTTTACTTGTCGTAAGAAAAAAATAAAGGACTTTTTGTTTTCACAACAAACATTTTATTTTCTTTGTAGGAAGTTAGATTTTCTTTATAAGAATCACCTCCCTTTTATAAGGTCCTATAATGAAATAAGGGTCTATCATATAAGAATGCACCTAACTTGTATCTGATGTCTATTGTTAACTTACGTTTGTTATTTTTAATGAATCAAACTTTCAAAAAGGTGTTTCGATGTATTTTGCCGATATATCGCTCTTGTAATGTGCCATGTGACATCCAGCGAGTTTGACACATCATAAAAGATCACTAAAATTTGAATACATTATTTGAAAGTTTGATGCATTAACGTAAGCCAAGTACAGACAATAGATATCAAGTAGAAGTTTGATACATTCCCAAACATCAACCCTATGAAATAAACTAATAAATCAATAATTTAGAGCTTGTTTTTCACAGCTGAAAGAAAGGGGAAAAATGCGATTAAACAAATAAGGTCGTGCAAACATCATGATTGAGCTTTTTTAAAAATAAACAAATCAACATGGAAAATAACTAAACACCCTATGAGCTAGTTAGCTTTTTAACTATCAACACGATAATTTCTTATATTCATTTTGCGATAAACTTATTTGAGGTTAGTGCGTGAAAATGTACTCAACGTTAATCCAAACTTTATAGTATATATCTAACTTCATTTTGATCTATTTGTATATATCCAACTTACAATTATGGTCTATTATGAGTATTTAACAGACATGTCATCCGTGTAATGTGCCACTTGACATTGTTACATGATGCCACATCATCAAAGTTACTACATGATACGTACAATAGACTTTAATTCAAAGTTGGATACATACAATAGATCAAAATGAAGTTGGATACATACCATCGAGTTTGGGAAAAAATTGAATACATTTCCACGCACTAATCCCAACTTATTTGCATCGACTTATACGTTTATTATAAAAGGAATTTAATTTCAAATGAAGTTTCAACTTTTTAGATTTTATTTTCTTTTTATATAAGCAATAAACAATAATTCCATCAAACAAACAAAAAAAAAATGTTGTAATAAAATTATAAGGGTGTGTTTGGTTATGAAATTTTTTTTCCCCATTTTTTATTTTTTATAGAGAGTGATGAGTGTTTTACTTCTCTTGAATAACAAGAAAAAATTGGATAATACATTCAAATGTGAAGGGTTGAGTTTTCATTCTTTAAGAGAAAATAGAGTTGAAAACTTAGAAAACCATGCAAAGTAGTTTTTATGCAACGTAGTTTTCAACTTTTTACTTATAAAAAGGAAAATAATTTTTTTTTTAAGTTGGATTTAAAGATATTTTCTAATTTTCTTAGAGAAGTTATATGAAAAAGTGTATGATTTTAATGTAACTATAGGTGTGTTTGGAAGAGAGGCTTCTAGAAGCTTGAGCTTCTTTTTACATAAGCACCGGCTACATAAAATGGGGATTCGTGAAAAATTAAGCCCTTAGGGTATGTTTGGCACAACTGGCAGGTAGCTATTAGCTGGAGCTGTTAGCTTATAGTTGTTAGCTTATAGCTGGTAGCTTGTGGCTGGAGCTGGTAGCTTGTGGCTGGAGCTGGTAGCTGGAGCTTTTGGTAATATATGTGTTTGGCAGAGTAGCTGAAACTTGTAGCTTATAAATGTAAAATGACATAAAGGGACAAATATATTATTTATAATAAGTGAAATATAATTAGTTAGATGGTATATGTGTAATTTACCTTTCCATAAGCTACAAGCTCCTTTCAAAAGCTACTTCAAGTAACTTATGAATTTGGAACTTATGAAAAACATAAGCTACTAAAATTTTTGGTTGTCAAACAAAGCTTATGAAAAAAATCATAAGTTCAAGCTTCCATAAACTCTTATAAGCTACATGCCAAACACACCTTTAAAAACCCTTTTAAATAAAAAGTTTTTTAAAGTGCTTTTTAAATAAAAAACCAAACCACAACTTCAATTGCAAACGCCAGCTCCAACTCCAACTTCATCTGAGTGATTACCAAACACACCCTATTCACATAATTACATTTTAAACTTGAGCAAAAGAAAACCGTTCAAATCACTTGATTACACGCTTCTAAAATCTACATTAAGACCATTCGTAACGCAAGGAATGGCGGGTGTTTTCAAGCTCGAGAACGCCAGAACGCCGGTAACAGGGCGTTCTGGTGGCATCGTGCAGGGGAAACGAACGGCGTTCAGGTAGGGCCCACGTGATTTTTCTTTTTCTTTTCTCTTTTCTTTCGACTGTTTAATTCGTTATTTTTTTTTTAATATTTGACCGTTTTTAAACGGTGTAAAAAAACGATTGGCAAAAATATTTGACCGTTTTTAAGAGGCTAGAAGTTCCCGTTATTCTGATGCGGCGACATCATCCAGAACATCTACCCCCAACAAAAAGGTGGATGAGGAGAGAGAATATGGCCAAATACAATGCCGAAATGTTAGCCGCAAGAAAAGCATCGATTGAGGCGATCACCCGTCAAGAAAGACTACGAGCTGCTATGCAAGGTGTTCAATTTCTCCAACTCAACACCGCCGACATCAGGGGTCCAAGTGACCGCGCAGCGGTTGCGAGAATGAAGAAAACATTTCAGAATGAGTTTCGGGAGTTCTACGATGCCGTAGATAAAAATGAGGATGACGATGAGTAATTTTTATTTGTTGCTTATATTTTTCTATTTCTATGACTTAATCACAATCTTTAATTTATTGTATTTCTATATTTAGGATTGTAACGTTTTTATTTTTGGAATTGTAACGTTTTTACTTTTAGGATTGTAACATTTTTAGTTTTATGAAGCAATCGTAAATTTAATTTTCGTATTTTTTTATTTTTTCTATCGTAATCTATTTTAATTTACCTCTATTTGTATAATTATTGTATTGTATTTTAATTAAATTGTATTTGTTTTGTTAAATAAATTAAGATTAAATTTAGTTAGTAGGTGGGTCCCAGAGGGGGGAAAATAGGTGTTCTGGCGTTATGGGTTAGAAAGGTGAAAAAGGCGTTCTGATGTTATGTTGACGTAACGCCTGAAAATGAGCGTTATGGTGTTCGATTACGAATGATCTAACAACGCCATCTTCTCACTTTGGATTTTTATGACACTTTCCGTACTAAACGCTGCAACTTTGAGACCACATAATAATCAGTAAATAGAAAAGTAAAAATATCAAGGAAAGTAGATCACCTAAATGTAATTTCACAACAACATTATCTTTTCCCTGTTCTAACCCTTGTTGTTAATGAGATTGGGAGATCATTTCCATAACAATAACAATGATGAACTTTGTAATTTCTCTTACTTAAATTAATTAATATATCCAGCTCATGTAATAACACCCATCTCTTTGTTTCCGTTTGCAGTCTTCTTTTCTTATTTTGATCTCTTTCATTCATTCCTTTCTCTTATCTAAGCTCGGAAGAATAACCCCTCATGTGGGTTTTCTAATTAAACATAATTATAATAATTGTTGGTATGCAACCAAATCACTTTCAAGATTCTATCAAAATTTATTGGATTATCAATTTTGATCATCAAAATCACAACTTTTTTCCTTTAACTTCAACCCCTTTTAGGGTTTTGTTGAAAAGTGATAAAATTTACATATGGGTGTGATATTGAATTAGTTTCTTGAATCTAAAGTTCCAATTTTGATTTGTGGGTTCGTTTTAAGTTTTTTTTTGCAGGTTTAGAGGTGTAGAAGGGGTCAAGTAAAATCATGGCAAATAATGATAATATTAGTAACAATCCAGCAGAATGTGTAGAAAGGGCAACAAGTGATTCATTATCTGGCCCGGATTGGGCTATTAATATTGAGCTCTGTGATCTTATTAATATGAATCCTGGGTATCAATTCTTTCCCAATATTATACTAATGCTTTATTTGTTTATTAGTTATTCAAGATTTATACTTACGATTGTTAGCATTTGGGTTGCTTATAGACTATTGAGTTGCTTATTGATTGGTTTAAATTGGTAGTTGTAGTTAAAAGTTTTAACTTATGGGCTGTTGGGATGGTTTAAAAGTGATTATGTCATATGTAATCCAACAAGAATACATCACTTTGAAAAAAGAAATATGAGGGACGCCTTATGACTTGAGAGCGAATCTTCTCAAGCCAGATTAACACAAAGGAAACTGTTAGAATTGTTTTACTCCTAAATGATTAGCAGAATTTAGAAGCAGAATATGCTTCTTCAAACATTTAACGCTGATTAATTTTGATATTTAGTTCGAAACACCAGAATTATCATGGGTTTATCTGAAAAAAACAAAATGCTTATTGTGACTTGAAATCACAATAGTTAACATACGATGTTTGTTAGAGATTGATAAAGGTAGGTTTGGAACATCTTGAAAATTTGTACAGAAGCTGATTTCTACGTCTGCTTGAATTGCAGGAAAGCAAACGATGCACTAAGGATACTGAAGAAGCGAGTTAAAAGCAAAAATCCAAAAGTCCAACTCCTTACTCTTTTTGTACGTATTTCATTCTCGTTATTTTTTTATGGCCATTGATGTTATAGTGTATCTCGATGGGTCAAACAAAAAAATTCTGCTAAAAGAAGATGCGGCCGAACGGGCTGTGCTGGTCAAATAGTTTGAAAGCCGCCCAAACTGTATAGTTATTGCATATAAACTTTCTAATCTTTTTATCAAAAATTTAGATTGTGATTGTAATACTTTGTGTTCTGTAATCTTATTTAATATAAGTGACCTTGTAAATTCGTATGCAGGTGTTGGAAACTCTAAGCAAAAACTGCGGAGAGAACATATTTCAACAAATAGTTGAGCGGGACATCTTGCGCGAAATGGTCAAAATTGTAAAGAAAAAGGTGCTATTATGTCTTTCTTTATGATAAATCCCTTTTAGTAAAAATGGTAAGTTAATAATCTATGTGACCTTGATTGCTTGTATTGCAGCCAGATTTAAATGTAAGAGAAAAGATTCTTATACTGATTGATACTTGGCAAGAAGCTTTGGGGGGGCATGGGGGAAGATATCACCAATACTATGCTGCATATGCAGAACTTAAGGTGATTATATACTTTATTTTGTACTATGATTACATTATATGCAGTGTCTGTCAAGAGGGGTGACGCCGGTCGGTTTGGGCCAACACACAAACACTTTTTTATTCATAGTTTCAGTTTTATAAATAAATACAGTGTGATGATTACAAAAACTGATTATAACAAAAAAAATTAATCTTTTTTTCCTGTTACATCTGATTATATTTGGATGCCTCTAAAAGGTATCAGGGGTTAACTGTCAGATAAATAGATAACTGAATAAGATATACTACGTATTAAGTTTAATTATGTCAATCTTATCTGATATATAAATAAACTTTTTTTGGAGGGTATATGCTTTAAAAATACACTTTACACTACCTAGGATTCATTCAACCCTCTTACCCTACTCCCTATACGCTTCTTTATTTTCTTATATTTATTTATTTGTTTTTAATATCTGCTTGACCCTTAGAAGATAAAAAATAACCCGAATCGACCCTTTTCAAATAAATGGATAAAAATGGCTACCTCTAGCTTACCTTTTCAATGATATTTATTAGTTACTAATTTTCTAATAATCCTGTCTCATCATCTTGTTATTGTTATTTTACTCAATTTTGCATGCTACAGTTTTGTTCCTCGTTCTATGTATTCAAATCCCTTTTTGTTGAATCATCGACAGGGTGCCGGAGTAGAATTCCCACCCCGAGAAGAAAACAGTGTACCACTATTCACACCACCACAAACTTACCCGATTGTTGATCCAACTTCTGCAAACGAGGAAGCTGCTGTGGAGGCCTCCCTTGAGACTGATGCCTCTGGACTAAGGTATAACTTGACCTTTGGTCTTCTAGTTCTTTCATTATGTTCATAGGCGCTAGGCCTAACAGATGGCACCCATGGGTGGTTTAGGTTGTATTGGAAATTTTATTGTGTTGTATCAATTGCTATCATTACTTCATATCTATAGCTAGAATAATACATTGATGCATCGTGTTTCATGTTTATTTATTTACTGCTTATGTTCGCTCTATGCAGCTTGTCAGAAATTGTGAATGCAGAAGGAATAGCAGATGTGCTGATGGAGATGCTTGGTGCTTTAAATCCTAAGAATTCGGAGGTAATAATATCTTCTAAACTAATATTTGCAATATACTTATTTTTTTTTTAATTACTTCTTATTAGGTATTTTTATCTGTAAAAACTAAAAAGTACTCCAATTAGGCAGTTTTGCAACCCGTAAACGTTTTTAACTAGTAAAACTGATGATGCGACACCTATGGTGTTGGTGAAGGGACCTTTTACATATCAAAATATGTCAAAGTAAGATGTAAGATACAAAATAAAACCCCCAAATCGATGTATTTATGAAAAAAATATAAATTTGTAGGGGCTTTTATTTCTTATATATGTATATGTTCCTGATAGATCTTGTTATCTTGTCCCAGGGTCTAAAGGATGAATTGATAGTTGATCTTGTTGACCAGTGTCGTTCTTACCAGACGCGCGTCATGACCCTCATAGACAGCACCTTGTAAGTACATGCAACTTTTTTTAGCAATTCTTAGCTATAGTTAATATTAGAGGTGGGCCAAGTAATATAATAAAAATGGTTCGGGTTTGAACGGGTTTTTTTATTATGGGTTGATGCACACAGGCAGGGTTGAATAGACTTCAGTCACTTTGTTTTCCATTTGTATACGATAATCGATTATGGATGTGCATCCATTATGGTTACGTAGAGAATATTGTTACACTAATAATGTAGTATCTTTTGATAAAATGATTTTTAAGGTTACAGACTTTGTGCTACTTTTAGCCCGTTACATGGTTTCACCTCTTCGAACACCCATTCTCCTCGTAGTTCATTATTTTGTTTTGACCTGTTTGACTCTCTTTAGTTAAGTAAATGGATCAAAATTGCCATCTACAGTGTACATATAATACTGAGCCATGTGCGTGTTTTTTCAGTGACGAGGAGCTTCTAAGTAAAGGTTTGGCATTAAATGATAGTTTAATGCATGTTCTCGGCCTCCATGATGATATTGCAAAGAAAGCTCCTGTTCTTGGCCTCCATAATGATATTGCAAAGGGAACTCCTGTTCTTGGCCTCCATGATGATATTGCAAAGGGAGCTCCTACTCCTACTCGCTCTGTAGTATTAGGGGCCCGAGAAAATTCGGTTGCCCCTCTTGTGAATGTACCACATGAAGATGATGAGTCTGATGACGATGATGATTATACCCAACTAGCCCACAGGTAAGACATAGTTTCTTTCCATTTTGTTCATAAAATAATTTATGATATCTCATACATCTTGTCAAGCAAGTATACTTTCACTTCTCTTTTTATTTGGTCATCGATATATTCTGTCAAAATGTATTATGATGAATAAATCTTACCAAAAAGAAGATAACAACGCTGATTAAGTTGAACGATTTTTATAATGGTTTTACAAAGTGGGTAGTTCAATAATGATCATTAAAGTACAGTGACCAAATTATATGATTCGTTTTCTACCCTTTGGGACAGTATAATAGATTTAAGTGTGTCCGTTTTAGTAGAGGCGGTAAACCATCAACTTGGAGGTAAACTGTTAACTTGGTAATGGGGTCACAATGGGTATATTTTTAGTTTGGGTAGGAATGAAACAGAACAGGTTGGGTTGGGTTGACGGATGACCTGTGATTCTATTAACACTTCTTTTCTTCATTTACTTAATCTTGTATAAATAATTAATGCATCAAATATTGTTAAGATAATAAATAATATAAGTTTTTGAAATAGAACGAGTTGGGAGGTCTGCATCAAGCTCACTTTGGACGACTTTTTACCCATTTCTTAAGTTTTTTTTCTAACTAACCCGTTTGAGATAATACAAAACCCAAATCAACCCATGCATGGATCAAAGTTGCCACCTCTACTTATCGCATATTGACCTGGAACTGTAATTGGAATGTGGATTGAGTTCAAGTGAAACCCGCTGAAATTGTGTGCATTTTTCAGGTCATCTCGTGATACTCTACAGAACGGTATTTCAACTAGACGGGGGCGTCCTAGTCCGTCTCGTTCTCCACCATTACCATCATCAAGCAAACCATTTGTTGCAGTCGGTGAACCGGTGGTTGATTTTTTAAGTGGCGAGACGTACCATCCTCCACCACCACCTCCTTTTGATGATTTTATAAACCCAACAGCAACAATGTTTGCTGCAAATGATAAACCAACTCGGTTGACCAAATCCATTGACCATTCATCTCAGTCAGATGATGACATAAATCCCTTTGCTACCAATGCTGGTCCTGTGTCTATTCCACCACCACCTTCAAAGCACAGTCAAAGACGGCAATTTTTTGCTAAAAATCAGGGTCTTCCTTCTGGACCTTCGGTTTCTGGTAGCGGGTCTGCTTACGATAATTTGGCTGATGAGACTAGGAATCTTTCTCTCAAGTCATCAAATCCAACAAAGAAAGAGAAACAAGAAGATGCTTTGTTTAAAGATCTTGTTGATTTTGCAAAAGCCAAGTCTTCATCTTCTTCTTCTAATCCAAATAAGTTATTTTGAGTCTGGATATCATGTTATTGCAGGAAATATTGACTAGATTCATAACTATTATTGACTTATATTGTTAAAGCTTATTAGCCAATAGTTTTCACCAAATATAGCTCTTAACCTCTCATATTCAATAAAATGTACTTCGTGTATTTGTTGGGAGGAAGTTTGTTATTTAAGTTATCTTTATCCCAAACTACGAGCTCAGCATGAATAATATGTATAGCGCTATGTCTGTGAATGTATGCTGTCTACGAGTGTCTCAAGTCGACACCGATATGATGATGCTAACATAATGTTGTACGCAAATAATGTCAGTTTAGTTTATTTGTCATGTTTAGGGGACTGATGTTTATGATGTGATATACATCAGATTTAGGGGTGCTTACTAGTTAGATATGGGAGTGATTTGTACATCATTAAAAATTATCCATACATCACTAACTGTATTTCATAGTGTTGTTGTACAGTATAATACTATAAAATACAATGTTACAATTAGTGGCGAACGAATTATTTTTTGTGATAAATGAATCATCACCCCTTTAGATAGGGATGAATTGTCTAATTGAACTAATTCTTTTTGAAATAAAAAATTTGGTAGGTGGCATTAGTAATGTTGTTGGTGGTGGCATTAGTGTTGTAGTTTACCTTACGGTAAATAACGGTTTTCAATTACCTTTCGTATTGAGTGTTTGATGAGCTTATTTGGATTGTTTATTAATATCTCCATTTCAATTGTATTGCTTATTTGTTACGCTTATTTTAAAAGGGAATATGATAAATTGAAAATAAACTCATACGTAGTATTTTCTAACTTATTTGCTTATTCTAAACGGGAGTTTGATAAATTAACATTCACTAATGTCACCTACCGATTTGTTCACCATCTTTTGATAAAATTCGTAGTGCAAGTACCAGAATGTTAATTAGACATGGACGGAGTTTGCAAGAAGAGGTGATGAGGAAATACGTGTTGGCTAGATGCAGGGGTATGTATGCACCATGCATGCGGTGTGCAGATCGAGCCCAATGCATGATGCATTAATAATAATAGTTGACTTCAGAAATTGTACACTACGTGTTCCTATGAGACATTTATATTGTTTGTGATCATTAATTATTCTATTATATGTACTTTAAATTAATTAATTTATTTATTATCCGTGTAATGTGATATCTTTCAAAAGTTTCGTAACGTGTTTGATAACATCTTTTTTACTCTTCAATGTTAAAGTAATTTGCAACGGACCGTGTATAATGAACCATAGTCTTTTCAAGAGAGCCGCGTTTATTATTTAGATCCGTACAATGGAAGCAGGCTGAGTGGGAGAAGATGTGTTCATTGAAACCGTAGCTATGTTTCGGGTCGGTGGATCAACTGGAAAGCGAATGGTGAAGAAGTAAATTTCAAGGTTGTGATTGCGTTCTCACAGGCGAAACTTGATGATGATCTACGTGTTGGTTCTATCGCCGATTTTCTTATTGCTGGGATGGAAAATCGGATAGGCAAAATTCTGTATGGGTGGTCGATGATATGTTGGGGGCAGGATTAGATATGGTTGTAATCGACTAGTTAAAAAAATGGATATCTCTCGATAGAACTTGTGGTTGCAGTCGGTGTACACTTAAACGAATCTTCATGGGCCTAGAAGATGATGGTGTTTAGAGAGTGGTCTCAGTTTCATGACATAAGTGTTCAGGTAGCTTTGTGTCGAAAGTCTTCCGATTATGTGTGATCAAGCGGCATGTCATGAATGGTATTTCGGCGGTGTGAAGTTTGAATGAGTGACATTGGTGAAGGGACGAGATATGTGAAGGATTACTGGTTTGGGGTTCGTTAATCTTAAAGTGGAAGATTGTTGTGAATAGTGAATCTTAACGAAAGAAAAAAGAATGAGATGTGTTGTTTGAGATAGAGGCTCGATGTACTAGGATCGCTACTCGATTGGTGATTGATAGCGACTCCACTGGTGTAGGATAATGCCTCAATTTTTGTAGGATTGCGACGCAATCCTGTAGGATCGTGGCTCGATCCTGTGTCCGAAAAAAATGCAGTTTCTTGGAGATTAAGTTTGTTGTTTCCTATATAAACAAACCCTATGTAAATGTAATCCTTGGTAAGAAAATTATAAAGAAAAACTCTCAGTTTGACCATGTGGACTTATCCAATCTCCAAGTTTGAGATTGAACATAACCACGTTAAATCATTGTGTCGTATCGTTCATATTATTCATTATTTATCTTGTTGCTTTGTTTGTAATTGCTAGGTTAGCAATTGTTATACGTTTATTGTTTGTAGGTGTTATGTGGTTACACGAGCATTGTTATGGACTTATGGGTATGATTTTTGCTAACAACTAGTTGTTGTTAGTTGGATGTTTTCGCTACAAATTACGAACAATCGCTAATATTTCCACTTACGAAACAGTTCAAGGAAACTAGAAGTTTTTGAGTTCCAATCCTTTGTGGAGAAACAGAGGAGGAATAATATTCTAATTAGATTCTCATTCATCTTCATTGAGGATGGAGACTTGGGTGACATCATAGTGGAGTTAATTCTTCAATTCATAGTCGTCGTCAACATCAAAATTAATGTTAATTCTTCGTGTCATTTGAATTATAATAGTTTCATATGTTACTTAAATTCCAACTTGCTTGATCATTTTATTATGCATATACATACATAACATTTCCGGCCTCTATGGTATTACCGTTTTTGTCATCTAAGTATTAATCCTTCCTCCCAGTACGTGTTCGATTTGGGTAATGAAATGTGTGCACGAACATATGGACACCAATATATACATACAGAGTATATCAGGGGCGGAGTTAGGAAATTTATATAGGGAAGGCAATAATATCTTTTTCGTGATTTTTTATGGTTTTGAGGGGGCAAAGTTTGAAAATTATTATTAATTCCCTTAAAAAAAATCTTTTTACGTATTTTTAAATTTTTTGTGGACGCAACTGCCCCCGCTGCCCCATTCTAGCTTCGCCCCTTAGATAAAGGAGTAATTTAATACTAAAGATATCCCTATTTTCGTCGAAAAAATGTTTATAAAATGTACACTAAAGAAACATCTAACATAAACATGTGAAACTAATCTTAATCCTACATAGTTAAAAGCCTCAAATCCATCACTTAAAACTCAGCTTGTTCTTAATTAGCACGTATATATGCTGATCAGCTGATGTATCAGTTAGCAGAAAAACAGACGACCCGGCCGGGTTGCCATCAGGCATCTCGACATTAACTCAATGCAAAAAAATCGACACTTTCAAGATCCAGTAGCTAACAGAACTCTGATCGATAACTCTAGTACGTCTTTTAATTTGCTACAAACAACTTAACTAAATGAATTCATGTCAACGAGGCATGCATTTGCAGCAGCGCATACACCTCTGCATGACTTGTTGATACCCAGATGGCGGAGGTTGCATGAATTATAACTTTACAAGTATGTAATGACCGTGTGTAGATGTGGCAATGCATAAAAATCTTTATTACTCCGATTAGTTTATATAGCTAGCTGACTTCAAAAAATATTGTACATGTGTTCCATTTTATCTATTTCATGGCCATTAATTAAGTACGTATACTGTACTCTATTACTTACTTAAATTTATTATTCATGTTATGTTTGTGTGTAATGTATTACGTAGTAGTATTTTTGGAAGTAGGTTTGCATTAAATGCATTATTTGATTGTAATTCACTAATTTGCTAACCATATATCGTGCTAATGGATGACCATAACAAATATGAAATTAGTCGAAGCCTCGAAGGGTATTGAACGTCCGTCCGTTAAACTTTGAAGTTGTTAAGCATGGAGGGGAAGAAATGTGATGGATATCATTCGGACAGGAAGATATGAAAATAATTTAAAATAATATAATGTAAAATAATAAAATGAGTAATGTTAAATAGACCTAATTATATAGATCTAAAATTAGGCCTACTTATCTGATTGGTTTTTTTTTCTCTCTCCTGATCTCATCGAATCAATATTTCACATCTACCAATTATATTTTTACGCTAAGATTTAGGCCTACATAATTAGGTCAACTAATCATTTTCCTAATAAAATATTATGATATTCATTTTTAGTATCACTATATATACCATAGTTGTTAAACTCTTACGATTCACGAGTCAACTCTTACGACTCGAGTAAAAAATTTCAATAAAAGTGGCGACTCCAACCCCAACTCGTGACTCTTACGAGTCATTTATAGACTCTTCATACTCTTGTACGACTCTTACAAGTTAGAAAACTAGATAAACTATTAGAGTAATGTTATACAAAAGATAAAAGGACAAAATATAAAAACAAAGGACTATAATCTAATTAATTTAAATAAAATATTTATGTTAATTAAAGGTCAACGACTTAATTATCATCTTTCATCATATTTTACTTAACTTATGAACAAAATTCTTATATAATAATATACATAATATATATATATATATATATATATATATATATATATATATAGAATTTGGTTAACGTAATACATTGTAAAGTAGTAACTCTTACGAGTCAAGCTGCATCACGAGTTAAAAATCAAGATTTTGAGTCGCGAATTGAGTCAAAGTTAACAATTATGCTATATACTATTTATTAGGATTAAGGATACAAAAAATGTGTAATTATTTATGCTATGATATTCATAGGGTAAATTGAATTATCTGGACTTTCATTGTACGTATGGAATTTGTTATTGCTATTATTGTATGTAAGTTTTGATATTTTTACTTACGTGTTAGCTGTATGAGGTAGTACATGTTCACTGGTTGTCACGTCATCAAACGTCATACAAGATTTGCTGCATATTAAGATCAATTTGTAAGGGTAAAATGTGGTGTTGTTAAACTTCAGTCGAACTCAATAAGTATAAAATGTAAAAATGCAGCCATTGATAAGATGCAACAAATCTTGGCGTATATCACAAACAAATTTATCTTATAATATATACAACAAATCCGACTTGCCCCTCCTTCCACTCATTTGATGTCTTCCCCTCTGATACCCAACTACCAATAAACTCAAGTTTCATTGTACACATACGATTTGGACCTCAAGTACTTTGTTGCATATATTTTTTTCTTTTACTTAGTTGCATATACTATTGAGTTATTGAGTTTCGGATCATAAGTAATTAAATTTGGGTGGAGTTGCGCCTTGTTATTCAATCTTCAATCAATGTAATGTAATGTAATACAAACAACTCATCTAATGGAGTAAATGCACTAATACAACAATTCATCATCTCTTCTATAAATATTAGACCTTCATAACTCTTCTCAATTGTGTTCTAATGGAGCAGATTATGAATGCTAACCATGAAAGCAAAATCATTGAATCATCCAAGATCTTTTTCCAAAAAACCCATGATCACTTTCCTAAGCAATTCATTTGGCCTAAAGATCATCAATCTTCAGAAGCTTGTACTGAAGTTCTGAATGAACGTATAATAGACCTACAAGGCTTTCTTCAACGTGATAAGGATGCCACATTGCATGCAGCCAGCCTTGTTAAGGAATCGTGCCTAAAACACGGCTTTTTTCAAGTCGTTAATCATGGCATTGATCCTAAACTGCTTGCGTTGGCTGAGGAGCATGGTCGTGCGTTTTTTGAGCTACCAGTAACCGAGAAATTGAAGTGCGGAAAGAAAGATGGAAGCATGGCTGGTTATGTTACTGCACATGTCGATAGGTTCGCTGAAAAATTACCGTGGAAGGAGTTGTTATCTTTTGAGCATCATGAAAATGGTCCTGAACGAGTTGTAGAAGAATATTTCAATTCAACAATGGGAAGTCACTACAAAGAATTCGGGTATGATTTGATTCTACAGTAACTATTAAGTATGTTAGAGTGACATTTCCATCACAAATGTATTTAAAGTAATTGTGTATTGTTTATGTGTACAGTACAATATATTGATGTACAATTTTAGTGTATTTTTATAAATATTTGTGGTGGAAATATCTTCACCTATTAATTATATATTAAATGAAGATCCGCTACAACGCAAACGAACATATTTGAATTTGTTTAATAATATAATACTTTAAATTTAGATAATAAGAATTAGATTATAGGAACCGTGAGGAAGGTTAAAAGGTAGTGAATTCAATAGTTTTTGGACTTATCTATTTTCATGGAAGATCTTTATGGATGGTGGATTAATTATGTTATTTTTAATATATATAATATGTAATATAATCTGTCGTATTTTCTAATAAAAATTAAAGTTTCTTAGAGGGATCCTCTTTATATACCATTTAAATCCAATTGGTATACCATTTTTTGATTTAAAAAATAGAAAAGGTACAGAAAAGTACGGAATGATAAGAAGAAATGATGGGAAAAGGTACAGAAAAAGTACAGTAATCATGATGTTTATAATAAAATATGAAATAAAATGGTATGGATAATAGATCCCTTCTTAGATAGTAAATATTATATAAATAGTTTAGGGGTCTTAGTGTAATTATGGAGATTAAACTTAAAGTGTCGGATCGATTTTGAAAAACCCATGAAAGGTCAAGATTCCTTTATAGTATTTTGCTTTTAGTATATATTATATTATATTATGTTATGTTATTGTTATGTTATAGATAAATTGTATTAATCCTACCTTTTCATGGATGGTCCTTGTAGTTTACATGCGTTCTCATGATTAGTCCTTGTATTTTGTTTGTTGCATTAACAGTCCAAAAACTCAAAAGTTGTTGCACATTTAGTCCCTCCTCAACCTAAAATGACTAAAATACCCTTCTGTGACCAAGAAAAAACATATAATATCCTGGGTATTTTAGTCATTTTAGGTTGAGGGATTAAAAGTGCAACGAATTTTGAGTTTTTAGATTATCCGTGCAACAAATAAAAATAGGGACTAACATTTGTATAAATAACATGGACCATTAATCGATGCAATTTACTCTTAGATATATGCATATAATGTAACTATTTCTTATGTGTATGCAATAAATGTTGTTTAGAATTATATATATGCTTCAGAACTTTTTAATCAACACACTCTATTTTAATTAAATTGAGTATGCATGATTTTATTTTTCTCTATCGAGTACGTTGTTAAAATATATATTTGCTCCAGAATTTTAACCAACGATTGATTTTAATAACATGAAAATTTTATATCTTAGTGGTAGAAACTTGGGTTCATCTTAAAGGAACTTCAAAGTTGAAACTTCACATGTATCAAAAATCTACTAGTATCATAGAACATGTTTTATCAAACGGTTCAAGCCGGTTGAATCGGAAACTGGACCACTTCCAGTTCAATTTGGACCGTTCAAACTGGTTTAATCACTATTTTTGAACCAGTGTGAAATGGTTAGTTCAACTAGATAAAATCGACGAACATAACGGGGAAAATCACTTTTGTTTTAAATTTTAATATCTTATAATTGTTAACATAATTTATTCTAGTGTTGGAAATTATTTTTGAGCAATAACAAAATTTAAAATTGATAAACTTACTTGAGAATGATGGTTTGAAACTTTCTAAATGAAAAAAATTCTTATAATTGTTAACATAATTTATGCTAGTATTGGATATTATTTTTGAGTAGTAACGAAATTTAAAATTGATAAACTTACTTGAGAATGGTTAGAAACTTTCTAACATTTTTATTGTATAGATATATTTTAGGTGTTTTATCAAAATAAATAATATATAATTATCATCCGATGAAAATTTCTCTTTTTAAAACATAGCTACTATATTTAAGATACTGATCGATATTTTGGTTTGGTGCATTGTGTGTGCTAATGCTACATAAGTAACTAATGTCACTTGATTATGTGGTTGTATATGCAGCTTGATCTACCAAAAGCTTTGTGGGTCAATGAGGAAACTGGCTCTGGAAATGATAGAATTACTGGAGATTAGCTTGGGTGTTGATGGGAATTGCTACTTTAAACAACTTTTTGATGATTGTGTCTCACTAGTAAGATGTAACAACTACCCGCGATGCGACAAGCCTGAGCTTACTTATGGGGTCCAGCCACATCGTGATCCGAATACATTAACTATACTCTATCAAGATCAAGTTGGAGGACTTGAAGTGTTTACTGATAACAAATGGAAATCTGTTAAACCCCACCCAGGAGCCTTAGTTATCAACATTGGTGACACTTTCACAGTACGTTCTTTCTTAATTCGATACTTTATCTAATGTTAGTTCGATGAATTTGTTCTATATGTGATACTAATATTGGTATTGAATTTGCAGGCACTTTCCAATGGGAAGTACGAGAGCTGCTTGCATAGGGTAATAGCGAACAACGTGCAATCAAGGTTGTCAATTACGTTCTTCTTGTCCCCAAAAGGATATAAACTGCTGAAACCACCTCAAGATTTGGTCGAAAGAGATGGGAAACAAGAGTATCCTGATTTCACATGGGATGAGTTTCTCCACTTCACCCAAAAGTACTACAGAGCTGATGACAGCACGCTTGATGAGTTTACGAAATGGCTGTTAACTTCTAAAAGTTCCAAGGCGTAGGAGCTAATAATAAGTTGTGGTTCTGTTGAAACTTTAGTTATCATGAGTATTACTAAGGAGTTGCATTATGTCATGACAAGTTATCTAATAAGCTTATGAATGGCACTTGATATGTTTTCAAACACCTTTACTGTATTATGGTTGTTAATCAGTTATATTTTATTTGCTATTGCCTATTACGTGCGGTTTCTGAAAAAAGATATAGAAAAACAATATGCGTGGATATATATGAATGTTGATAATGTATCTGATTACCTTATATTGCAATGAATTCGATTAAAAAACTGTATCATCCTTTCAGTATATCATCTTTGGGTCTACTAAATGATAGAAAATATACAAGAAGATTTCGATGACAGTGAGAAGTTGATATATAGCTAGGTGCATAACTAACCCGCGCTTCACGCGGGGAAAAATTTATGTGTTGCATTATAAATCTTAATCAACAGCTACAATGAATTTATATAATTAAACCATTTAGAGCATCCACAATGATCAATTTTACAAAGTTTTTTCTATAGCTTTCTTCAAAAACTTTTAAAAAGGCTTTAAAAAAAAGCTGTTGATCCAACAACAAAACCTTTTTATCCATTATTGTCAATATAATATGTATGAGTGACAGATTGCAAAGATTTGATATATTTCAAGTATTGAACCTATAGCTTTTAAAAATGAGTGTTGATATTTTCATGTCACTTTTTGGTAATTCCACTATGATTATGTATTTAGAGCTTGTATTGTACAAATAAATACCGCATAGTTTTGGTGGATCTACCAAAAAGGGTTGTATATCACGACCCTTTAAGGATATGACTATTTATAATAGTTTAATGAATTAAAAAGTTTTTTCAAAAAAAACACTTACACCGATTTTGATAAAAAGCTATGTAAACAGCTTTCATTGATCATGCTCTCACACAAATAGAATTTTACAAAGTAATTGTTACAAACATAACAAAACATATTGTTATTATATATCAATAGTTTGAAGAGAGAAAAAAACACCCACGGCCCACGATTGAATCTAGGTGGCTTCCTTTGGAAATTGAGGAGAAAACCATCTAGCTATTCAAGCAAGTTTGTTTGTAATATTGTATTTGTTAAATTTAATATATATATATATATATATATATATATATATATATATATATATATATATATATATATATATATATATATTGATATAATTAGGCCTAATAAGACAAAAAATGAAGCTTCCTTTTTTACTGTTCATAATGTGTTGGCTGGTTGATTATATATAGGAATTTGAACAACTTTAGATGAAAAAATGTTTGTATAGTACATTCATATGACTGTCCTTTTCCTACACTAAAAAATTGTAACAATGCTACATGATCAAATGCCACAATCCATCATCTAAACTTTTGACAGATGCTAATTCTTTTCACGTATGTGCTGATTGACGTTTCAATTAGCAAAAAGAGACCATGTTAAGAAGAGAAGCCCGTGTTGCAATCAGGCGCCTTGATATTAATTCCTGGGAAGAACTAATGCTTTCAAGAGTAGCCTCTGATGCCTCAAGTTTCTTTTGTACAATTTGAACCAATTCGTGTTTGTCGCAATGACTGTATCCAACAAGTGCAGCATCTAGGCATTGCAACTCATTCACATTCGCATCAACCTTCTCTTCTGGTACTACTTTCCCATTGGAATGAAATCTTGAGACAACTGTCCTTCTACGTGTTGGCTTTGTCTTTAAAAGTGGTGTGGCCAGTAAAACAAGCGATAACCGGAAGACTACAGTGCTTAATGCTGTAACTTCCCTAAAAACTCGGATCATTGAGATAAGAGGATAGTTTTCACGATCTGCCTTCAGAGAACAACCACAGATCATTTTGTCCACTTGCTTTAGACTAACCATTGATCCTTTAATGTCTCTTTTCAGTTCATTCCTGAAAAGCATGTATTTGGAAATGATGCTTTCGTTGCTGAACCCGCCATTTCGCCTTAGATCACAGCCGAGATCTCTCAAGTGTTGTCTTGTCTGAGAGATGAAATCAGTTGTACTACTGCAAATGTCCAACAACCTGACAGATATATCAAGTACTTCATCTGTCCATTTCATGGTCTGATTGGTGGAAGTTTGAGAAAACCTTATTATAACAAGATCATCCAAACAATCATACAACTCTGTTAGTTGACTGAATCCACTGCAAATGATCTCTGCAGCCGGATTGGCTAATGATAAATTTGACTCGTATATTTTGACCTTATCTAAAAAAAATTCAATTCTATCAGTACTTGGATGTGATCTGCAAGGCAAACTAATAGAACGAACAGGTGCAGATGTTTGTTTTGAGAAAAGATGCATTCTTGTTTGCTCAAAACCTGTGATGAGGTGAGATTTCACTACTGATTGAGTGAAGTCAAATACTGTTTGTGGTACTAACTACCAGCCCTATGGTTTGATATTTATAGGCAACTAAAGCTCCACATAAATTACAAGAAATTCTGCCCCAAATCTAGGACATAGATACTAAATACTTTTACCATTGTGATGCGTGTGCATAAATCTAAAAGAGACTATACATGGAGCCCTTACTATCTCTCGGTTTCCATTCTGTTGCATTGCATGACAGATACGTGTCGATGACCCATTTCTTAAGGTTACAATTAGGAGCCAGTTGCATGGTCCTTGTGAAATTGTATTCTTTAATGCGTCTTGGGAATGTCACACATATGAATATACATGTGCAAGCTATCAACTTTGAATGATCCAGTGCAAAACTTTGAAAAATTTTATAAAATCAGAAGATCTTCTGAGCTGCAAACTATAGAGCATGTGATAGTAAAGTATGGACATTTTCAGTTGGGAGCATAATACGTTGCTCACCTTATTTATGGCGAAGGCTGGTGATGTGTCCTGTAGCCATACGTTCAGTCACCATATGATGCCATAAATAGTGCTAATTATCGGGGTTTTCCCATGTTTCCTCTGTTGCACTGTCCTATGTATTCAAACCGATCCCTGAAAAACATGTAAGAAAGATATGTATATCTTAGGGATGTATGTACATAACCAATCATGTATTCCAAAACACATATGAATACATATAAATTTAAGACATTTTTGAAACTCACAGCATCTAGACAGTGATTATTTTCATCATAGCTTCCCAAAATATTAATTCAAATTTAAATTCCCAGAGATGAATGTTTTGTCTGATTGCATTGAAACAACCAATTGATACAAAGAAAATCCTATTGAACATTTTCTTGAAAATAAATTATACTGTAATCCTCTTATAACTAGCCTTAAACATAAGACAACGAAATTGAAGACATTGCTAACTACACATGAATTTTATGTTTTTTGTTCTCGAACTTGAATTGAATGGAGCAACCACACTCTTATATATCCATATATATTATTGATCGAAGATTGATTTTTAGCTTTTAAAACCTTTGTTTGTACCAGTACAGTTTCTTTCGACTGTCAACCCTCACATGTTCTCTAAGAATGCAGGATATATATTAAAAAATCGGATCGTATCGTGGAGTCCTATTTTCGAGTCCACGTGTCACAACAATATATTCAAAAAAATATTCATTTTTGAATAGTTTTCAATATGTAGTACATTTCCAAGACTGTATTAATCAATCCTATCTCATAACCACCAATTACGAATCGACTTGCTTCTAATTCTAACCTTAAAGGAATCACAGGTCAACACGTATCAGTTGATTCAATGAGGTGGTGAAAACCAAGAGATAGTAAGGGCTCCACGTATAATGCTCCACTTTTTTAAACACATGCATCACAATGATAAAAGTATTTGACAATTTTTGGCCTTGATACGGAGAGCAATGTCATGAAATCTGAACAGACTTCTTGATTGCCTATAAATATTGAAGCATAGTGCTGCTAGTTTAGCATCACCCACAATACTATTTCACTCTTTAAACTCTCATCAAAACTAAGAAAAGCAAAATGCGGATCTACTCAAAATTACCAACATCTAACATGCCAGTTCGTTCTATAAGTTTGCCTTGCAGATCACATCCAAGTACCGATAGAATTGAAAAGTTGTTGAATAAGGTCAAAACATGGGAGGCAACATTATCATCAGCTAATCCAACTGCAGAGATCATTTGCAGCGGATTCAGTCAACTAACAGAATTGTATGAATGTTTGGATGACCTTGTAAAAATAAATCTTTCTCAAAGTTCATCATCAAGAATCAGCAATCAGACCATGAAATGGACAGATAAAGTGCTTGATATATCTGTCAAGTTGTTAGACAGTTGCAGCAGTACAACTGATTTCATCTCTCACACAAAACAATACCTGAGAGAAATCGGCTGTGATCTAAGGAGAAATGCTGGGTGCAGCAATGAAAGTATCGTTTCCAAATACATTCTTTTCAGGAATAAACTGAAAAGAGACATTAAAGGATCAATGGCTAGTTTAAAGCAGGTGGACCAAATGATCTGTGGTTCTTCCTTTAATGTGGATCCTGCAAACTATCCTCTAATCTCAATTATCCGTGTTTTTAAGGAAGTTTCAGCATTAAGCACAGTAATTTTCCGGTTATCACTTGTGTTCTTGGCAACGCCACTTTTGAAGACAAAGCCAACATGTAAATGGACAGTTGCATCAATATTTAGTTCCAATGGTAAAGTAGTACCAGAAGAGAAAGTTGATGTAAATGTGAATGAGTTGCAATGCCTTGAAGCTGCAATAATTGGATACAGTCATTGCGACAAATATAAATTCGTTCAAGTTGTAGCAAAGAAGCTAGAGGCATCAGAAGTTACTCTTGAAAGCATCAATTCTTCCATTGAGTTAATGTCGAGACGCCTGATTAGAACACGAGCATCTCTACTTAACATGGTCTCTTTCTGCTAATTGAAATGACAATCAGCATATATGTGAAAAGAATTAGCATCTGTCAGAATTTTTCTGACGGATAGAGACATCTGATCATGTCAAATTTCGATTAAATTCTCATGTAAATGTTACATAATTCTTTAGTGTATAGTTGGAAAAAGACAGTCATATGGATGTAATTTGTAAACATTTTTTCATCCAGTTAAAACTGTTCTATATATCTTTACATTTTATTCCTAATCCAATATTGGTCTCCAAATCTTCCTGCATTTTGTTTCCTGAATATCATATCTATTTTTTTACATAAATATAACAAATATTAAAGATCTGAAAATACAGGTAAAATTACCCAGATTACTACCTTATTAAGTGAAATGAAAGTCGATTTTAAGGGATCTCCTTGTTTCTAAATAAATTATAGCACCATTCTCAGATACATCAAAAAGGAGAGAAGTCAATGCCCATGCGAATAATATATTAAGATGTAAACAATAGAATTAGTTGAGACTTGGCATTGATTTCTAATCTTGACGATAAGGGGTATATTTAAGCGATATAACGGGGTTACTTCCACCACCTAATGGAATTTACCGAATATGTAACTCACCACTTTTAGAAACCACCAACATATACCGACGTTGTTAAGAGTTCACCACTCAATGGAAGTACACCAAATAGATACATAACGCAAAAGGTGAACTCAAACTCACTTTAACTAATTAGTATAACATCAATTTCCACTCTCCCTAATGCAGGACTTATGGGGACTATTACTTATTGGCACTTGGAACATCCATTCGGTATAAAACGCGATAATCCGTTTATTAATTTGAAAACTAGACATCCACAGCTTTCCAACCATATATCAAAGACGATTTCTGGACTTTCCAATCATTCCATATCCTTGTTTCAACCTGAACAATACCTAGAAAGTTCTGTTATGACATTTCATTTGCTCCTGTATCACTTGAAGTTTGTTAGCAGAAACGATACTGCTGCGATAATATCGTGGAGAATATTTCTCAAAGTTCTTGTGAAAACAAATATTTCTCAAAGTTCGTCAACTTCCAGCAATCAGACCATGAAAAGAATTAGCATCTGTCAATCCTTTTGTACCAAGTCTAAGAGGGAAATTTTTTTATTTTCAATCCTATTGTTAATACTAACTCATAATACCTAAAGTTTTTTATTTTTCAATTCTCGAAAGGTAATATCGTTGCCTAGATGTGATTAACACATTATTATTTTTATTGTGTACATCAAACGTTCTATGGATATACACCAAGTTTATAACACATTATTGCATATGGTACATAACCTTTATTGATACTTAGAATGTATTTTACAAAAAAGTTTGATGTATTTATCACCTCCCGACCAGATCATATCGTGGACTTCTATTGCCACTACACGTGTCACAACAATAAACATCCGCGACCCTGTTTCCTATAAAATATTTGTCCATACTTGCTATTACGTTCACTTTAGTTTATAGCGCAAAAGATATAATCTTCACGTTTATAGTATGTCTCTATCTATATTCGAAAGGTTAAAGTGTCTTATTCAAAGTTAAATATTCACATGGATACCTGTAAACAGTATGCAGTGCATTCCCAAGATTGCAATAAACAATCCTATCTCATAAGTCATAACCACCAATCACGAATCAACTTGCTTCTGATTCAATTCGTCAAGGAATCGAAGCTCAACACGTATCCATTGATGCAATTCAATGCAAGGTGATGAAAAATTGAAAACCAAGATCAACATAAAATGCCCCACATTTTTATACGCATGCCTCTGTTTCCTCTTTTTATTCCACACATACACAGGCCGATCACAGCTTCTTTTTGGCATTTCGTCAAACACCTTCTATGCATGTAGATGTAAACACCCAGAACCATACACAGATCATGGTGTCATCAATAACAGACTATCATGAATCCTTCTTACCATATACTTTCGAGAACCACATCTATGATTGTAATTATGATATTAATTGTTCACTCTACACACAAAAGAAGTTGATAATCAGTATGCATAACGACATTTCATCATCATAGAATGTATGTTACTATCATTATAAAAAAGAGATATGGACCGGGCTGCGCTGGGCTGGCCTGGGCCGGGCCAATGAATACATAATTACTCCAAGTATTATGCTTTTATCCAGTCCTAGACTCCTAGTAAACAAAGTATACATAAACATGCCAATATTTCATCATTATTACATGAAACACATAAGTATTAAATATTACATATTCAAAACATACAAGACATAGGACGGTTGACAAGAATTTCAAAATAAAAATAATCATAAATTTTTATAATAATTTATGTAAATGTAAAAGCATCAAATTATATAAATATTTAGATGCGCAAAAAAAATTTAATCTTTCGAACTGACTTTGGGTAGATTTTTCTTCGTCTGTATGTTCTCCATGCTATGTGGTGCCACGACACGAATATTACTTTTCGTACCCCTTTCAAGAACTCTGGTAACTGATTTCGGCTTAGTAGAAAGCGGTTCAGATCGAAGAGTGTTTGCCCAATTGAACTTCTCTTTTTTGTTAAGGCCGAGTCTTTTGATATTCACCGATGTTGAACTCTTAGGACGCCGAGGACTAACTTCATGTGACATGGTTTTATTTTTCGTCTCTTTGATTTCTATTTTAGTACCATTTTCCATCTTTATGTTTATGTTAAGTTCCGAAAGTAAATTGTTGTTTGCATCTTGTTGATGTTTCGAATGAGGTTTTTCGAATGATTGATCACTTGCATACCTTTCCTTTTGATGCTGATAAAGTCGATGCAACCTTAGCGCCAGATGATATATACCGTCTTTTATTTCGTCTTCTAACTCTCTTTCCACATCCTTTTCGAGTTCTTTGAAGATCTTGACCTCATCGTTAGACATTACTACAAGTATCTAATGATCACGAAAGAATTAATCACTCTATTTACAAAACCAGCGTTGGAGCTAGAATGGGGTAACTACCGCCACACAAGTTTTAAAATTACGTAAAAATGATATAATTTTTTAAAGTATTAATGACAATTGTAAAATTTTGTCCCCTCAAAACTATAAAAAAGCACAAAATAATTTTGATCTTACCCCCTCCATAGATAATTCCTAGCTGCGCCCCTATACATAACTATAATATATATGCTTAAACATTCGCATGAAGTCTATGTATGGAAAAATTCATAATGAAACTACACTAGCTATGAGTACGTCACACTAAGTGTAATTTATATAAGCACGTTTAGCATGTGTATATGAATAAACAACATATATAGTGGTTGCTTCAAAATCTAAACAACGTAACTATAAATGCTACAAGTTTGTGAAGTACAACTACCTTCTGCAGACACAATTTTCGTGTCGATCGACAACCCTAAGTAGCGATGATCTCAGCCCAAAGTAGAAAAAAATATCAAATATATAGCCGATCATGAAAACATTGATAGATATTGAAACATATGTAGAAGCAACTAAAACTTAGAATATAGTCCATCTATATATGATATGATGCTTTAAGTTGTCTGTTTTTTGGTTGTGTATGATTGGGACAGTTTGTTTAATAGTCCTTATCTCATAAGATCACCACTAATGTCGTTAACATGGTTGTAGGACCGATTAATTGATTTTTGATACAGCGTAATTTACTTTTAAAATGATTTACATTAAAGTTATGTGCTTTTTGATACAGAGTAATTTACTTTTAAGGAAAATAAAATATTAAGACAGCGGAGTACTTTACGTGGAAGGAATGATGACAGTCTTTTTTGAGTTCCCCTTGAAGCATAATCAAGATAAAGTAGGGCATTTTCAACCGTGCCTACAAAAATAAAAAATAATTTTGTTCCTCACAAATAAATTGCATTTAAAATGATTATATGAGAAGATTTTTATTCATTTACAATGATTTTATTTTAGTTTGTTTTAAAATTATATAAAAAGACGATTAGTTTTAATTAGCAGTTTAGCACAAGGTGTATAAAATATAAAGAGACGAAGTACTAGCATTAGCATATCCAGATTCCAGAGTAACAGAAAGTCAGAAAAGGTGTCAATGATTCTAATAGCCAAAATTATTGGGCCATATGTTAATAAACATGAACTTTACTAGTGGGCCGGATCAAGGAGTGTGTAACATTGACCCGACTATAGCTTTATAGTCAATCTCAAATTAGTTATAGTCTACCCGAACATCTCAAATTAATTATAGTCTACCGAACATCTCAAATTAATTGTTCATTATCACAATAAGATAAATATAATTAATTAAATTTTTTTATATTACTCCTACTATTATATATGTCACAAAAAGGTGGGTAAAAAAACATGGGTAAAACTGTTATTGTATAGAAAAATACAGTGTAATAATTATGTTTTCTTAAACTGCGTATTTTATGTCTGTGAATGATAAATTTGGAACGGATGGAGTAGGGTATTAGAGTGTTTTAGTTAATGAAAAGTCCTATAGATTTTAAGAATTACGGTTAAGGAAATTAAAAAAAATAATATAATGAACATGTTTTCTGAATCTCCTTTGGTTTTCAAGTAAGACAAAATTCTACAATAATAAAAAAAGATAATTTTTCATAATTAAACGTATCCGGTGTCTACCTTTTTTTCAAACGTATTCTGTAAAAAGTTAGGGATATGAATAATAATTTTTACAACTAATACGAAGTAATATTGTGCTTTTGGGTTTTAACGAATGATTATATACATGAAAAAAATGAAGCGGCATTGAGGTAACCCATCAACTTTGAGGTTCTGATTTGAAATCGTGGGTGGAAGTTATTATAAATATTTGTGTTATGGATTTGTGAGCGTTTGACTTTCTAAACATAAATAAATAAATACGTAGTAAAAAATAAATGATTGATTGATTATATCTCTTCTTTCTTTCTTTCTTTTTATCGTTTCAAAACTGTGTTTGTGTTTATGTAACATGCAGCTTTATTGAAAGAAAAGGACGTGCTAGAATGTTCGTAAATCATTGCAATTACAAAGGAATATTAAAATTAAATACCATATATGTTAATGGAGTTCGTTGAACTGTTTGAAGACAGGTTGGCTAAACATGGGTGATCGAATAATGGACGTAATTCAATTATTAAAATAATTGCAAAAACTTTATTATATTCAGATAGAGCTATGATAATCTAAAAACCAAGGCTTGAAGTTATAGTTGTACATGTTACACATTTTTGTTCTCAAAAGAAGTAAAATGTGATGAGACTTAATCAGCATACATGCTTAATTTTGTCATTTATTATTTTGTTTCGTTCTTTTTTTTTTTTATCATTACAAGACCTAAAAAGTTTGTTAGATTTTCAGACTTGTAAGACTCGTACAAGACTCGTACAAGACTCGGAAGAATCGTACATTACTCAGAAGAGTCAAACAACTCGTAATAATCAAAGTCATTTAAAAGTTAATATCCAAATCACCTTGTTTGTTAAATTTTTGACTTGACTCATGTAAGAGTTAATAAAGTAAGAAGTATGGTTCAATTAAAAGTCATTGTTAAAACTTTCTTGTTAATTGTTAAAATATATAATTCTTCTTCTTCTTACGAACGAGTTTGTTAGAATACAAGTATCAGAACGTTGGTGTTAAATTAAATAAACGAAATGAAGTTTTTATTTTTATTTTATGACAGTGACATTTTATTTAACCAGTGGAAAGTGATCGATCAAATGGTTGTGGCATTTTGATGTTTCAACGGTCATCTGTAATTTTGTAACATTAATTTCAAGTAGATAACAAGTGCATGACGTCATACAAATGAGAAACTTCACATAAATGCCTTCAGTTTTGATTAAATTATATGACCCTGTATTCCTGTAAAACAAATGGATGTCACATTAGTATATTATCCTCATAGATGGTCTGGGATCCGGTAAAAATAAGGATTAAAAAAAAAGTTGAAAACATTATGTGGTTGCGAAAAGAAAAAAAACGATGAAAACAGATAGAGTTTAAAAGTGTACAAAATGGAAACGTTTTTTCTTTTTTTTTCTTCTTTTCTTCACAACTTATTTGTGAAGCAAACAACAAATAAAACTTTGCTTCTTCATTAATTAATGGGAAGCAAAACAAAATAAGATTCACCGACGTGAATTTTAACTGTTTACCGTTAATTTTTTGAAAAATAGTTAATTAATTGTACTTTATAGTTTATACATCAAAGATAAAGCTCAATCTGTATAAATTTTCAAGTTTTAACCATACAACTTTAATAAGAGTTAAAGCTAAATATCGTTAATGAACTTTCACTTTTGTACCGAATTAAGCAATGAACCGATTTATATTACAAAGATATGTAGCGAACTTTCAAATATCGTGTCGATTTAGGTTATATGCATTACGTGAAATATTACCGTAATGCCATGTAGATCAATTTTAATAATGTCATGTAATACATATTACCTAACTCGACAAAAAATTAAAAGTATGTTACCTACATTAGTAATAAAATAGATTCCTTACCTAACTCGGTATAAAGGTAAAAGCTCGTTGCGGATGTACGTGTAACCTTAACCCCTTTGATAAATCCGTAGTACTATATACATCTGAAAGTTATGTATGTAACCTTCTTAGAAAAGGTCAAGCATATATAAACATAACATTGAATCATTTGTATATTATATTTAAATTTTATTACAATACAATTAAAAAAAGTCGTACTCCAATATTAAATTAAACTACTCAACATCACAATCTGGCTAGTAACAAGTCTCTTTCAGTTCACCTTCTATATATATTCATTAATTTCTCTCTACTCTCCATTCATCTAAAACCTCCTCAATCTTCTACATTTTCTTAACTCTAAATCACATACAAATTAAAATCAATGGCTTCTTCCAGAATGTTCCAAGTGATCATGATAGTTGCTATTTTTGCAACTTCATGCATAGCCCAATTAGCCCCTGTTGCCACCCCAACAGTTTCACCAGTTGCCAGCCCAGTTGCACCACCAATGGCCTCCCCCGCCCCAACCCCGGTCAATGCCCCCGCGCCTGCCCCAGTTGCCCCCACTCCATCTCCCATGAGCTCTGGACCATCTCCTTCCCCTTCAGCACTTGCACCAAGTGCACTCTCACCTGGTCCTTCTTCAGGTCCTTCACCAGCACCCGGTGGGCCCGCTGCTGATCTTCCCAACGGCTCATTCGCTGATGGGTGGGTCCACAGAGCCGTTATCGCTGGAACTGCGATCGTCGGATCGTTCATTGCTGTTACCATGATGTAAAGATATGATGATATATGGAAGAGATGATTAAATTCTTAATTCTTCTTTTGTTTCTTTTAATTGAATCTTTGACAAATTATTTTTTATTTGTTTTATATATATTTTGATCAGATATATTTTGGCTGAATGTTAATCATACCCTATATTTATATCCCATGTATATCAAGAAAATGAATATGCTATTCTTTGAATATACTTGCTATTATTACTACATGTTTTAATGTATCATTTTTCGCTTAATTTTTCAAAAGTGATATACCTTAACACATTCAAAATGGAGTTTAATCCAACAAGTTATAACTATATAAAAGTCTTTGGTAACTCAGTTAGTTCAATTTTGTCGAAATTGTTACGTCTCTCAATACGAACACCCTTTTTTAGCGTTCGCTAAGTCAGCTTAAACATTCGTTCACACATATCGTTTTTAGGTGTGCCCTGTGTTACCTATCATCAGTATTTCTCTAAGAGATGTATCAAAGGGAAAATGATTCGTGCAGTTAAATAGTGTTAATCATCACTATGAATGATTCTTCTTGTCACAGTTAAAATCCGTAAAAATCAACTCATGTTTACAAATGAAATGGAACATATATAAATTAAATCCAATTATTTAAGTATGCAGAATCTGAATTTTAAATAACATGCATGTTACGTTCCTCCACTAACTAGTAATTAAATTTAAATAAATTATAATTAAATGACAGCTTATGAAAGTCGTATCGATTAATTTTTCCACATGCACCATGCCAACACATTTTTGCAGCGTTTTTTAGATTTTTAATTCGTAAAACTCACAAATTGAAGATAGCCATTTATGACTTGGCTTCCAATTGAAAAACCCTTTCAACAGCTGGTTTAAGTTGCTTTTTTATCCACACTCTAATTTGTTGGTTTCACTTATTTCATTTAAAATAAATAAATATAATAAATATAACCAATGCCACAAAAGATTTAATTGTAAATTAAAACTTAACACCGACACCGTATAATAAAATTCCCAATAAAGTTTTATATAAAGAAGTTTGGTCAAAATGTTTATTTGTGTAGGGTTTGATTCCTTTATTTTTGAATCATATCACATGACTTGGAACAAAACATAACAAATTATGTTTTTACTTCAAATATATGTGATTGCGAAGAGCAAACCATAATTCCTGAGCTACCTCTTCACAAGTCACACACGTTGCGTGTACTATGGAGGTTTTTCCATGTTTAGTTTATTTGTATTTATTCTTTTTTACTCAAAAGTTGCGGCTGTGACCGTTTTTAATAATTTCTGGTATCACCCATAAGAATTTTTACCTAGCACGTTCAAGACCTGCAATTATGATACCATCACGAGTCATGACGCCTTCAATTCTGTTAGGTTAGGATGAAATATCTATACTAATATATAAAGCATCTTAGTAGTTTATTTATAGAATTTCTTAAAATTAAGACTCAACTTATCTCATGATCATTTTCATTTTACAATATAACCTCACCATTTTCACATATTTTTCTTTTTTCACTAATTGTATACTGAATAACAAACTTTTACGCATAAACTAAGGTTATCAACTCACGGTCACATGTATACCAAACACATTGAAGTAATAAACTATGTTGCATTGATCGGGATATAAGCGATCATAATACGCAAAAGTCCACCAGGCCCAAACAGCATATCATGCCGAAATAGGATGCGTTGACCATTACTTTGTATTTAGGACATGGAAGAAACTAGAATGGCTAATTAAACCAATAATTTTTGCTAATGAATTTTAAAATTCATTATTGATGTCACGATAGATATGTCACATTTTTATATGTGATTTTCCCTTTTAATAGTATAAAAATGTCACACAAATTATTCTGGATAAGGTAAAAAAAAAAAAAAGATAGCTGTCATCAAACAACATTTGGTGTCACTCCAAAATAAAATTGTCCATATATGACCAATGGATCTTCCTAATGAGATTACAAATCTTACAATATATACCATGCATAAGACATGATTATGAGTCCAGTGATAAGATAATTAATTTGGTACCATGGGGATCCCAGTAGTTGTTGATCTTACTTCAATTCTCAATCATTCTAATGAACATGACAGAAAGAAGGCTGTGAATGAAGTTGGAAAGGCATGCTTAGAATTTGGTTTCTTGCAGATAGTAAACCATGGCGTGCCGGATGAGCTTATAAATCGCACCCGTGAACTCACGCAGCAGTTTTTTGATCATCCTTTAGACGAAAAAGCTAAGTGTAAGCCTGTGTCAACTGTCCTTCCAGCAGGTTATGGCAAGATGAATGGGCTCTTTGGTAACAATGAATGGTTGATGGTTTGTCAACCGTGCTTGGATGTCAACGTCTTTCCTTCAAGTGTCCCCCACATTCGGTATGCTTCATATTATTAGTGTACCAAAATATTTTGGCACAAAATTCGTGTTAAGACCAATACTTTAGCCTAACAACATGTCTAACATATAAGTCCACTGAGGTTCCACTTTAAAACCAATTGGTGATAGAGGGAGTAGCCCATGAGCTTATATGCAGACATTACTTTCTTTTATCTTTCGATGTGGGATTGAGTTTGCACCCAACAATTCGATCAATATTTACTTCCAGTTGTTATGTTTATTGTTAATACTGCATACTAATGCAAATAATATGCTTCATTTTTATTTTTTTTACTTTTGAGATTTGTCCAAGATATTTTAACTAAACACATTACCGTTACATTGTTAGTGTTAACATATAGTTAGTCTTCTGCATTAAAATTGGGAGGTTGGGCTAACAGATATATCGTTTCATTATTTAAAAGTTCGTTACCCTTTCAATATATAACAGATTTATCATTTCATTACCGTTAAAAGTTCGTCAAATACCAGATAACTTTAACACCCATCATTTATAACAATCATTAAATTATAAATTACTGCGGAAGCGTTATATTAATATATAATTTTCACAAAACCTTGCCAAAGATTTACACAACATTTATACAAACCATTTATACAAAGTTAAATACATTTAACTTATTTACAAACTAGGTGCTACGGTTAACAAAACATTGTTTATAAACTACTTGATCAGAGTCGCCAGTTTCAAACATTCCCAACATCAAAATTTTCTTCCTGTCTAACCCCTTAATCAACATAACCTGCAGGAAGTAATTTGAGGGATTAGCACAAAGCTAAGTGAATGGATAATCAGCTACAATTCAATTTAGCTAGCAATTTGTTCACAACCAATAATGTAACAAATATCGTCAAGAGGAACGGTGGTTCCTAAGGACCCTGTGCCGGGTGGCCCTATCAGAACACTTAAATCAACTGTAGGCCATAACAGTGATTAACCGCTAACTCGTTGCTAATACTCATCAACACATGTACACAACCCTGTGTTGATCAACAATAGCAATCAAGTTCAACCAACAATCTAGTTGACCTCTGGATTTAATCAAGCCAACATACAAGCTAATCAATCAACCAATCTAATGGCATATCATTTCAAGATAATCATTCCATCAATAGTAATCCTATAATTACTGATTGAAAATCAAACTAACACAACCAAACCAAACCGTGAGTTTCAAATCCACTCACCGATACCTCCAGAGTCGCTACACTCAGTTGCTAATCACTGAGCCTTTGGAGTATCTGAAACATTACATAATACACAATTAGTAACTTGTATAAATAACCATCATATACAAGTAATAACAATATTACTTTATTTCAAACACAAATATCTCTATACTATATTTATATATAGTATACACTTAAGCTCACAATTCATCACAATCATCAAAATACTACAGACAAACGCGATCCAGGGTATACATGAGCAGGATCGCGTTCCTCTTTAGGAAAGTTTCTGTTACCAAAATACACTAGGCAACGCGATCCGGAACAAAGGGATGGATCGCGTTCCACTTTGTAAAATCCACTTTTACCGTTTTGTACTAAGCAACGCGATCCTAGAAATAAGGGGCTGGATCGCGTTCGCCTTTGGAAAACTTTCTATAACAATTTTGCACTTGGCAACGCGATCCAGGTGAATGCTTGGGATCGCGTTCCCAAGAACAAAACTCATCCATCTCAATTTAAAACTGAGAAACGCGATCCAGGCTAGGGTTCTGGGATTTCATTGAGCTGTTCTTCAGCTCAAGAACAAACCTGCAACTACACAGCTCGAACCAAACTCACAAATTCACATCTTTTGCATACAAATTCATACAAACAACGAATTTAACTTCAAATAAACATCATACCATATCAAGTAACTTCAACAACATCAATTACAACCTATATCATCAATCAATTCACTTAGGTTCATATTTGACCTAATCTCACATTATAAGCTTATCAACAAGCACCATACTTACAATTGAAAGAAGATGATGATATTTAGAAAGATGAAGAATTCCAGAATTCAGCTCCAATTTAATATGTCTTAATCACAATTCTAGCAAGTGTTTAAGTTCTTGAAGGTTTAGGGTTTTAACTTGTAAGTGTAATGAAAGAACTGGGAATGGTAACACAAAAGAGGGGGTCGACCTCTTTAAACCTACTCACTTTATTCGGGTATTTTATGCCCGTCTTAACTCTATTGTCTGGAACTTAAATACTATTCGCGAAAAATCTATTTTATTGTACTGTCAACTTAAGTAAATTAGAACAATCACCAATTTACTATTCACAATAAGTCCTGGGACCTATTTATCTAAATTTTATGACAAATAATAATATCAATTAATTTCGCACATCATTAAATAATCAAATAAAATAGAAAATTACCAGACTCGTCAAGAGGATGTTACAATAACCTTTTTACAAAACATAATGCGTTGTTGTAATCGACAGGGAAACATTGGAGGAGATATATCTTCATTACCAGAAGCTTGGAGTACTAATAAAAAACGTAGTAAATGAATACTTGGGCCTTCCGTCAAACTTTCTCAGTCAATTTAATGATGACAGATCAAGGGACATGCTTATGTGTTGGCGCTATCCACCGTTGGCGGCAGGTGACCTTGACAAGCTAGGAAGGGAAGAACACCGAGACATGAATTGCTTTACATTTCTGATTCAAGATGATGCTGGTGGTATTGAATATGAGTATGATGGCTCTTGGATTCCTATAACTCCCATGGAAGGCTCTATTATGGTTAATGTTGCTTCAATTATCCAGGTAATAGAAGTTGGCAGTCCTTATGGTTAAATAGAGATGGCAATCTCGACCCAATATGATTATGAATGTGTTCCTAGCAAGGCATATGGGTAAAAAATATAGCTTAAAAGGAAACGGGGCAAAAGTCGCCCAAGGTGAATTTTTCGATGCATACTCTCGAATCATTTAACTCGGTAATTAGATTGTAATAGAATTTTTTTGTCCAAACAGATGGTTCTCTATTTCTTATGAGGTTCAGACCTCATTTTATATACAAAAACAAGATTACAGATAACGAAACTAAATACAAGGACACTAATACATGAAGAGACCTTGTTCTATAAATACAACAATCTAACAAAATAAGACAGCTTTTGCAATCATATTTCACACACCAACACCAATTCATTTTAATAAAGATATTGTTTAATAAGTGCTTTAGTTGACCAACCCAACCCGTTTATACCCATAACAGAATACTACCCATTTTGACCCTTGACCCATCCGACCCTCCCATTTTTTCTTCTCAATAAAAATATTGCCATAGAATAACAGTTTCACATAAATTTTTATGTTATTTTTTCTAACTGTCAAATTAAAAGGAATCATTGTTTTGTTTTTAAGGCTTTGACAAACAACAAAATGGTGGCACCAAGGCATCGGGTGTGGAAACCTAAAGAAAGAACTCGACATTCTTTTGCATTCTTACACCACCGGGGGTGAAAAGTGGATTGAGCCATTGCCAAAATTTACAGATGAGATAGGTGAAGCACCAAAGTACAAAGGATTCTTTTACAGAGAGCTTTTAAATGCACGGCTTGACAAAGAGAGGAACCCTCTTACGTCGCGTGAAGAAGTACTTGATCTTGATCACTATGCAATCAGTAGTTAACATAAAATAAATCAAATTGAATAAATAGTATGAAGACCTTGTTGATGAATTTTTAATAGCTCGTTGATTACATTTCATGTGACCTTTGTTGTGTTCCATATTTTAATTATATAAACCATCTGTATGATCTCCTATAAAGAATTTTATAGTTGCTTCTGTTTGTATAATTCTTGACTTAATTCTTAATAAGCAATAAATTAGATAAAACATATCATTTTTAGTAAGGGAAAATAATAACAAAGTTAAATATTTAATGCATTAGGCCAAAGGCAGTGCACTTAATCCGGTTCCTATACAATCTCTCAACCTCATAACCACATATCAGTTTCATTTAGCGTACCAAATTTCCATTCACAACCATCACTTTCAATGTATCTTCATTTCTTTTACAAAAAACAAGTCTCAAAACCCATCTTACTTTTCCCTAAATTTCCTCTCCATCTTGTATATCTAATTACTTTCCGAATCAATACGAAAAAACATTATCTTTTGTTCTCGTTTGTTAGAACCAAATTTTCTAGGCGATTAACAAGATGTTACAAAGGGCAGCTAGCAACGCGTTTTCTTGGTGGTGGGCTAGCCACATTCGAACCAAGCAGTCTAAATGGCTCGAGCAGAGCCTTTTAGGTAACAGTTCGCTTCATGTGCTACCGACTAAAACAAAGTTTGTAGCTTTTTTATTTAGTTCTTTCATATCAAGCTACAAGCCTATTTTAATTTCATTGGTTATATACTTGTATCTAAAAAATTTTAATTCATATCAATGTAGATATGGAAGAAAAGGTTCATAATGCCCTAAACATTATTCAAAAAGATGGAGATTCATTTGCAAAAAGGGCAGAAATGTACTATCGTCATAGACCAGATTTAATATGCTTCGTGGAGGAAACATTTCGAGCCTATAGATCATTAGCAGAGCGTTACGATAAACTGTCAAGAGACTTGCAGAAAGCCAACACCACCATTGCTTCAATCTTTCCAGATCAAGTATCTTATGATGATTTCGATGATGATTTTGGTCCTCCTAAAATGCCCAAAAACATACCCCCTCAAAACCAAGGTCCAAATGTAGCAAAGATTCCTAAAGTCCCACAACTTCCGAATAAAAACTTAAAGGGACTCATTAGCAATGCGTCGAAGAAGATGCAGATAAGTAACGCATTTAAAGAAGAGACCCCGACTCGTATTGTGCCTAAATCTGGTTTAAGTGAAGAGCAAGCGGTTGAAGAAATTGACAAGATTCAAAAGGAGATACTTGCTATGCAAACCATGAAGGAGTTCACCAAAAGCGAATATGAAAACGGGCTTTCTAAATACTGGGAGATTGAAAACAAGATAAACACAATGCAACAAAGGGTTTGTAGATTACAAGATGAGTTTAAAGTTGGAAGAGTTATCGAAGATGGTGATGCTCGAACTGTAATGGCTCAAGCAGCATTGAAATCATGTAAAGAAACACTCGAAAAGTTAGAGGAAAAACGAGATAATTCAAGTCATGCTGTTAGAGCAGAACATGAGAAGATCGTCGATGCAAAACAGAAAATAAATGAAATGAAGCGTAGATTTTTTGCAGACCAGGTTGACGAATCGGAACAAGATGGTGAAAATGAGTCACCGATCTTAAATCCAGAAAAGGAACATGAAGAAATAGATAAAGTTAAAGAAAAGTTAGAAGAATTATCGAAAAAATCGTTAACAGTTTCTAAATTGGCCGACACTATTGATAATCTTGCTAATAAAGTGATTAGTTTAGAGAGCACGGTTTCTTCTCAAACTGCAAATATCGATAATTTAAGAACTCAGGCCGCGGAACTTCAAACAGAAATCCAAAATTTGGAAAGTGATAAGACAGATGGGGCTCAAATGCGTAAAAAGCTGAATATAATGGAGAAAAAATTGCAGGGATTAGAGGATTTGGAGAAGGATGTTGTACAAGAAAATAGCAGCCTAAAAGTATATTTTAGTGAAGCGAGTTGTAAGATTGAGCATCTTTCTGAGAAGCTTCATGACGTGCAGCCAGATGAGGAGGGTGACATGTATTCTCCTGCCTCCGAAGAAGAATATTTTAGAGCAGAGGAAGGTGTTGTCGATGTATTATGTGATGATGATGATGATAATGATGATGAAGATAACAATGAACAAAATTTGGATTCAGAAGGTGTTGCTGAAGAGAAGGAAATTCATTGCATGGACGAAGATAATGTTGCCACAGATACAAAAAAGTATAATAAAAAGGTTGATGATGTGAAAACTTCAAATAGTAAACAAAATGGTGAAATAAACGACAATGGTGAGAAAATTGTTGACATTATAAAGGCTGAGGAAAAAATTGTTGGAATGAACACTTGCATGAAGGATGATGTGGGGAAAAAATCAGATACTAGAATTGAAATGCAAGATAATATAAGGGGGGACATTAAAGATGCGAAAGATGAATGTCAAAAGAATCCATTAAAAGAGTATACAACGACGTTGAAGAACTACAAGGAAACCAAGAGAAAACTTAGTGACGAAGAGAAGAAAAAACTAAATACACTATTTGAACTGATAGTGCAAGTAAGAGAACTGAAAACCAGCATAGTGAAAAGAGACAATGAGATTCAAATGCTAAAACAGAAGCTTAACCAACTGCAAGTTGAAGAAAATTGGCAAGAAGTGAAACAAGATGATGCATCTTTAGAAGATGAAGAAATTAATATCTCAATTGATGAACCCGAACCTGTTTCAGAGATTGAAGAGAAGTTTAGAATGGACATCGATGTAATACTTGATGAAAATCTTGATTTTTGGTTAAGATTCAGTACGCAATTCCACGAGGTACAAAAGTTCAAGACAGAAGTAGAAGATCTAAAGAAAGAAATATATAAAGTTAAAGCTAAAACTAAACGCACAGAGCCTAAATCAAATGAAGAAAAAACAAACCAGATGTTCACAACAGATTTAAGATCAGAAATCAGGCCGATTTACAAACACCTTAAAGAGATTCAAGGTGAACTTACATTATGGTTAGAACAAGCAAAGAGTCTAAAAGAAGAGTTACAAATGAGATGCTCATCTTTATCGAATATTAAAGAAGAAATAACAATGGCATTGAAGGAAGGCATGGTAGAGGATGAAATCAAGTTTAGCACTCATCAAGCAGCAAAATTTCAAGGTGAACTTTTGAACATGGAACAAGAAAATAACCGCGTTAATGAAGAACTTGAAGCGGGTTTAGATCATGTTAGAGCGCTACACCATGAAATAAAAAGGACTCTACGAAGATTAGAAGACGAGTTTGGTCTTTCAGATAATCAGAACACATACAAACAAACTTCGGAGCAGTCACCAACAAGTCTTCCAGGCATACCTTTACGATCTTTCATTTTTGGGGTTAAAGCAAAGAAGCAAAAGCCATCCATATTCAGTGTTATTAACAATCATAAGAAAACCAAAAGGTAGTCGTATATAGAAAGACTAATGCTTATAACTTCATGATTTTAGTTTATTTCATATTTAAAATTTCCCATTTTACTTGAATTCTTGTTTCTAATACTCCAAATTTCCACTAACAAATCGGTTAAAGTTTTCAACGTGGTTATAAATATAGACGTTGTGGAATGAAAGTAACTAAAATACTTCTGGACTAAAATCATAAACTCTTCAGTTTTTGAGGGACCAAAAGTAATAAATAGAAAAAAGGATTAAATCAAACAAAATCAAAACTTTCTCAGAAACCCTAACACAACTAAAATCCCCAAATTTCAATTTAACAACTTTGACACAACATGTGCTACGGTTCGCAACGATTACCACCGTCCGGCGACGAAGACATCGCACCGCCAACCGCCGGCAGGTTACGGCTACAGACAGACATAAACACCGCGGTTGTTGAAAGACTCAGACTGCGGTTAGCGGAAACAGAAGCGAGGCTGCAACGAGCTAGGGCACGAGAAGCTGAATTGAGTAAAAAGCTAATCGAATTGAAACGATTCGTATCGGTTATGGATATTATTGAAACGTTTCTTAAACGAAGGTTTCAAGATCAACAACATCAACTAGCTATGCTTATATCTCAGTCTTCGGTTCCTAAATAAAATTTTATTTAGGGTTGTATGAAAATAACAAAAAGTTTATGGTTGTTGTTGAATTGGTCTGAACGCTGAATATACAGTTGTTTTATACTGTATCTTTTTGTGTATAATAATGAAATGATAATGATAGTTCAATTCAGTCTCTGTTTTTTTTTTTTTTTTTTATGATTAATGTATAGTATATATGCCTTTTAATTAAGCTGCGTTTATCTGGATTTTGTTATCTAGTGGTTAAGTTTTGAGTTCTGCAATTGGTGGTTTAGGATATTTATGATTTTTAAGTGCAAGATTATTAGGCATTAGCAGATTATGATCCGTAATGCTGATTTTAAGTCCTCGAATTTTGTTGATTGTGAGTTTATGAGGAAGGAACGATCCTGTAGTTTTGGATATGGAAACAAGATTGTTAAGCTATAGTCAGTAGTTTTATGAGGACCAACTTTTATCAATTGGATTTGATTTATATGTTAGTTGTATCGTCTAGCTTATGAGTTTCTTTTATCGTATAGTAACTCGTATTGGATTCAACAGGGTTATAGATGATGAATTCTGGAGGCACATAATTCTTAGGATGTATAAGGAAGTTGGAATCAGCATTCATAGATTTCGTGATTGTTTTTGAGTTGGTGCTGGAAACAGAAAAGCCGGTATTTACTTGTTGATCTTTTTGCTCTATGTATGTAGAAACGTGTAGCCTGTTTTTGGTTTTTGTTATAGTTTTGAGGTGGGTTAAGATCAAGCATTTTACAATGTCCGCTATCTTCTTTCGCTCAAGTAATGGGTTCTTGAATAACACATAATCTATTTTCAACTGCAAAAACATCAAGTTTTTTGGCAAATGAACGGCTAGCAGGACAATCCTTTATACTATTATGGTAGTCTAGCTAAATGATCGGTATCAGGCACAAAGCAATAGACTATCTAAGGTAGATGTGACGAAATAGGAATGTAGGATCGTGTATTCGTGTCTCAGGTTCTAGTTAAAATAGTTAGGACTAGCCATCATCATATTTCTATATTTTTTATATCGAAAACTGATGAGTTAATATGACAAAATCTAATTCACTAATCTAGTATTATAGGTTAATAACTTAATACAGTAACAATGATGTCAGTATATGGATTCAGGCAAGCAAGGATGGCTGCCTAAAACACTAAAACAGTATCACTCATTTCCCCATCCTATACTAGGTGAGGTGTCAATATGGGTGGGTTAGGGTCATTTGGGGGTCCTTACATATTAAAAAAAAGGTACGAAACCGTGTTGTAATATTTGGTTCAGATGAAGTAGACACCAGGTGATCGAATAGATATGTTGACATGTGTCTGCCTTCCAACTTTTAGTGTAACGGGATAGATAAATACATATTTTACAAGCCTTATAAATTTACAATTCACAACCCTTTTTGCTTCAAACTTCCACCTATATTGACCAAGACCAACGCTCATTCGAAAAGAAAACAGAACATAAAAGAGAGGAAATATCTTAAATCTCACAACATCTAGTGAATCGCTCATTTTTAATCGCTCTCGGCTCCTGTATTTTGTCACTGTATACCATCTTTGATGCCAGCCATTGTATTGTGTATTTGTGTGTAACAAACAACGGAAAAAGTTACTGTCCTTTCGCTCTATATGTCATCCCATGACAAGTTCCCTATGACGATTGAGATCCTTAAGATATGTAGTAGATGTATAACCATCCAAATCACAAGAATCTAGAATAATTGATCTACCATCAAATGTATTTTGTCTCAACTCCAAAGTTGTGCTCTCCCCTTTAAGTATTTGAACCACTCGTTTCATATTTGGACGCATGTCGGGCATGTGATGAATACATGATGAAGCAACCACAATAGTACGTTTTACTTCGATAAGTTCATATGCATTTCGTAATCGAGGATCTACAAGTTCCTCCACATCACCCTCCTCAAGTAACGGTTTTGCCTGTTAGAAGTCCATTAGAAGTTAGCATTTTCATAGCAATTTATGTAGAACTTTTAACAGTTTGACGTAGACGTGGTAAAATGGCAGGTCCCAACAGGTTGGGTGGTCAAAATGGGCCAGTATATGGTACTGATTGAGTCGAAACGAAACACTTTTCTCCAAATTCGTTAATTAGTTTGTTGCAAGAATCTGTGTTTGATATAATTGCAATACATACAGTTTTGGAGACTCTTGATCCGTGCTTTTTTAACCATTTTAGCCATCAAAAACTTCAAACATAGCCCGAATTGACTGATATATAAGTAATTATGTCAAAAGTGCAACGTTTAGCTTAACGTACCCAAATTACAAGGCTTCGTTGACATGAATCTACCGCACGACGGCCTGTGATAAGCTCAAGCAAAAGAACTCCAAAGGAGAAAACGTCAGTTTTTTCATTAATTACTCCATGCATGAAATACTCTGGAGCCATGTATCTAGAAAAGATAATTCACCAAAACTTCAACAAAACTATTCTTTGCTACAAATATATATATGAATAATGGATGAAACATTTGGTACCCAAAAGTCCCCTCAATGGGAGATACAACTTGTTGAGCCCATTTTTCTGGGAGCCATTTTGCTAGACCAAAATCTGATATCTGATCAAATAAAAATAACCAATCAAATCATCAAATCAAATGTTATAATTATAGTAAAGATCAAACGATTTGTCCAAGTAGCAGAAACATAGATATTTATAACCTGAGGTTCATAATCTTCGGTTAGTAAAATGTTTGAGGCTGTGATATCACGATGAATTATGCGTTTGTTACATTCATAATGAAGATATTGCAAACCTTCCGCGATTCCTATAGCAATCTTAAACCTTATCTTCCAATCTACATTCTCTTCTGAATCTACACATGAATATCATTAATCAATTAATTTCCGTTCGAACATTATCTTCTGTGGTTGACACATGGCTTTAGATCAACCTTTTATACCTAAATATCAATTCTCATTTGTAAACTTAAAGGAATCTGAATATCGTGCCTGATAGGCATACTAAGTTGTCAAGAGGAGTTGCTAAGTTTACAGGCTTACTGTGTAGTAAAGTTGCAAGGCTGCCATGAGGCGCGAACTGTAGGACAAGATGCAAGTCTTTATCGGAACTGAAGCCGATTAACCTGGCAGCGTTTGGATGGTTGATATGTGCAATGATTCCAAGCTCACTTAAGAAATCCCCAACTCTATCTTCATCTTTCTTTTCTTTCTTTGTTATCTTCTTGACCGCCACAATTTGACCATCGGGTAGACATCCTCTATACACTTCCGCATGCCCACCTTTTCCAAGCAAATTGTCTACACATAGATTGTAACACAGTTACAGCATGTAATGGGGTAAATCATCCATTGATATTCTGTAATTAAGCGTTGTTCGCGGTAATGAGTAATATATGTAACTATAAAAGTTTGTAACACTTCACTGTTCAAAGTTATGGCAAAGGCAAAGAAATGTATTTGTAGCTCACAATTTTAAGCGCTTACTATGGCAAGTTGGCAACACCTACTACTTCATGACTGAATGCTACATGAGCGTCACATCAATATCATTTAATAACCCATAACTCAAACTCCATATAATAACTTACTCACCAATTACCAACTCAGACCATCACTTTTAATATTGAAAAAAAAGCAATAATAATAAATGGGCGTTGTGAAAAGGGAGTGATCCATTCACCACTTAATATTTTCCGTACATCACTAACTATACTGTTGGAAATCAGTCTCTCCCTTGAACCTGAATGCCCACCCACAAACAAACACTCATTGAACGACTCTCATATATTGGGGTTTTACTGTGTATATTACCTTCAATATGGGAAAACTGATCACACTTTCTTAGAAATGAAATTAACGTACTCTATTTATAGAATAAACATGAAAATTACTAAATAAACTAACACAACATGGATACATTAGTTGTCCATGATCTCCTTTATTTTCTCCTGGTACATGCACTCTTAATCCCAACGTGCATCCCATAATACTGGGTCAAACCAAATGTCGACCCACTAACCCAGCTCCATGACCTGCTGATCCACGGCCCATAACCCGCTCCATGGACTTAACCCATCAAGATTACCCTACATGTACTTCATAGTATTGTACTAATGCTACACTGTAAAGCACAATTAGTAGTATATGGTAATTTTTAGTAAAAATCATAGACCACACCTCCACCAACACACCACTAGCCACTCTCTATGGTGATGCTAGTGGTCAGCTCTAGAACGAGCCTCATGACAAGCCATCTGGACGCTCTTACGCCTTGCAAGGGATTCACACTTACTATCCTCTTTTACTAATATAAAAAGAAGACGAGTTGTATTTAACTTGTTTAATTTGTTAATAACCTAATATAAAAAAAGTAATTTGGAAGGTACTCTGAACCCCATACCATTGTAAATGTACGTGAGCGTCCTATCCGCAAAGTAACACTGGACAAATCACATATTCACAAATCACCAATATGTGCTTAAACATGAATTCGAGCCCGCTGATTTGTCAATCACACACGTGAGACATAAACGTCATTGGTGACGATACCACTTTTAAACTGTGCCGAACTCGTTTGATAATATAACTAGTGCACTAAACATCGTAGCTAATTAATGCCACATTATGTTATAATTTTAGAACAACTATAATATGCTTATAATGTATATAAAATACATATAAAATACAGGAACTAAAGATGTAGCTATATATTATCATATTTGGAAGTATGATTTTATGGAACATCATCACATGGTGCATTTTGGCTACGTACATTAATGTAATGGGATTGTAGAGGGGATTAATGTGAAGAACATGTGGGGTATTTTGGATTATTCATTATTCTGAATACAGAAATTGACTTTCATATGCCACGTCCAGTCGGACTCAATTTCGACACATTTAATAACCCACATTTTTGTTACTCCCTCCGTCTCAAAATTATTGTCCACCAACAAAAAACACACAGTTTAATAAAAGTGGGATCACAACAGTTTTCAACCATTCAAATAAAATTTGCACCCACTAAACTCTCTTCTTATTGGTTGAAATTGGAAATGGACAATTATTTTGGGACGTCCCAAAAAAGAAAGATAGGATTATAATTTTGAGAGGGAGGTAGTATTATTTTATTGTATTTTTGTTTATTTTTATTTCTTGACTCTCATGATCCAAATGCACTCCCAATGCAATGATACGGCTCTATTTCTGTATTATAATGGGGATATAGTAAAGATTTTAATTAAAAGAACATTCAGAATTTCATAATAGTCGCATGATAAACCCACTTACGATTTTAAAAAGGAGAAAATCACAATAATAATCCAATCACCACATCCCTTTTAACAAAATAATCCTTTGACCAACCATTTTAACAAACTAATCCATTGACTGGCGCCGGGTCGGCGCCCCTGGCGCCCCACCCTCAAAAGACGTGCCACGTGGAAAGATTTATTAATTTTTAATATTGGGGCGCCAGCGATAATGGTGGGGCGCCGGCGATAATGGTGGGGTGCCGGGGCGCCGGTCCCACATGCTGAGGCGCCTGGAGACAATGGGACAAACTTTTTCCACGTGGCACGTCTTTTGAGGGTGGAGCGCCAGGGGCACCGACCCGGCGCCAGTCAATGAATTAATTTGTTAAAATGGTTGGTCAAAGGATTATTTTGTTAAAAGGGTTGTGGTGATTGAATATTTTTGTGATTTTCTCTTTAAAAGATGTTTGGTTATTAGTGGTTGATTATGATATAACTGTAAAATAAAACTAAGCTCATTATAAACAAAAACACTCAACAAAGTTATAAAATTGACCGTGTCTATATCATATACTCTACTATAGTCTAGTACATATATTTAAATAAATAACTCACTTTTTGACATAGCTTTCTTAATGTAGTCATATATGACATTATTGGCTATCATGTTTTACATTGATATTTATATAATTTTGTTAACGAAATTTTTCTGTGATCTAACAGTCCAGGTTTACAATATTGTATTTAAATAAAATGTACAGTTATTAAGATGCATAATTTGAACCGTTGATCACATAAATCAACTCATTCCCTTCAAGTTATAGCTACACCTTACTCATTCTACTTTAATCATCTGGATTTAGGTTGCTACTTTGTTACTATGATTCATAGATAATAACTCTATACATTCTAAAAATTATTTGCACATTACAATATTTATTTAACAAAAAACAACATTTTTATTATATGATAATATCGATGAAGCAAGAGAATGAGGTTATGGAGTTTATGGGTACGTGGGGTGGGATTGGGATGTATTTGGTGGTGGGAGTTTGGGAGGATTAGTAGTACAAGTAGATATGATATATTTAATGATATATGAAAATAGTAATAATTAAACAAAAGCTGACAAAATAAAATAAAAATAGTTGGTTACAAAATTTAAATGGATTGATTAAGTTGAGTTATGTATGTACCTAAAAAATGTGTCAAAAATTGAATAACATCTACCTTATCTTAAAGATGTGTCCAAAATTAAATGATTTACATATGTTTCTACTTTCTACTTACCACTTGAAACACTTATTATATATATATTTATATCTATCAATATCTTTTAACACCTAAAATCAAAAAAGATATTTTATTTAATTTTTATATATTTGTGTAATGAATCATGTCTGATATCGAGTAAAAGACATTGCAACTAAGAGCATCTCTAATGGTGTAATTTCTAAAGCTTTTTCTAAAGCTTTTTACTATTTAAAAAAGCTTTCAAAAAAGCTTTAGAAAAAGCCTTTCAATTTATAGTGTAAATATTTTGCTAAAGGTTTATATTTTTCAAGTTATAGACTATAGACTTCATGTTCTTTTTATTGTTATATACATGTTTAATGGTAAAAAAGCTTTTAGAAATTTTTTTATTATTAGAGCAAAAGGTTTTTATAAAAAAGCTTTTGACAAAAAATTATTGCAAAATGTGATGGTGTGATGCTCTAGTCGGCAAAAGCAGTGTAGAAGAGTGAAGTGACATAATACCTGGATTTGATTACAGCATTCGCTTTTTAACCGGTTCAAGTGTCAGGTTCGGTTGACCCCATAGGATTTATTTCTTCATTTCTTGGTAGACAACTTTATTGGAAATTAATTTATTTTTCAATAATATTATTCTGTTTTTTCCTTTTTAAATAACAAAACTTTTTACCAAGAAAAAAAAAAGGAAATTCAGAGAGAAGAGTGAAAATATTTATTATTATTATGATTCAATTTTGTATTAACATAATTACATTTTATTACATTGGTTCAATAGTTTATTAATAAAATTTAGTCTTTTATTGCTATGATTCAAAAGTTATACTTTCTCCGTCTCAAAAATATAGTCCATGTTTCCACGTCCCAAATTAATTGTCCACTTCTAAAAATAGAAAAGATGTTTTAATCGTGATTACCATATTACCCTTACTTTGAATTATTATTACAAACTTTAAAGAAAGTAGTGATTAATTGCTTAAGGGTAAAACTGTCATTACGCAAAAAGTAAGAAAGAGAAAGCAGTAATGATTATGTTTTTATTAAACTGCGTGTTTTTTATCCGTGGACAATTATTTTGGGACGGAGGGAATAGTAATATAAATTCGAATCATAGTAACAAAAAAGCTTTCTCCCTCTTCTCTCCCTACAAAACTTTCTCCTTAGATCTTACTACCATATATGTTTATATATATACTGTAAAATCTAAGAGCACGTATAGCCGGGGTTTTTTCGCAGTTCTCGGTCGAAAACACTATCCAATGACGTTCTCTCACTCTTTGACGCGGTTCTAAATAGCGATCTTGAGCAATGCCGGCGTGCGAAGCTGTTAATTTTTTTATTTTCCCACATACATGTTGATTTAAAAAGTCAAAAATAAACTTTAAGAACACTGTAAATAGGTTATCACATTTTCTCGTGCTATAGGCTAAGTTAAAAAATGTTGAGATTTTTACCAGAAAGGTTTGTACACAATCATATAACCCTGTTGCAACTTTACTATGTTCACGCATGCCTTTGACGCTAAAAATCATCCTCATTTCCCCACCATATTCCTTTCTTTAGATATAGACCAATAGTATTACTTCATATATATCTATGGTACTTCACTATTTTTGTTCTTTTGTTCAAATCAAATTATTTACCATCCACAAACTATATCAACAACAATTAACCAGGTAAAAAATAAGAAAATAAAAAACACTTCCCCCATGTTTTCGTCTTGAATTTACACTTTTTTACGATTCCCTCCGTCCCGGTTAAAATGTTCAATTTGACTTTGCACACAGTTTTAGGTTCTCCACTAATTATACATTTCACCATTCAAATAATAAATCTACTAAAGGGCCTATGGTCTAGCGGTATGTAGGGATCCTTGTAACCTAATTGTTGTGGGTTCAAGCTTCGTGAGATGCAGTTTGTAAATATTAGTGGTTGTATATACTTATTGTGGATTGGTAGTGTAGGTTTGCCTATCTAAAAAAAATAACATATCTACCCAGTAAAGTCTCTTTCGATTGGTTGAACATGGAAATTGACACATATTTGACGCAACTCAAAATAGTAACGGACATTTGTGATGGAAGTGATCGTTAGATTCTACTATCATGAATCATGAATCAAATTTATAGTAAAACTTATAAGATGAAAAGCAGATATATACTTACCGAGGCTGAAGCCATTAGTAGCCGCAACAAGTTGATGAAAACTGAAATTTCGCCATGAAGGTTTTGGCATATAAAAATCATCGATGTTCATGTTAGCTTCCGAGCTGGTATGATTCCGTCCCAACTTCCTCATAAAACTCCCGGTCGAAAACCTACGCAACGATCTCGATTTACACTTTAAGTTATCAATCCAATTCCTCCATACCATACTTTGTACCATCTCCGTCTCCGGCGACACAATACTATTCCCATTATATTCCTCATCCCCGTCCCTCGCACCACCAATCACCACCAAAGATAACTTTTCACTTTCACATGATAAAATGTTGTTGTTGTTGTTGTTATTGTTATCTGAATCTGAACCGGATCCCGAGACTTCCAATACGCCTCGTGGAGACGATTGATCATCGCTCTCATTATCGTTATCGTTATTTCTGTCTTTCAGAGTTTCTTCATTTTCATGATTTTTCTTGGAACTTTCTCGTCGAATTAAACTTTTCGAGAGTTTTCGTTGTCCTACACACCACAGAAATAAAATCAGATAAATTCGTCGAAAACAAAGCTCATTATAGGTTTCGATTCTTTATTTTTTGCATTTAGCAAAAAATGAGATGTTTTAGAATTGTAGAAAGTATATATACCTTTCATTTTAATGTTGCTGAGGGTACATATATTAAATGTGGATTTTTTTTTATATTTGAGATTCTTCAAGCAATGTCCATGATTGGTGTCCGGTGGAATACGACGGTGACGGTGGCGGAGATGGGGAGGAGATTGGTGGTGAGTTGAGAGGCAGATATTATTTGAAGGGAGGGAAGACAAGAGAATTGAACAATGTTAGTTGTGGTTTTTATTTATTTGTCTGGTGTTATCAAACTAAATATTATATTATTATTTTAATTTCTCTATTTTTGCACACCTTTGTCCAATAAAATGTTTTTCAATTGTATGTGATCTTATAACTCAATATAATAATAATACAACGTAGTTATGTTATCATTAATTTAATATCATATGATATTACATAGAGTAACTGTGTCAATAATATTGTTTAGTTAGCTCGATTCAATAATTAATAGAGATAATATCATATATCCCCCTTTTAACTATCTAAATTACAAATTTCCTTAACTAACTACTCTAATATCAAATTTCCCCAATTTAAAGTTTAAAATTTTATATTTACCCATTTTAATAAATTAATCATTATAATTAATTTAAAATGTATTAATTGTTAGACTAATAACCATTATATCCTTCTACACTAACACGTGCTATACATTGCCGAAATTTGTTTTTACGGAGTAAATAATTAGGACTTGCAATTCCCAATGATGCAAGATTACAGCCTACCTTCTATTTATCCTAATTAAATCCAATATCAAGTTAAAACAATCAATTTGTGTTTTACCAATCAAGCAATTACATACATACAATCAAAGATCAAACTAATAAAGCTGACTAAGATCTCATTTTTATTACCGAAACCAAAATTGTAATCATATTTTTTAAAAAGAATTAAACTTTACTAGAATTAGTGCTGGAAAATTCTGTCCATTTGCTCCATATCTGAGCAATTCTGGGTATAATGACATAAAGTTTGGTTTGTTATGAGCGGAGAAATTTTAAGAATGGGCTTACTTGAATAAAACTCAAATCATGAATGGATCTAAATGGCTAACCATCATATTATTTTTTATATTATATAGTTAAAAATGTATAATTTATTTTGGAAGATATATATATTTTAGTGAATTAGAACATTTTTTTATGAAATTTTTAAATAGCCCGTTATGATCCGAGCCCGTTTAAACCCGCACCCGATTAGATTTGAACCCGTTTATATTCGCGCCCGTTTTGACCCGTAGCCCATACCCGCCCAACTCGCCCATCTTGCCGGCTCTAACTAGAATCAAAAGGGTTTGCAGTAAGAAAATATATTTTAATTGACACATTGATCAATTTTATTATGTAAAAAAACAAATAGAATAAACAATTTTTACTTCGAACGTCAAGATCATATGAGGGTTTATGTAATACGGAAGAATATAAGGGTAAGATAGTCATTAGGTATAGAAATTTACTCATTTTAAATTACTTATTATGATTTATTTATCGAAATACGTAAATATGAGAGTTTTAGACTTTAAATTGGAGAAATTTGATATCAGATTATTTAGTTGGGAAATTTGTAATTTAAATATTTAAATACGGGATATATGATATTATCCCATATTAATATTGTACTAATAATCAGCATGTTAAAACTTGTTTAGTCAAATTTTTGTCATCGCATTGGCCTCAAAACAAATTACTGTAAAATCATAACTCATTTTATCTTACAAAAATGGTAATATTTAGCTTTAATGATAAATAACTTAATGTTACTCCCCTCGTCTCATTTATATTGAGGAGTCTCAATAGACTTATTTTTCTAATTTATTCTTAGTTAAATTTATTATGAATATAAAGACGAAAATTACATTTTATTACATTATTTTAATTTTAATTTTTTTAGTGAACATTGGAATTGAAGAGGTATTGTAGAGGTAATGGAGTAACAATTCACTGATACTTAATACTCCGTGCTATTTAAAAAACTACAAAAATATTAGGCCACTCCTATCCATTTTGTAATCACTTATTCATCACTTCGATCATATGAGTGTTATATCTACTTTCCAATAACTGATTTAAAACTGATTATTCTCTGTCATCTATCACTGATCACTTCCTCATCACGTTATATTCATTATTTTATTTAAAATAAATCAAAATAAAATAAAACACATTTCATTCAATTAAAATAAAATATTACATTTGCTAAAAATAAAACATAATAGTTAAAATAAAATATTACTTTTCCTAAAAATTAAGAACATTAGTAAAAATAAAATATTACTTTTCCTGAAAATGAAAAGACAAATCTATTCGGTTTGATTATTCGTCTTTGGCTGCGGCTTCATCTTCGATCGAACCGGCTTAGGTTGGCGGAAACATTGGAGTGTATTTTTATACTACGTTAACACGAGCATTTTTAAGCAACGCCTTTTCTTTTTTTTTGACATTTTTTTGGGTATTTTAGATGTCAAAAGTTTTAACGCCTAGAATGCCAATTCGTCGAATTCTCTTTAATGGTATGGATTGCTTCTTTGTATTTTAGAGTAGTATTTTTAACCGTTTCAATTGCTTCCATCCTGTTGGACTTGACGCTTCTTGAAGATGTTACCGCGTCCGACGAGGTCAACCTTTTTAGAGTCTTTCTACCTGCTGGACGACGGATTAGATCATCACAGAATAACCTTCGCATATTACTCGCAAGTTTTGTACCCGTACCCGTTTGTACGTTATCGGCTTCAAGATCAATGGGTTGTTCTTCGTCCTCGAATATGCGTTTGTTGCCCGTTACCTCCGACTTCATAAAAAACTTTGGATAATTTTTTAGAATATCCCAACATTGCTCGTAAATAATTTTACGACCGCCCTCATTTTGTTCAAAGCGGTTTTGTGTGGCGACTAAAACGTCTATGTCGTTTGCACCGCTTTGTTGTTGAATCTCGGTGTAGTGTTTGTAGAGGGCGTTGAATTTTTTACGTCGGGTGCAATTTTGTTCCACTTGCTATTGAGTTGTGAATAATTACGTTCTTGGGCAATGCACGAATTATAATCCCTAATGACTTTTTCCCAAAAACATTATTGGTTTGATTTCTTCCGATTTCACCATTTTCGGAGCAATGCACCCACCGTTCGTCCAAAATTCCAGCTTCCTCATCGGTCCACTGAACTTGCTTTCTTTTTCCTTTCGCCTTTTCTTTTACGGTTTCGGTTTGTAGTTGGGTTTCGGGTACAGTTTCATCAACTTGAGTGTTTTCGGTGTCGTCGTCCGAATCGTTTGGTGGATTGAATTTTGGGTTGGGAATTTGTTGCCACGATTTGCTGTAGTGAATAATGTTGTGGTTGTGGTGAATAATATTGTGGTTGTGGGATTAGGAAATGTGAAGCGTTTGGGTGTTAAGTGGTGCGTAGTGTGAAAACCCGACCGATTGAGATGTTGATTGAAAACTTGAATGGGCGGAACTAGAACCGCTTGGTGAATCCATGTTGTGATTTGTGCATGGAATTGGATTGTTTATCAAATTATTCAACATATCTTGGGCTTAAGAATGTGATGAATTTTTATTTAATTTTATACATTTTGTGTAAAACCATTGCGGTCCGGTGCAGTTCTGATCCGGTTCGATGCGGTTTTTGGACCACATACAACCCTAATTTAGGCTTCTTTACTTTGACTTCATAAAATAATATTTGACTCCACTCTCTCAGCTATCCTAAGTTGACTCCACTCTCTCAGCTATTCTAAGTTGATGAGTATGAGCCTGCTTATACATAAGCTTACCATATCTATCAATAAAACTAATAGCGGTATATATATAAGTTAATGGGTCATAGTATCTATTACAAATCATTTTAGAATGCAATCTTATTATATACTAGGTGAGGTCCCGCGATAATGCAGGGTTTCGACATTTGATTTTATAAATTGTGTAACTAGAAGGTTAAGTCAAATGAAATTGTACCATGAATCAGATTTTTATATAATATAATGGCCAACCAATAACATATAGTATATACTTTATCAGTTTGGTATATTAGTTAAAATCACAAAATATTTTAGTTACAGTTTTAATTTATTCATGATATTACAGTTGTTTGGCTAAATGGATGACCAGTTTTTAGTTTCATAATGTTGATAAAAAAATTAATGTAATTAATCAATATAGATAAATATTTCAAATACGATTGGTTCATTTATAAATTACCACTTGAAATGTCATGATATTTAAATTATAAGGACTAAAAAAATAGGGAAGTATTAGAAGTGTCAATTACAATAGTTGTTGGTACACATTAAAAAATTCTAAAAAAAATGAAGGAACTAATTTTAACCGTAGGATCTTTAGGGATGAAACAAATCTAAGGTTCAGATTGTTTCATTGTATTCTGTTTTTTATATATATAAAGATACTGGGTGAGGTCCCGCGACAACGCGGGGTTTCAACATTTGATTTTATAAATTGTGTAATTAAAAAGTTAAGTCAAATGAAATTGTACCGTGAACCGGATTTTTATATAATATAATCGACAACCAATAATATCTAACATATACTCTATCAGTTTGGTACGGTTCAAGTTTTTTAATTTTTTTAAGTTAAGTTATTAAAAATACATGTCGGTTGTAAATTATATATTATTTAATTTGTAAACATTTTAGTTATAACAGTTAGCCATTTTATGAGGGGGGCGGGTAGTCAAACATTAATTAATATAATATGCATATAATAAGAAGGAAGTATAGAATTATTGTAACCCATAAAATAGTTTTTTAAAACTTAAATTAACTATGAATTCAGTGTAACTCAAATAACTGTATTTTGTAATTCAAACCTAAATTTTTATCCAAATTAAACATTGTTGTGATTATATATACACATATGTATAAGCAATAATAATAGATTTTGAATAGCGATAAAATATTATATACATATTTCTATTGTTTAGTTTAATGCATATTATTTAAGGGATTATTAGTTAAAATCATAAAATATTTTAGTTACAATTTTAACGTATTCATGATATTACGGTTGTTAGGCTAAATGGATGAACAGTTTTTAGTTTCATAATTCTGATAAACAGTTCATATAATTAATCAATATATATAAATATTTCAAATACGATTGGTTTATTTATAAATTACCACTTGAAATGTCATGATATTTAAACTATAAGGACTAAAAAAAAGAGGGAAATATTGAAAGTGTCAATTTCAATAGTTGTGGGAACATATTATAAAAATTGAAAAAAATGAAGGAAATAATTTTAACCGTAGAATCTTTATGGATGGATTTAATCTAAGATGCAGATTGCTCAATTGTATTCATTTATATATATATATATATAAAGATAAAAAGATAAAGATGTTGGATTTTGTACGAGTTATGCTTGAAACGGCCCTAACATTGATTTATAGTTACAGAAAGTCCGTATATATGTGTGTGTATACAAAAAAAAAAAGGGCCTAGTAAAGGAGTTATTATGAGTATATTTTAACAATATAAACGTTTACAAAAAAATGTGATATTATTGGAGGGAATTTTTTTTTATTTAATTAGTTTTTGGATGGAAAGTAAATATCCAAAATCGTGTGGAAGGTTGTGGTGATGTTTTTTGTCGACTGATGTCTCAACTAACGATATCAACCAAATAACGAAGTGGATGTGACTTGTGGGACATTTTTAATATCTCCCTTAAATGATTTTAACGATCTTTTTCATTAAATTTAGAAGAATTTTTTTTTAAAACTTTTTTTATTTTTTTTATTGATATTACAAAATCTATATATGTTCACGATGAATGATATAATATGCAATACTGATTAGCTCACACGTCACTTTTAGCGGTATATATTAATTAGTATTAGTATTAGTATTGTTGAAAGAAACTGATTTAATACTATTTTCAATGACGAAAGTTAACGAGTTGAACTTACCAAAATGAGATTTGATTGTTGCATCACCATCTTATTTAGGGTCAAAACCGACAATTAACAAACTTGAAATACACAATACGTCTTCTGTCAACTATTCGAATGTCATAATAAATCTCATTTTCCGGTTAGTTCGGATGATCAAACCACATTAGTACAGCTTGACACTTCATAATTGATAATGTGATGTTCTTAGGTCGACGTACTAGGTTCGATCACTTTATAAGTTTGGCTTGAAAGTTTGTTAAAACTGGAATTAAAATTGAGCAATCATATTAAATCAGGTTGTTTTATGGGTAACGGTTTACATTAAGCTTTAATTTCGAACTTCAATTCAGGTAGCTTTTGTTAGCATCTATCTAAATACCCTTTCAATCGATGTCAACGATATAAAGAGAAATAAAACAATGTCGTACTATGAGAAGATTAATTAAGGGTTCTTAGAGATAGAGTTAAGCTTATGTTTAATTTCATTTCATAATTACAACTCAGAGTTACACTAAATAAATACACTATACCCAAATTTAAATTGATAAAATTCAATATTAAAAAGTAATGTTTATACTTTGTAATTAATCGAACCGAATTTATATTTTAAATATACAAACCATAACTGTAGCTCTAAAGCATTCTCCTTATTGTATTTGTTATGTAAACTTTACGCCTTATATTATTGTATGAGTCGAACTTTAAAAACTTCAATCACATGTATTTAACTCGTAAATATTGTATACTATTATAGGTTGTTTTAAAACTCATTAATTAGTTGTTTGAAAATCATTAAATAACATTACTACGTACGCGTAAGGAATCCATTCCATAAGCAAATGTAGTCACTGTCGGAGACTCATTGTTAAGTTATTTGCATGAGTAGTGGCTCAACTAAACCTACGACTTCTTCGAATGCATTTTATATATAACCATCTTTATCTTCATTAATTTTCCTTAATTAAAATATAATCTAAACTTTATAATAAACTAATCATAATAATTATATATAGCCGTCACATTTGTATATATATCATACTTAATTTTTACAATGGATATATGCGTAGGAATGTACTTAGCTTTAGCTCGATTTTTATCGTGTTATGTGTACCAAACTTTGTGTCAGTCTGTTGCTTTATTGAATGTACAGGTTGCTTATTCAACTGGTAGCCGGTATTTTTAATGACGTGACAATTGTATAAAGCATCACGTCATATTACACGGAATTAACACGTCATCAGAAATGGTTTCACGTCAGAGGTTACAAGTAACAATATGCCAAATACACACGATTAATCAAAACTGAGAAAGTTAGATATATACAATATTCCAAAATGAAGTTTAACACACTAAATCAATAAAGATAGGGTCCAAGTTAAGTGTATTAATTCGTATTAATCCCTTTATATAACCCCACATTTGACATACAGAAGTTTACAAAATATCAAAGTGTTTTAATTAATGAATATTTATGAAGCTAAACGATGATACGACCTTCACTTTATTGTTGAAAAAAATAAACTTTAGCCAATGAGTACCAACTTCACCATATATTGTTTATGCTAAGAATATTTAATGTCGCCTTTTTATTTTTTATAAAAGTAAGTACAACAAAATCCCGTCCCAACATACGACACAAATTACGTAGTATCGTATAATAATACTTTAAAACCCGACGTACGTGTGTTGTTATAATTAATGCCACTAACACCTTTATTCTTACCACGCATTATCTTAATCACCAAAGTTGTGAGAATGAATGAGTTCAAATGTGAATATTCGTGTTACTTATGTATGACGACTTAGCTTTTCTAAAAGATTAAATGTAAAAAATGTATCTAAAAAACACAAACACAAACACATAGTTTTTGTAGATGTAACAATTCTAAAGTAATATATGACCATGTACTCATGATAATAATTTTTTAAGGTAGGTACTTCAAGACAACTATCACACAAATATATACATTTTCTTATCACCAAAGCTTTAACACCAACTTGAATATTACCTTGATACCGCTACGCAAAATGGCCATTTGGTAATTGTAAGAAGCTAAAAAAATTCATTTATTAAGAAGTAAGACCAATTTATCTTTATTTTATCAATTTCTACTTCTTTTTCTTTTACTACATATAAAACCAGAAGAACTAGCCAACTAGGTTGGATAATAGTGGATATGGCATTCCTACGAAGCTCAACCCATATCTTTTCATTATTTATCTTGGGTTCCAAAAAATGTCGGTCTATGTAGTTAAAGCGTTTCGATAACAAAACATGTTAAGCCCAATACATTTTTCTTGGCCCATGATGTAGATGTTCACTTCCCTAAAAATCGACGGGCAGATAAAATTATTTTATTTTGAAGGTTGGAATTGGCTCATAGTACCTAATTCGCTACGGTAACCATGAACCGTGAACAAGCTAGGTTCGTCGTACTAAAACACGGCAGTATGTTACCAATCTAGGAACATTCGGGGCCGCAATTTTATGATATAAATTCACATTTTCATACAATTCTATTACAGTTAAGCTGAAAGAAACATCATTCAAAAAGTTTTACGGATAGTTTTTCCTTTGCGTGTCTAATTTAAAGTAGATGGTTATCACATTAGAAAGTCTCTAAAAATGTTTAATATGATTATTTTGAAAGTCTTGAGTAAGTCAATCTTTCACATTCTTAGAGTATCCACACACCACACCAACCATATTTTCTAAAGCTTTTTTATAAAAATGGTGCAAGAGCTTTTTCAAGAAAAGCTTTTACTCCAATGATATAAAGCTTTACATTTATATAAAACTATAAAAAAGAACCAAATTAGTAAGGGGAGAGAGTAAAAGACTTTGAAAATATAAAGCTTTACAATCTCTTTCTTTATAAATTTTGTACTTTTAAATGGTTTTATATATATACAAAGTTTTTTTGTCATTGTAGTAAAAGTTTTTCTTAAAAAAACTCTTGCACAATTTTCATAAAAAAACTTTAGAAAAACTAGTTGTTGTGGATGCTCTTACCAGACTTTCTTGAATATTACTCACTCGGTCGCTTAACAATGTTTACAATTGGATTTTCCAAATATAGATGTACACTATCTATACCAACTAATCAAAAAAGTTTGTAAGTAAGCAACGATTATATTTAATTGGTGAATTGTGTGTATTTTTTAAAAACGACATTTTGACCGAAACGGAAGAAACTAAGTAGTCAAGTACAACGATTGTTCGTGTTTAAAGCTTTAAAGAAAAGGGGAAAAAATGTTTACCTTAATTTATCATTTATACATTTTACCTTTATCTACGTATCTTCGTGTCATTAAAAAAAAATCGGACAATTTGGAGATGAACGCAAATACACTCTGGTTTTCATCATCCTTCCCGCACACTTCTATCCCACCAACTAAAACCTCAGCCGGCCGTTGCAACGCCGGCGACGGCGATATTTCTCCGGAGACGCCCTCAATCTTACCTTTCCATGTGAAATCCATCACTAGCACATCAAACCCATTTGTAAAACATTGTGTAAAGCTTCGCAACAGTTCTTCTTATCGCCATTTTCATGGGTCTGTTCTTCTTGTTGGTACTACTCCACTAAGGTATGCATCTAATCATAAACCCAGTTTTTTTCTTTAATTAAGTATGTCTATTATCATGGGTTTATGCTGATTTTGTTTGAAAGTTTAGAATTTTGATTAATTTTGTACTAATGAGATGAATTCAGTGAAAAAATTGACTTTTTATGGTCAAGATTCTTACTTTCAAAAGTCAAACTTTGATGTGTGTAAGGGTTTGTAGGGTTTATCAGTTTTACTTGGGGTTTTTGCTAAATTACAGGACATTTCACTACGGCCTTGGCGCCTAGAAGCTTGTTAATTGATTGGGACTAGTTGGTGAAAATGATAAAAATAAAAAATATATATACTGTATGTGATTATATTCATCAATAACTATTACAACACTGATACAGTTTGTAAGTTGATCAAGTTAGTGAAAGATATTATAAGATATATAACATAAAGTACTATGCTTCTTGATTCTTGATGGATCCCATTAATCTAAAGTAGGTTGTATTAATTTAACATAAACAAACATGATACTTATTACGTCAGGGAGATGTCTAACTTTCAAGAATCGATGCAAGAAAAGCCAAGTAGAATAGACTGTTTACTTTTACATGAGAAAGCTGCGATTCCAGAAGAGTTAGTTGATAGCGGTGTTCATATTGTTCATGTTAATTCATTGGTGATGAAAAAGCTTTCGGGAGTGCAATCTACCGAATCAATTGATGCTATTTCTTTAGTGAGGATTCCGTCAACTTATCACACTCTAGATGATGACCACCATCAAGATTTTGGCAAATGCTTTCCATCTGCATTTCGAATTCTAGTTCTTGATGGAATCCAGGTTATTTGCATTCAGTTTTTACTAGCATTTATGTGTCATATTTAGAGGTGGCAATTACAACCCATAACCCATTTTAAGGTAAAATGGGTTTAGTTTTTGTATGTGTAACTAGTCATACGGGTTGAGCTAAAAAATTTAATTATAAAGGAGTCACGAAACTGTTCACAAGTTACCTGTGTATATTAAAATGTATAATACTCCTTCTTTTACCTTGCTTACCTAAAAAAGTCATATTAGGGGTGTCTGGCCCAGCTTTTTAAGGTGGCTTTTTAGCTTGTTGCGTTATGATATAGCTAAAAAGCTCTTTTGAAGGTGTTTGGATGAGCTTTTTTGATAGAGCTTTTAAAAATTTATGGGATTAATAATTTGAAAAGCCAAAAGCCCCATTTTCTTGGCTTTTAGATAATGCAAAAGCTATAAGGCATAAGCTAAGCCAAACACCCCCTAAGTATTGTTATAAAATAATTTCTGTAATCATTTTAACTTACTTATATATAATGCTTATAAACGGCAGAAAAATGTGTTTTTGTGGTTCAGCCTTCTTGACCCGACTGTCATTCTTATTAACTGATTTTTGTTGCAATTGTTTACTTGATATTCTCTTAATCACAGGACCCTGGTAATCTCGGCACTTTATTACGATCAGCTGTGGCCTTCGGATGGGTAATCAACAAAACCTCAGTTTTCTAATACACTAAGCTTAGCAAGTCATTTTACGTCTATAATGGAGTATTTGGATGTGCGTTTTGAAATTTAATCCGTATCTAATATTGAATAATTAGAATTAGATAAATCACGGTTTAGTAAAGTGGGTTGTATAAAATAGCATTTTGATGTATGTATGTTTACATGGGATTACTTGTAAGAGTGAATTGATCGATTGTTAGTTGGTAACAGGATGGTGCGTTTCTACTCCCTGGATGTTGCGACCCGTTCAACGATAAGGCACTTAGAGCTAGCCGTGGTGCATCCTTTCAACTCCCAATGGTCTCAGGTCAATGGTCTCATCTACAATCTCTTATTGACAGGCTTCAAATGAAAATCCTTGCAGGCCATCCAGGGAATAGTGATGATTCAAAAGTAGTATCTGATCTCTCTTATGAACTTGCCCATTCTTTAAGAGATACAAAAATATGTCTGGTTTTGGGTAGTGAAGGGAGTGGGCTTTCAGAAAAAGCTCGTGAGGCGTCTGAGCTAGTAAGCATTAGAATGGTTGGGGAATTCGAGTCACTAAATGTTTCAGTTGCTGGTGGCATTTTTTTGTTCATGTTACAGCCGCAAAAGAAAGAGCATTGATTTCTAATTTTATTTGTTTGATTAATTTTAGTTTTCTGTTTACAATGAGGCTGGGGAACTTGGTTCTAAATTTTTGTTTAAGGTAGACTGGTAGAGGCAGTAGTAAACTGAGCAGGTTGGAACAGAGATATCTGGATGGTGGCTGTTTATATATGGTGTTGGATGGCCCAAACTTAAAAGGTTTGGGCCCTAGTTAATGGCCTAATGGGCTACATGTAGAAAAGGTTTGGGCATTAATTAATGGCCCAAACTTTTAAGGTTTGGGCCCTAATTATTATAGAAAACCAGTTATTAATTTATCATAAACAAAATAAAGAGCTAAAGAAGAGTTTTCAAACATCAAGAAGACAGAGACAATATAACTGGGTTTAGAAGAGAGTATACAGGATTGCATGATTGAGTTTCTTAAAGATGATTGAAATGTTTGTGTATTAATACCCAGTTTTTAGTATATAGCTCTTAATATTATTGCTAGCGTTTTATTTATAAACTTAACAAATATAATGAACTGATAGTTTTTTTTATTGAGCTGACCATTCTAAAAAACATAATTCCTCATTTGATCTATGTTAAATAACTAAGAAGATAAGCTCCGAACTCATCAAAACAGTAAGGCTTGTGGTAGAATGCTTGTTACGCCTTGCACAAGCAGACACGTATGGTAGATAATTTTCGCGCAGACGCTTACTCATGAAATAAATCTATCGGCTGTTGTTCTTAAATGATCGAGTCAGTTGTATTTTTTTTCTGGACTTTCTGTTCTGAATCTATCTTAAGTAAATCAAAATGATGTCGCGTACTTACAAATGACGAACTACGTAGTTTAGTTGTGTATAAGCTTACTTGATAAGAGTATAATGTGATTTTTTAACAGATAGCTATATACAATGGTCGAAAAGACAGAAAATTTGATCGTAGGTATCATCAAAGTCATTCTATGTGTTTGTATTTTGTGTTAATGTACATGGTTTTTTTAATTAGAGTAAATTACATTTGCCAGTCCCTGTGGTTGCACCTATATTACGGATCGATATGATATTGTTCATTAAGTATTAACAAGCACTAGTCTTGGTTGCTAACTAATCATATATTATTGATAATGTAGCTTAATTTGATGGTAACAAATGTCTAAACAATATATGTATGAAGAAATGTTTATGTATAAACTCACAATTATATCATAATTTTCAGAAGTAATTAAAAAACGGTATAATTCTTTATCTGAAAGGCTTAAGCTATATACTAATTACATTAGCTTACAATGCTTGGTTTTATGTTATTATCTCTTCGTATTAAACCAAAATCACGCGATATATTACATCTATAATACTCTTATTAGCTTATATAAGTACTAATTAAAAATTGGTAATGATACATTTACTTTAGTTAGGTGCTTTAAAATTCGTCTGCGGTCTACCTAGCGTATGAGTGAAGCAGAAGGTTCGATATATAATAACACGTGTACATGGTTTTCGAGCCTTACTAACAATGGAGTTATAGTTTCACATACGATAAAGATCGAAAATAAGAAAGATGATAATTAAGTGTGACATGCATGGTGATGGTGTAGAACATTTTTCTAGTTTCATACATGGGTCGAGAAGTCATGAAGAGCATGTGATTGAGTGATTATGAGGATGATGATGATGATGCAAGTACTAATGATGGGATGAAACAAAATTAGAAACCACCATATGATTCATCATCAATCTTATATAAAACGTTGATTCACAGTTCCAATTTCATGATGAGTACGTACAAGTTTAGTTTACTAAAAATAGATAAAGTAACCGTTTGTTTTAGCTTTTTGGGTATCTATCTAATCATTACTTGAACATGTAACAATTTAGTATGTATATCATGACGAAGAAAAAAATCCATCCTAGCTACCAAAGCTTGTTTGAGAATAGTTGTGGATGATGATTTATCTAAAATGTATACTATAAGAAATGTGTATCTTAAGATTATGGGAAGTGATTTATACTAAACTAGCAAAATAACTCGTGTAAAAAGAATTATAATAATGGTAACTCGTGGTAGTGGTACGTCGTTATACTTCTTTTCTTTTCTGATAGATCAGTTATCCATTTAAAATGTTGAAAAATTTATGTTTAGTGATACAAAAAGTGAGTTAATTGTTATTGTTATTTAATATGATAAAATGGTTATAATAGCACACTTTCTAAAAAATATAAATATTTAAATATCAATTTTTATTTTTTTATTTTTTAAAAAAAATAGAAGGTTAAGAGTTAATTAAAGCTTTACTTTCATGCTAAAATATTTTTGTAAGAAAAAAAAAATACAATTATAATGGGAATAGTGTAGTGAAATGTATTTGACGATGACACCGTACATGTAATATTTATCCAACCTTTCATTACTTGTAATCGCTAAAATAACACGCGTTATTGATAACATCGCGATAACATGTAAGATGATGTGACAACTTACATGGTTGTCACATAAAATACCAGTTACCGGATGAGTAAGTGTCATTGGATACATATAATACTGAAAGTTCAATACAGTTACAATAATATATCAAAATGAAGTTAGGTACACACATATAGATACTAATCTCGATTTCAGTTCTAATATATGCTTTAGAATACACACTTCTTGATTTCTAGCTAAATATATATATTAAACATTTGTTATTATTATATCATATATGTTACTCAGTAACAATTAAAAACAGGAGGGGATATAATATATTAACATGTGATTAGAAGGACACGCAATACATGATTACATAGATGGGAAAGTCATGAAGTTCTTGCATGCTGAGAAAATTGACAGCTCAAATATATACATACACACATGATATATCAATATATCAATATATATATATAGTAGCAATACGGTGTCGTCTGCTAAGCCACCCAAGCATATCACGTTAATCATGCACAACTTCCCCTACCCCCATCCGATCCGGCCCATAAAACAAGTTCCACAGAATTACGAAACCCGTTTCCCAGGGAATTGATCCAACCTGAAAATATTTTATTTTTATTTATTTACTAACGATTATAACCTAATTACCTTTTAATTTAACGATCCTCAGCTCTCACATGTGGTCGGTTTCAATTTTATATGTAAATAATGTAATATTTATTTATTTTTCATCATGATGTTCGCGTTTGCTAACTTTGTTGCTAAATAAACCAATTACCAACACTTTTAAGTTATGCTAAAGTTGCAAATCTTGCTTCTATCAGCATAAAGTTACGAAATTATATATATGAAAGGAAAAAAAATCTACGAGTTTTATTACTTTAAAATAACTTTATTTTTTTATTATTGTATGACACATACTTTCATCTGATCTATTGTACATATTAAATTTGTAAATATTGTATATTAATTGTATGACATTATCCTTTTTGGTCTTAATAACTGGCAAAATGAGGGGGTTGGGTCAGGCTGGATCACGGGTCTCGAGTCGAGTTGACCCATCGAGTTTTCATCAAACTTAGTTTTATTTGAATGAAAAATGAGAAAAATAAAATGAAGTCTTAAAAGAAAAAAGTATCCTATCTTTTTTTTTGAACTTCAGAAATTAAAAATTGCATTAAAAAGATTAACTAGCAAAGTGCTAGAGACCAGAATTACAAAGTATCCTATTTGACCCGCCCAAACCAAGTGATTAATTGTTATACAAGAGATTATATATGAGATACTTATTTAGAACCATCTAAAAAAATTAGAGAGAGACAAGAAAACCAATCACTAGAAAAATGTTGCTCAACTTGATTAATAAATAACTAATAAGTTTAAAATTGTCACCATACAATAGTAAAAGAGATAAAATATAATATACTTCCAAACAAAAAATCATTTTATATATGTTTGTATCAACTATCTCGCCAATAGTTTTATTTATTTCACATAGTACCATGTCTAATGACGTACCTTTTCTTAGATATATATCATAAATGATCAAATATAACCTTAATCATAACTGTACTATATTATAACAAAATGATATAATTTATTATATCTATAAACGATAAATTAAGTGTGACATTAGAAGGTCAGCTGCATTTTGAGGGGAATGAGAGATAGACAATCTTAGATGTAGATTTATATAATCGACGGTTTAAATTAATAATACTCCAATTTACATGCACATTGCAGTGAATTTGAATCGTTGATCACATCAACGATCGAGATTGTGTGCCCCTTCTTCTACGCACAATGCAACTACCCGTTTAGAACTTTACCGCTAATCAGTTAACATATTCCAGAGCTAATATAACACAAGCTCTACAAAATTTCCTTGGATTAGTTTTTGCTTAGAAAAAGACAAAAAGATCTAAACCTAACCATTAATTACTTTTACTTTATTTAAATGTATCGTATGAAACAAAATGTGTATATGCGTACACTTTTTATACAATAATTTGTCTAACAATAAATGTGTAATGGTGTATGGAATGTAGCTAGGGGATCCAATTAAGATTCTAAAAAGCTACGACTAACGACGGAAGCTTTAAACTTTCCTAATTGATTGATTCTAGTTGTAACGCTTTTCTGTGTCCTTTCGATCCCTCGCTTTTTTCGGACTATAATTTCACACCCCTTTAAATTTAATTTATTGGCTTATCATATATATAAAATACATTAACGAAATGTGAAGTCGCTAACTATTCACGTTTCTAATTAATTATCAACGACATGTTTTTTTGTATGTGATTTTTTTTTTATTCTTAAAAGTTAAAAAATGTAGAAAAATGTTGGCATTTTAGCGAGCAATTTTTAATTATACTTTACGCATAGTTATATGCTTTTCTGTACATTTATAAGTATGAAAAAATGAATAATTTCACACTGCTGCTATACATACGATTAAATCATGAAGAATATACTGTATAGTTACGTACTCTATACTATTAATTTGAATAAAAATATACGGAGTATATGTATAGTACATAATTCAGTAGAGGTGGGCCCAAAGATCGGATTCTAACTGATAAGTAACTTTAATCGATAATGACTTTTTATCAGCAATATGCATAATTCAATTAATTTCTTTTTTATTTAATATGCGAACGATTGATTGTAGCATGGTATGGGTAGAGGTGCAAAATGACAGGTCTAGTGTTAGTAAAAGGAAAGAAAGATGCCTGGATATTGTTGTGTTTCAAAAAACCATAAATTCAGAAAGCTGATCAACACAGTTTCCAGATACAGTTCAAAGATATGCATATATGCTGCCCCAAAGTATAAATTAATTATATTTATTTGAAATAGAAATTAGTAATATAACTCTTTGCTTATGAATTTTAAAAAGAAGATGCTGGTAATTAAATACGTTGATTTGTGTGATCAACGATCCTGATTCAAGCACTATGAGAATCTGTGTGATTATAGAAACTAATGGTTGAAATCGTTTACCCATTCTTTACCTCAAAATGAACCTGCCACTTAAAGCCTTATCCATAATATAAATAAATATATTTAATTAAAACATACATACATCTAATTTCCAAAATCTGTATCTAAAAAATGGCTTGCCAAGTTTTTTATGTCTGTAATATAATGTTATGATCACAAAAACTACCCATTACATTATAGTTATCTTACACTAAAATAAATACGGTGTCCATAGTCAATATTTTTTAGTTAATTAAAATTAAATATTTAGCAAAGAATAATTAAAGAATATTCATAAGGAAGAAAAAAAAGATTTTTAATAATACTTGTCAATAGAGTCACCATTACATATGCAAACGGCTATTTACCAATGCATAACATATTTTTTATTCCCTTGAAACTGCTAAAAGAACAACACAGAATGAGAACATTCACAATAACAAAACAAAAACAACAACTATATATTATCTTCATGATCATGCTTTTTGTTCCATCACAACACACACATATATATAAACATAAAGGGGAAAAAACATAGAATTTAAAAGGTAGAAACATAATAAAAAACTTTGATTTAACCCTTAATATATTATTAACTCTCTGATCATCCATCCTTCATAATCTTCACCATAAGCTTATGGAAGTTCATTGTACTGATTAAACTGCTCCCATCCTTGAATTCCATTATTCCAATTGTTGAGACCTCCATTTTCATAGTTTCCGCCATCGTTGCCGTCTGTAGAAGCTATCGTTAGATCTGCATTTACCGTTCCAAAATTGTTGTCAATGAACCACTCAGTCTCCAAAACACCATTATTATCTTTCTTGAACTCATCATTCATTGAGGTTAGAGAGGCTTTTGGAACCTCGAGATTTTCAAACAAAATAGGCTGCAGCTTCTGAGCTGCTGGTTGAGGTACAGTAACATTTTGGTTCTGCTGATTCATCTGCAGCTCAGTTTCAACTCCACCACGAACACCATCATTGCCACCACGGCCACCAAACAACGCCGCCAGCCGTTGTTGCTGCAGCTTCCAATGTAAATCTTGATTGATAGAACTCAAAGATTCAATTGAGGAAGCAACATGATTAGGAACACCAGTTTGTTGAAAACTTGCTAACCCTACTCCATGCATTTGAAGATGATTTTGCTGTTTGATCAATGGGAGACGAAACCCTAAAGGTTGATCAAGATTCATGAAAGGTGCTGGATGATTGATTGAAGTTGAAGAAGAAGAAGAAAAGTGGGTTAGCCCATTAAGTTGAAAGTCCATAGCTGGTTGGGAGAGACCATTCAACAAATTCAATCCTCCGATATCTAAAGATGAGTCTTTGAAGGAAGAAGAATCTCCATTGATGAATCTTGAAGTACTCAATCTCGTTTTCTTGGTCTTCCTACAACCGCCACCTATTGGAACATTACGAAGGGCTCCGCCTTTAGTCCAATACCTTCTACATGTCTTGCAAAAGTGTCTAGGCTGAGAGAGGCTGTAGTTATTGTAGTAGCAAAACTTTGTGTTTTGTGAATCACATCTAGGACATTTAAGCGTTCGTTCCGGTGGCTTCAAAGCAGACGTTTTTCGAGCACCACCACCACCGTTAGCACCGCCACCAATAGAGTTTTGGTTTTCGTCTGTTGGTGGTGTGGAGTTGTTGTCTAGAGACATGATGCCAAATGGATTAAATTGAGAAAAGAAAAGAGAAAAAGAAACCCTAATAGGATTTTAAATAAAAGAGAGAGAAATTGGATATCCTACAGAAGAGGGAAAGCTAGGTATTGAATGGTTTCATGTTTGAGATTGAAAATTAAAATGAAAGAGGATGATGTTGATGGGGGGCACTTGTGAAGTTCATCAATTATAAAGAGAATTAAGAAGGCTTTCTATTTTCAGAAAGAATTATAGTCTGTCTTTTTAGAAGGTTTGATCTCAAGGTATATATAGCTACACAAGACATGCACAATATGAAATTTACAATTAAATATTGCTTTTCATCATGATCTTTCATATGAGTGTTTAAGATTGATGTACTTTTAGATAAACTTAACCCGGCATTTATCTTGTGAAGGACTTGTAAGTGTAACAAACACTGAACCCATTTGCTAAAAATACACATTTCTTTCTATATTTAATAGAGTTTTTTATATATGTGAACATTGATTCATGATGAAATAGAGCATGATGAGCTAATATACTTAAATCTTTGTGCTTATAATTAGTATAATAAAAACAAATAAATTCACATGTTATTTTCTCACACCTGAATCAGTGAATTTTTTTTAACAGCATTTAGATTTAAACGAATATTATATTGTTTTAACCATATTTTGCTATATCTAGCTAATTATTGTTTTATTAAATGTTATTTCTTCTTTTAATAAATATGAAAATAGATCAGAAAAGTTGTAAATCATGTGACAGTAATTGGTTTATCAAAACAACATGTAATTCATGAGAAGCTTGATAACTTATATGTTCACATTTAGGTTAGTTTAATTTAAAAATAATAAAGTACAATTAACAGCGTAACAGATCGATATCTTCAGGCAACCAAAAATAGAAAGAATGTCATTTTGTGTAACTAAATGGATGGCTTGGTATCACATGTAATTAACTATCACACCAGGAAAAATGAAGAAAAGTGTGAATTATATTAATTTGTATCATAATTGAAAGTTGTCATTTTCTTAAAATAATGATTGTAAGTATTTAGTAATATTAATATAAAGTAAGAAAAGAACGAAATAGATAACATAAGCATAGAGCTAACTCGATCACATGTTATATACAACTAAAAATATTACGTACATATTACAAATCAAGTTGTATCAAGTGATATACACATGAACCTAAAATTTTCCGGAGACAACCTCTTTACCTGAATGACAATGCTCAAAACAATGTAAATTGATCAGTTTCATGCTTTAAGATTGAAGTTCTTTTGTTTTCTAGCTTCTAGGTTTAGAAGAATGATTATTGTGACGATAAAAAGAATAAGAAACTAGCTTAAGTATCTGAATCATGTGATATATTTGTATATTGCATATGGTACATAATAACTAATATTAATAAAGACATAAAACTTGTATCATTTTTACTACAATAGCAAGCTCAAGAGTATTATCGTCATGTTACCTTAGTGTTCATGTTGCATGCTTTTATGTCACAGTTAATGTTATAGGACATCAACAACGGAAAATAAAAGATTTAACGATAACTTATTATGATTATCTCGCGCTTGAATGATCGAGATCGACATGATAATTACATGAGAATTGAACATCTTTCTGATAATGACTTATTAATGTTAAGTGTTTGTTGCAAAACCATCAAACAATTAATTGAGTGTAAAAAGGGTGTGACAAGATGGTGTTTAGTTTACTCTCTCGGATATATTACCTGGTCCGTGCTAAGACATAGAAATTAATTTTTTAATTTATTTAATTTTGTTCATGAGTGAATTGCACATTAAATCCTCATGTTGAGGTTCAACATGAGAGAATATCAGTTATAATCCCTTTCAGTACGTCTTACAAAATTGCTTGCAGGCTCGATAAATAAATTTCAAGTATTGGTGCCATTTGGGTCAGGTGGGGCGGAGATTGGTTGATCAAAATTAGTACTCCACCAGAATTCTGCTTGATTTGATAAACGGGCTTACAGGTTGAACATTCCCAACTCGGACACAACCCACATAATCCGTTTTGGTAAATGGATCCAGCTAGTTTTTGGTTTACAATTTGATTGTGGGTCACATGAGTCATACATGATGAGTTAGTTTTCAGTTGGCAGGTTGATCGGGTCAAATGGGTAAAGTTTGATGAGTTGGTAAGCCAACCTGTTGGTCAAACGAAGTGTTTACCATTAGCCAAACCCGACCTAGTTTGAAATTCCACCGTCAAACAAATAGCAATTACAATACTAAAAACAACTAATTCTATGTCGAAACTATCAACTTTCATCACTTACTTACACAGGTCATGTATGCTGTATGTATTTAAGTCATATTTGTTACACATCAACAGATTGAAATTTTCATTTGCTTTTGATCTAATCACATAAAAATACTCAGCTATGCATGCAATATATACTACATCTATCTATATAAATTGAATATTATATACTCCAAATCTATGAATGAGGAGGACCTTCTAAACGAATATAATCATACATAACCCCTCTAAAAGGACTCAAAGCTCTAGTTTGTGATAAATACATTATGTTCCTTCCAGCTCGAAGTTGAGAATGCATAACATTGATACTATATGACCAATATAGCCCATGAATCCCATGTCGTGCAATCGCATTATCCCTTCCGATTAGCCCTGTTGTAAAATAAGGCATCACCCCTCTTGGGTCATTGATCCGTACCTGAGAAAAAGGTACCCAAAAAAAAAGATCAGCAACTAATGTCCTTTTGTATGATTAAATAAGTAAAACCAAAACTTAGACCAAAAGATATGCATGTAGTAGCATTGATTGATTTATATTGAAGTTCAATACGTACTTGCAGTTCTGCAGAGGTGGCTGATGCCAATGCTAGTTGTAGCGTATAGTTTCCAGTAGTAACTACTTTGTCAAGATCAAACAAAACAGTCCATGTAGTCGGTAGGTACGTCTTATTTCCAACATTCCTGGTGACATGAGCGAAAAACCAATCTGTTTTATAATCGCTAAGGCCAACCGTGTAGACCAGATCTCTATCAGGATAAAGTTCTGTATAGCGATCCCACAAGCCATATTGCCTAAACCTGAAGTAATATAATTTCAGATGATATCACATTAACACTTTTTGTATAAATAAAATGTAATAAAAGAAGTTTAGAGAGACTAATTGGGCCTACGATTCTGTTTTTTGGGTTGCAAGTAATTGGTTCATGAGGGTTGGGTCAGGTTCAGGGATAAAGAACTCAGCAGCTGTGCGATCTGGGACCCCAATTTCCCAAATTGTAGGACCATTTCTTGGTGGTTTGTATACAAGTGGACCCATTTTGATTCTACTTCCTGGTAACAGATAAATCAGCAAATCTTGATAATTGTTGCATACATATAAATAGGAATTTATGAAAGAGACAAGTTTAAATTGGGAAATAACCTTGTAAGACAGTGATGACAGATTCGTACATATAATCACCAAGGTACCCAGGAACCCAAGCATATAGATGATAATAACCAGGGCGGACGTTCTTAATCTCAAAGTAACCTTCATCGTCAGTTTGGGTCCAGAACTGGTATCCCTATTTATTAAATATAGGAATACAGTCAATATAAACTAAAGAATGGTCACCAAACTAATATAATAGCGAGCGACGAGAAAAATGCACCTTATTTTCTTGTTGCCATGATCCAAGAGTACCTGGTGGGGCCAACCCAATAAAGGCAGACTTGGCACGTGCTAATGCTACATCACGAACTAGTAGGATTCCTGATACGATACCACGTTGATGGGCACCAAGGAAATCTGGAGAGTTTGGGAAATCATACGGCCAACTCTCCGTTTGCTTTAGCATCTATTAAATCACATACCATCTAGATTAACAACTAACAACATACCAACATAATACATTGCAACCTTATAAACAACCATATGCAAAGCATAACACTGCACAGAATCTTACCTCATCTTTGGCATCAACCCAAAGTGAAACAGGATTGTCTTCTGTTGTAGCTGAGTTCAGATATATAAACACTGGGCCAAACACCTTTTTCCATGGCTCACCATCTCGAAATTTCATCCCTAATTCGATCCCCGCATAATGGGTGCTAAAGAACATCTGAAGGAAGATATAAAAATGGATTATGAACCGATTTTTAATGGTTCATAACTATCACAGGTTTCCATCAACAGTCATGATACTTAGAGGTGGCAATATGGGCGGGGCGGGTTGGATACTGGGATCATTCAGATGATTTATATTATGTATAGTGTCGAAACTAGGAGTGTTTGGTTATTTATTAGGAAATTAAGATTATTACGCTACTACACTAGAATGTGAATAAAAAACAAAATATTGTTACACAAAGAATAATCTAAATCTTTGAATATGTTGATTTATGAAGTTGTATGCAACCAAGATGGACTTTTGTCAACTTTCAACCCATTTGACCAAATTGATCATCTTCCATTTAGCCAAATCTTTTTATTATTAGATAAAAAGAAACACAATCCGTATCAACTCATTAATAAATAGATTAAAGAAATGTCTAGTGAGTGGACTTACAGAGAGAGTAACAGGACCAGCATGAGAGGTGAGGTCTTGTTTGACCGGGCCAGCAGTACGAAACTCGTTACTTGGAGTGATCATCCAAAACCCAACAGGCGGGTCAGAGCATATCCAACCATGAACCCGGTTATCTTTATTTTCAGTCGAATATTGGTACTTGTCATCTACCTGTGTTTACAATTATAGACATCTATTAATAAACTAAAATAAGAAGATAACAATACATACGGTCTTGATAAACTGATAACTACTATACTTAAAAAAAACTGTATAGTACCTCTCCCTTGAGAACAGAAATAGAAGGATGAGTCAAAAGAACAGCTTCCGGGTAATCTAGAGGCACTCCCTTTTTTCGGTCATCAAATGATGGCATAATCCTTTGCCTTTCATCCGAAACAGCCATGTAACGAAACCTTTTATTCAACAAATAATTAAACATATACATAAGGAACTTGATGAAATCATATTTTCTTTGTTCCAGGAACAATGTTGATATTCGGGTAACCCAACCAGTTCACGTTATAGCGAGACATGTTCATCGCCTTAAAGATAAACCAAGTTCAACTGTACATTCAGATATTGATGGCCCCAATGATCTAATGTTTCAACCTTGATTAACGAATTTTTTTAATAAATCAAGTTCATGTTTTTTAAGTTCTTGATGGAAATGTTAGTTGTATTATATCTAAATAAAACTTTAATTTTTTTTTGTATTATCTTCTTAAAGCTATTTAAGTGATTTAAAAGTGTTCAGATTAACTAGTGTATAACTATAAAAGTGGGTTGTCAAATTTTAATAGGAGAATAAAGTAAAGACTAAAGAGCTTAATCCCCTGTTTTATGCGTTATCACTATCTATCTTTATCTGATAAATAATCTTAAATTGACAAAACATCCTTCTAATTCTAGTGATTATATATATTTCTGATGATGCCTTATCACGCAATGTAAATGACGTGATACTGTTTAAAAAGTAGATCAAAAAAGCGTTATATAATACATAACATAGTTTTTATATTATATAAAATAAATTAGCATGATCATTTTTATTTGTGTTGAATGTTTAAACTTTTGGCTAGTAATCATAGAAAAAAATGATCTTCAAATAGCAAATGTGGTTCATGTCCCAAAAGAGTTCACTTATTCTAGCTTGTAGAATAAAAAACACGAAACGGAAATTCATCTGCTCTTACAGTTTTTCTTTAAGCTTAAACACGATCCGACCTTGGTAGACATCAGCATCCGGCCAACCCTTTAAACGCTCGAAAATCCCATATGAATAGAAGCCACTCGAACCCCGCAACACAATAAACCTTGATTTTACAAAAATAAATAATCATAATACCGATCATTTAACAATAATCAAATTATAAGTAAGACCAATATTTCATCATACTTGTGCAAGCCAAATTACACACCTTTTGTCGACATTTAAGGAAACGCGAGTGTTTTTCTCAGAAAGCGACGAACTTCTTTTAAATGAAAGTTCCACTTGGTCTTCGTCGTTCTGAATAACATCTAATTGTTCGCCGGTAAGCCTGCACAATATATATAAAAAAATGTATAACAACACAAACTACATGACACCATATTTAACCTTCAACAATCTTTTGGCCTTCTTATAATCAAAAGGCATAAGTTTTGCAACTAACAACAATGCAAAATCTATGTCTAAAACATAAAATTTATTTGAAAAATAATAACTTACTTGTCCAAATTGTCCTTTGGATTCAATGGATCACTCCAATTTACATCCCAATAACTGCAATAATTCAACATCAACCAAAACATACATAAACTAAAAAAGAAAAACTTTACACGTTTTACTATTATGCAGATATTGTTAAGTAATCAAAACAATTTTCATACCCTCGATCTGATTTTTCGTTTCGATCGTTCAAGATATTGTCAATTCCATTATACTCTATTCCGGTGACTGTCCCATCTGGACTCGCGAAGGTGATGCTAAAGATGCCGTTATCCACCACAACCTGGAACCACACATACAATTGATCGAACGTGTAGCGTAATTATTATTATTATCTATAAATATAAATGATTAGTAAATTGTTTAGTAATTAATTACATTTTTTTCCTAGAATGATAATCGAATGATAAAAAAAATTAGTAACATGCATGAAGGTTGTGTGAGTTTACATGATCATCGTACTTATGCAATTGCACCGGAGGATACAACACTTGATGACCACCTCCCGATTTGTACTTTGCATCACTTCTACAATTAAAACATAAATAATATCATCAAACACCTCTTTTTTGTCGTGGTAAACATGTTTTTTGCATGCTCATTAATCAAGGAAAACTATATCTATCAAATTTACCAATTAAAGAAGGTGGGGAGCTAGCATGATTATTTTATTAACCATCATGAATAAAATATATAGTCAATAATCTACTTGAGATATTATAAAAATTAAAATGTTTTTTTTTCTTTGGTTGAACCCGAAAGGGTATATTACGTTCCCAGTCTCCGTAGTATGTCATCCGTTTCATTTCAGTTCTTAGGTGCGATTTTTCGTGGGTTAAATCTGTTGACCTAAATTTTCATTTTACTTCTCAATTATGAAAAAATAAAAAAGATTTAATATCTTAAGGGTACTTTAATCATTTTATGATGAACTGAACTAAAAAAATCCGACCCGGAGACCAAAAAGTAATGGATGACATATAGAGAGTAAGAGAATGTAATTATTTGATCAGCCAAATAATATATGGTGTAGGAATTAAGATAACATAAGCTATATTATTTGTGACTTTATTATTATAAAAAATGTGAGTGGAAATATCACGGGGTTATTTAATATTTTACGTTTTGGACATTTTGCGACAACAGAGTACAGGTATTGGGTCTTTGTCAATTTTCTAGAAAGGTGTCAAATGTTTTTTGCATGTTAGTGGAAGCCCCTAAGTTTTGGTTCATTTATATGACACGTACTTACCTAATACATATTCTTTACTATTTTTTATCATATATATAGTGATAATAGATTAATTAATTATGTCTATAAAAATTTTTTATAAAAATGTATGAATGTTATATTTCTATAACGATATAAAGCAAATGTTAGAAACAATAAAACTTGTAATATTAAAAATAAACAAAGTATATATATTAAAAGAATTGAAGTGTAAATAAGAAGAATTGGAGTGGTCCACGTAAAATTGGGGAGTTCATTATGATTATAGAATGGACAAAATAAAGATCACAAGATTGTGTTGAGACATGTGAAAAAGGTAAACACATGCTCACAGTAAAACAAAATATATTCCTTAAATTAGCAAGTATAAAGTATATGAGTTCTAATAATTGTATTACATATTATTTACTAGTATATAATTAGTAAAGTAACTCCACATGAGGAACAAATTATTCCAAATCCAATAAGGGATTTTACTAACTTTTTATTTAATAGTACTTCTTCATTTCATAATTGGGGTATATAATATAGTACAACGTATAAATCTTGGTAAATCAGCAACATTACTCCATCTTGTCAAACGCATGATATGTGGAAAGTAAGATGTAGACAGTCTTAAATTTAATATAGGATGAAGAGAGTGCTTTCAAAAAGACATATTTTTTTTGGAACAATGCTTCCAAAAAGACATATGACATGTGAATGCATATGTTTATAGATCATGAGTTATTTATATGATCGAAATATATCATGGCGAATTGTTTATGAAATACTCGTATTAATCATATGTCATAAGTTTGAAGATTAAAATTCTAAGGGTTCAAAAGCAATGATATTCGACAGATCACCCAAAATGGTATAATATATTGTCTGTCTTATACAGAGTAGTATGTAATTTAGTAAAAACGTACAGCTTTAAAATTCATTGGCAACAAGTTGCATTTGTTCATGCTGTTTAAAAACAATAATCTAGATAACGATGTTCCACCTTCTCATGTCTAATCATACTATAAAAGTTAATGTATACTATATTAACAATAAAACGTACGAAGCTAAATTATTTGTCATTTTTATAAAAATTATGCCAACAAATAATATATGACTTGTGGTTGTCGTCATAAAGTCAAAGTAATAGGTCAACAAATCTACTACGTATAAAGCATTAAAAAGTCAAAAGAAATCTAAGCGAATGAGTACCAAACAAGAAAACTCTAACCAAATATGTACGCACCCTATAGTACTTTAACTCTATCATTAAGTTTTCCAATATATTTAAGATTAAACTCATTTTTATATTTATTGGATTGAAAAGGTTCGATAATTATAATTTGTGCTTTACTCTCTAATTTCGAGTAGAGGTATAACTATTTACATTCCCTACTCCGCTATTAGTTTATGTTCTCTCAGAATTTAATAAAAAGATGATAAAAAAAAGTTGTATGTAACTAATTGTTTAAATCTTTGTATTTGGATTAAGTAGACTATTATTATTTGTTCATATTTGTGTTCTCGAGAACAAAAAAGAAGCGTTATTTCTTTTTTACTTTTTGATAAATTAACCCATGTATTGTGAGTGCTCATAATTTTTTAATCACCCTAGTAAAAAGATTCCCAATAAAATATTCTTGTAAGGAAACAAAATCCTAGGAAAAGTAACAAAACTACTTCACAAAACATAATTATAGTACCCATAACTAAAACATGATATCCATTTTGAACACAATATAGTGCAAAAATAAAATAATATGTGTATTAAAAAAAATTAATCAATTAATTAGTTTATATTATTGCATGCATTTGACAACCAAATATTTAGCATCCGGTTAGACACTTAAGCCTTCACCAACTCCATTTCCATGTAATTGCAGGTATCATTCATTTCTCATCACCTATACTTTCGACCAAGTTCCCCATTAAGAGGAAAACCGAAAAACGGATGGGTCGCTCGGTCAGGTTAAATGGGTCACAATTGCCACCTTACCCGTTTGCAATAAAACTTTACTATTTTGTAACGAAACCGGTCATCAAGAAATGAGACTAATCGATGTAGTATATTAATTTGCATGCATGATCTTAATTTGTGACACACAAGATTTAAGATTGTAAGACATTTGCAGAAATGAAATCAATAGGAAGGAAAGAAAGAAACTAACTGCGTAGTATTCAATGAGGTTGTGAACTCGACCGAAAGAACAAAGAAAACAGCAACGACTAACGTCTTGGTTGCTAATAGCACTTCTTCCTTCTTCTTTCCCATTTTCAGCCTGCAAAAACTTTCAATAAATAAGTACTACACATAACAACAACTCAAAGTAAATGTACAATAACTGTTGTTTAAATCGTTAATGACGAAAATTAATAACCTTTAAAACAGGATTATTGCTTTAATGTCTTTGAGCTTAACTTGTGAACCATAAGTCAAAGAACACAAACAAAACCTGTTTGAGAATCTAAGCCAAAATGGTGTGGTTTTTTGTGGGGTGGGGTGTGGGACAGTATATATATATGTATATGTTAAATATATGTATACCAAGCGTTACAAATAAACTTGGTATGATTATAATCCCAATAACTTAATTAAGACACTTTATATTGCCTCAGAGGGAAGGGATTTATATTTATAGTGCAAGGGAATGGACGAATTATGGTGAGTTTAGGTAGGTTTTAATTTATTAGGTATGCTACCTTTACAAAAATTCAATTTTCAAGGTTGACTGTTTTTTGTTATTCGGGCATAAAATATGCTAGTAGTTGTTAAATGATTTGGTAATGGAGCATTTAAAGGGATCAAATTTTCTCATAAGTAGGGGAATAAACACAAGGTTTTATTTCAAGGTGTTAGGTGATTTTTATACTCTCACATTTTTCCACCTACATATATATATTTGATGATGATGATCATAATAATAATAATAATAATAATAATAATAATAATAATAGTAATAATATGATAGATGTTTATAATCAATTATCTTTTGTGCATGGATACTAAAACAGAAATGATAAATTTACAAAAATTTATAAAATGAAATGACATGAGAGTGTAGCCAATAAAATCAATAAAGAGGAATAGAACATGTTGTTGATGTTATTTCTTTATTAGTAATGCAAGTCTATCTTTTCCAAATAGTTTGTATGTATTTTTTCTCTTTCTTAATTTCTTTTCATTCACATGATTATTTCACCTCATTTTGTCTACATGCTTTTGTAAACCTTTTGTAGCCTAGTAGCATTATCAGTCCAATTGCAACGTATGGTGGGTTTCGTTCTACCACCACGAGCGCAGTTAGCTTGTAGAAGTGAGCGTTATGGTTGGAGCATAGAGAAAAGAACATCAAAAAGTGGGGGCAACATGTACTTTTTTATTGTTTTTCCCTTTCTTCACTATTTATACGTTTTAGATTCACAACTTTTTTTTAACATTATAAGGGTTGCGAAATAACACAATATTGTGGTGGCATGACACTTAAATCTAGTCTCAAAGTTTGATACATCAAGAGGTGTTTTTTTGGGCATTCCTTTTTTTAATTGTATCTAAGAAACGGAAGTTCATTATTCGTATTTTTATTGAAAATGAATACATATAGTCATATAGAGATCTTAAATTTTGATTAATAAACCAAAAAAAGAAAAATCGTATGAGGAAATTGAGTGTACATTTTGAGTATTTAATAGTATTATGATAGACGGAGTAATTCCACTAAAGATTTATTTAGTATGCAAAATCGTAAAATGCTAGCGGGCTGTAATATACAGATACAAATTAATATTTATTTATTTATTTATTATGAAATAGAACTCATCATTGTGTGTATAATATATATATATATGGAATATATTTTACTCCATATAATCATTTAACTTCTAATCACGTTTATTATGATTTTCATCCCAATATCTTGTATTTTATTGCCCAAATAATTTCCTTATAGAAGCACTTCCATGCATGGCACAAAAATCGTATTTGCTGTAATTTTATTACCCGCTTATAATTTGGAAGTACTAGATCATAACCCGTGAAATTCGTGAACTATCACATTATTTTAATACAAAGTTTATATTATATTGTTATTTTATTATATAACTTCTAAGTTAACATATTCGTGCGGTCGACATTGAAGAAATGTTTTGATGGAAGGAGAGATGTATATATCTTAATATTTAAAGTATAATGAAATCATGGTAATTGAAACATGTTATTTTTAATTAATAATAGTACCATTCATACGTAGATGTCAAGAATAGTAATATAATTGATAAGTGTCATGTATTTTCGTTATTTATTTGAAAAAGGTTTGAGAATTACATTAAAATAAAATTGTGTTTACCTTGGGATAAATAATTGTTTATACACGTTCACATATATGTTAAATTTGAAAATTGTAAAAGTGGTGGTAATATATGGTATAAGACTGATTACAATATGATAGTCAATGTATCATTTACTGTTATTATCATATGTGTTTAAAGTTACATATATAATTAAGTACGTATAATAAAAAGGAAAAAGTGAACAACCAATTCATAATGATATATTATTGTACAAACAATATAGTCATTTCACTTTGTTGAGGGTATATTTAAAACAACAATAAAATAATCTATGAATATTAGAATAGAGAGATACTTTTATAAATGATTTATATCATTAAAAATAGAAAGAAAAAAAAAACAAAGTTCCGGTTATAGGCAATTATCAAATAGCCGACATTGAAATAAATTTTATTAGTTAAATGAATACAATAGTAATAACAATGGTATGTTACCGGCCTTAAGACAAACTAGTAAAGTACATAGCTGACAAAATGCATTTACCCGAATTATAACATTGATTTTTGGAAAAATGACTTAATTAAATACTATGACTTGAAAAATTACTAAATATTGAGGGGGTTGATATATTACTAGGCATTGAGCTCGTGCAATGCACGACCGTTTGAAAAATGCATAATAATATGTTACTCCCTCCGTTCCAAAATTATTGTCCACTAACAAAAAGCACACAGTTTAATAAAGGTGGGACCACAATAGTTTTCAACCACTCAAATAGAATCTGCACCCACTAAACTCTCTTCTTATTGGTTGAAATGGAAAGCGGACAATTATTTTGGGACGTCCCAAAAAGGAAAGATGGACAATAATTTTGGGACGAATGTAGTATATGAAAAGCCAAATCATCCACATAAGTTGAGGCACAAATCACTTGTTCACAAATAATCCCACATATTCAAATTCCAACCTATATATCACATATGTGGATTCTAGATATTTATCGTAGTAATGCCCAATTGGTCTAATAATATGTTATGTTGACAACTCAAATCATTTGTGCTCTTGACCAATTAGAAAGCTAATAAAATTCCATAATTCATACTTTCAACCTTCAGCTTTTTCAAATTTATAGAAACGGCCCCTCATACAAACCTAGGAGCACGAAATCATTTGTGCACTTCAACACTTCAACTACACGGATTATGTACTCTAAATCAAGCTTTTAACATTTTGTGCTACCGTTTTATAAATCTTATCCAATTACGTTATAGACTATTTGACCAATTCTTTGAGAAATCAAACTCGTTCTTCGAATACGGTTTGAATTGAAATGAAAAAGTACATGAAGTTTGAAATAAAAAGTCATGAATTGCTACTTATTACTTTTTTGTTTCTTCCACGGTATGTACTTTTAACTTGATGAGAGTACTTCATGAAAAGGTGATGCCCTTTTATTTGGTTAATATAATATAAATAATAATTGATACAATTACACTTAATTAAAAAACTATTTCATAAGTTTATGATACATAAAAAGACGTAATATATAGTGCTAAGATTTTATGGATGGGGTGTTTCGACGAAACTAGTTGTTAGTTGCAATTGAAAGCTTAAAGCTATACCTTATAATTTTATAAAAAGTGTTTGACAAAATAGTTGAGGTTATAGTTTAAAGTATGTTTGGTTACAACTAGTTAGAAGTAGAGTTGATGGATGAAATATATAGCTGAAACCGAAGAAGTCATTAGGGGCCTCTATAAGCTAATTGAAAACTTATTTTAAGAGTTTTTATGAGCTTATTTTTTAGAGAAACCCTACTTAATATGCTTTGCCAAATCAAGATTATTTTGTATAAAGCTTAATTATCGAAAGACTAGTACAAATTAGAACAAATAGATCGACTCTAAATCAACCAAAGTGGTTATAATGTCACTTTTACGTATTTTTTATAGTTACGTTGTTGAACTTTTCGTCATAGTCAAAATAATACGTGAACAAGTTGACCCTAATATAATGAGGTAGTGCCTAAACAAACTAAGGCTAAAAGTAAATAATTATTGCAAGTTAGATTCAACGATGTCTCTCAAAATTTATTGAAATATAACATAAATAATGTAGTTGATTGATGTAAGACCACCTAAATTACTTGGCAATTCCTTTTTCAACAAATGTTATTCACACGTTGAAACTTCAAATAATTTCTAAAGTGTTTGAAGGCTTAATTAAGTAGGTAACTACTCCTCTGTGACTAAAACTAATTAAAACTGACTGAGTCATTTCGGTTTTTTGAAAAACTGACAGAAACTGACGGATCTCTACCATCAGTGACACGTCCTTTTATTTTCTGGATCTCACATTTACCAATTTACCTTTATTATTAGTATAAGTTAAACAAACACAAAAAAACTATTAAATATTAAGCTGGCCCCACTTCTCACCAACCGACCCTTGTCGGAATTCCGACGAATACCAACCGACGGACCGAATCGATGAACCGGTGTCATCAATATCGGTTCTGTCGGCTGAACCGAGGAAACCAAACGCTCCCGATGGGAGCCGTCTAACAGGACATATAATTATTAACATCAGAATGCATGTGATAAACAAATATTACTACATTTGGTATGACGATGAGTCGAAATATATGTTGAATTTGTGACATTAATCAATTCCGAAATAGTAGATTTAGGGAAGAAAAATTGGTGAACCAATAGGCAATAGCTGAATCATCAGCTGAGACATTTCCTAGATGGGCAAACATTTATATGTACTATAATAATGTTTTTGGTTAAGTTGTTATCATACGTATAAAATATTGGAATTGCAACTGTAATGTCTTATATTAGGTAGCAAGTTAGTTGCCCTAACGTCTAATGTCATCGTTATTTTACCATATTTTACTTCGTTATTCTAAATTTCTAAGTAGTATTATTAAAATAATTAAAAAATTGTTCCGCATAGGCCTCAAAAGAACCCATATACATGGCCCTAACCGCAAATAAGTCGAGTTCAGCTCATTAGTAAGTTCGATCTCAAATTGATAGATCGGAAAATGTCTTCAATTTTGAAGTTCTTTTCTCTTTAAAGCGTTGTTCATAGGGTTTGTTTTAAAACGAGTTGAAGTGGTCATTTAAAAAGATTACACGTATAAAACAGAAGAATAATATTGTACGAAACAATGTTGTGAACTATTGATCAGATCTATGTAAATTGCTCTGATAAATCGTCGATCGATATGATCATGCGTTTATAGTTGATTTCATTTCGCTAAAGGATGCACATACTCTTTGTGTTTTCTGCTTTAATATCAATATACCGTGTGATATGTCGTTTGATCCTGTTTGAAAGCTGTAATTGGATCAAAGGGTGTGTCCATAGTTGCACCATAAATACTCGCATTAGACTTTAAACGTGGACCTTTGTGAAAATATTATTATTTCGATAACTTTTTGTTGATTGTCAATTAATTTAATTTTAATTAATCATAATATATATAAGAACATAAAGCAAATTGGTTTTTATACATCATCCTATATCCCATTAGTTTTTAAAAATTATAGTAATGTATAGAATAATATGATAAAATTATAGAAAAGGGTGATCGATGATACATTCTTAACTTGATCCACAACACAATTGGAATTGGGGCGGCAAACCAACCAACCGCTTTAGTTTGCCATTTTCACAAACAAGTTAATTATTCCACTCACATGATCCATCCGTAGCCACACAAATCTAATTTTAATTTGTTGGAACATATTAATAACCGAGTACAATCGTTCATAAGTTTAATGTGGTTTGAGAAGGCATGGCAACAAAATTGTATTTGTTATTGCCGACCATCGTTGTCACACCCCGTCTAAAGCGGAAACAACGGGGTACAACTGTGATAGGATCATAACACATCATTATAAAGAATACTATATGAAATAAAATATCCAATGTGTCATGATGCCAATAACATGAATAACGGTTCATGTAGTGCATACATTTCAACAATGAATTCAAAATGATATAACAAACGTACACTACAATGTTATGGCAAAACAAGCCTTCACAAACAACCTTAATGGTGTACCACAAGTCTTGAACATTTCTTAATGCAACCCTAAAGGTCCACTAAGTTCTCTTGTCCTCTATTTTAAGTCCACTAGTATAACCTGAAAAGATATGCTCAAAAACGTCAACACGAATGTTGGTGAGTTTCGTAGGTTTGAAACCAAACACCACAAGATAAAACATTTTGCTGTGATAATAATAGTTTAGGACAATGCATATAGAAATGGCACACAAGTGAAATAATACAACCAAACATCTCCACAAACCGTCATCACCCCACGAAGGAGTATGACCCAAAACACATCTCAATAACAAAATGGCAGTAGCTACTCCAACAAAGAAATGTAATGCGAACACCAAAAGTAAGCATTAACTATGAAACTTTAATGTAAACATCAAAAGTAAGCATTAACCAAGAAACCTTAATGCAAACACCAAAAGTAAGCATTAGTCAACAAATCTTAATCACATATTGTCACACAATTCAGCATATGTCCAAAATAAAAGTAAACAGGTTCACAGCATGAAAAATAATTGATAAAATATGTGAGCATACTTTTTCCCCAATTTAAAAATATGTAAGAAAAATGGGGCCACGAAAACTCACCTCAATAATGATGTAAGTTTTACCCTTAAGTTCAACCACCAACAACTCGCAATCTACAATATCATAATGCATATGGGTTACAACCTAGACATAACTAGGTCATTCCATTGTATCCCAAATCTAAACACTTCCACTACGTTCCCTCACAACTCAACTCATGTATATTAACTTGAATCAACCTATCGAGTAAAAATCAGATTCTGTCCAAAATTTTCATACCACTTTACGTATTTTTAAATATTACTTAATGAGATCATTTGACTCTAAAATTTTAACAAATGACATTTAAATGTGTTTAAGAGATCCTGTAATTTTCCTAATTTCAATTACGTTGATTTACTATTTTTAAAAATTCACCAAAGTGAACTGCTCTAAACCGATGACACTTTCTGACTTCTCAAAAGTTATAATTTATTTAAAATACTTAGAGACTTCAATTGGTTATAATATTTTTACAGAAAATATTTTACACCTTAAATACACTTCAGTAAAAATTTTAAGACCTAGTCCTTAGTTTAAGGTACGTTTCAAAAATCGACAATCTAACCAAAATCTGGAACCGAAGAACTCAGAAGTGACACACAATCTTGTAAAATCATTTTGACTGACTTATACTCAACATTTAACCATGAAACCAACGCCATTTAAAAATAGAATCAAAATACTTAAGTTTAGACTCTGTTTCATCAAAAATCATTGTGATATGCCCAAGTTACAAGCTTCCCAAACATAAACAAAATCTGGACAGATTAGGGTTTATGAGAAACCGACCCTAAACATTCATATAATCAATCCAAACCGCAACCACAATCAAAACTCTTAATTCTACCATCATATGCACTGATTTTATCAATATCCTAACCATTTTATTTACCCGGAACACTATGGAATTGAACCGAATGAAAACAACAATAACGAAACACTCGAAATCGAATGTTAACGAAGGAAATCGGATAAGAATAATACCAACTTTCGAATAACCGCACGGAAACCCTCTTTAGAATCTGTAAATAATGAGATTATATACCTTGTAAGTCGTTTTTAGGAGTAGATAAAACGTATACGAGATTTATAAGATCGAAAACTTACCAAAGTTTCTGAAAATTCGTCACCCACGGCAACAGTTTACGAAATAATTTTTATAAAATAATCTATTGCGTTTCAGAGGCCGAAACCTAATAATTTACAATAAAACATCGAGATCTAAAACTTTCTAGTTTTGACCGAAGCCTAAAAACGAACGTAAATGGGTCAAATCGGCCCTTTTTCGTGACTGGAAATTTTGAGACAGCATGAGGGACTATTTTTGTGATCAACAAAGTTAGGGTTTTGTTTTAGGATGACTTTTATAGTTCTAGGGTTGTGTGGCTTGGGTTGGGCCGAATGATCCACCAAAAGGGAGGGGGTTTGGGTCGATTGTTGGGCCAAATAAGGAAGACACACACAAAAAAAACTCGGGTCACACGGTTTAAGAATAACCGATCTCAATTAAATTATTTTCGTATTTCACGTAGTTTTAATAAATCGTACAGTTTTCAATAAATAACGCATTTACGTTTAGCCTTGTATCTTCTTCATTGCATGTCTGATTGCGATGATTATTTTTACGTTGGATTTGTTTTTCGAAAATGAATACTTTGATGTAAAGAATTCCATGAGATGAGTCTTAACATAAAAATGAGTTTTTACGGTTTGAACCGCGATAACGGTTTGATGACAGTTGTCACAATCGTTAAGGTGGCCCAGTGGTAAGGGTAATCGTCTATCATTTTCTTACAAGAGGACTCAAGTCCGAACATCACTAGGTAATTGTACATCTTGAGTTTGTTATGAAAAGGGTCGAAAACGGTCATGGAGATACCCCTTTCCTACAAGAGGTCTCAAGTTCAAACATCATTAGCTAGTTGTGCATCTTAAATTTGTCAAGAAAATGGATGAAATGGTCATGAAAATACCCTGATTAAACCGCTTTCAACTGAGTATGATTAACTCGCCTCTCCCATGGGAAACTTTATTCGCTAGGAAGAATAAGAAAAAGTGGATTATAAAAGATTCTTTTGTTTTTATCTTATGATAAACTATAATACACAGTAATGCCCCGTTGATATTATTGAGCTCTCTTGCAGATCAAACACGAACTAAGAAGTAAGAAAATTCGGAACCCTAATTGGTATTGACGAAGTTGTATTATTCAGTAAAACAAAAACTGCTTATACCCTAATACAATAAGTGTTTAAATACTTTGGAAAGGAAGTTAAACAAAACCCATCCAAAACGGATTAAGGCAACAAAATTTAATGTAAATATAGTCTAAAACGAAATTCGCAAATAATTAAAATAGTGTTTTTGGGCCCTATACAATCTTGAAAGACCAAATATTGACAGGGCTCATAGTTCGATGAGTCTTGATCGTTGAACCGTTTATGAGTGATCATGCAAATTTCGGTCAAATTTGACAACGAAATCAAATTCGTCAAAATTGAGGAGGAATGAATGGTTATCACGTCATGACTATTTGGAATGAAATCTTGATGACATAAGCGTGATGATAGTTCCCCTACATCACATTGGGAAAACAATTTCGATGTAACAAGGTTACTCGACACCAATTATTCAAGCCTTCATTTGGTGTTGTGTTATTATGTATTAAATTACTTTCATTTTTATTTAATTACGAACTAACTGAGAATTGTTCATATCTAACTGGGACAAGTAATAAAACAATAAGATGTCCTTCTTGTCAAATTTTCATCATGGATGCTTTAATATTAAGATCGATTTTTTTTTGAAATGCAGTATTAAAATCACTGACGGACCCCCATTATGGTCCACTCGATCATCTCCAATGAGTTCGAAGCCAAGACGACGCCCTAAAGGGGTTGTTCTCCCATATCTTGAATGGGTATTGCGTCGCAGGATTCCCCTCATAACGAGGCTCAAACTCTCACCCCAAGGAGAAGCCCCATTATAGGGAAAACTCCTTACCACTGAGCCAAGACACCAATGAATTTTTTTGAGAAAGAAAACTCAAATCCAATACCCCTTTGCAGGGATCGAACCTGGGACAACTCCCCCAAAAATTCAAGTGAATCTTTGTTTTGTGAGGTTTGCGGTTTACCTAATTATCCAAGGCCATCTTCTTCATTTGTTTACTTAGCTTTATTGGGCTTCTCAGCCCATTTATGTTGCTGAAGAATCTTACCTGGTTGGGGTCAAATAGTATTGTCTATAGATCTGGAATTATTTTTTAGTCTTTTCAGAATCTGATCAAGAAAATAATAAAAAAAAAGTTAAATAATAAAATGTGTTTTTAAAAAACAAATAAGTTTACTTCAATCTTTATCAAAAAACATACATTGTATTATTCAATACCTCAATTTTCACTTTTATTGTCATATGCACCAATCATTTTAGAGATATCTAATTTAATGGACTAAGAATACATCTATCTAAATCTCAATAGAATATAAACTCTTAATAACGAAAGTACTGCTAATTTTTTTGTTGAAAAGCTTCATCGATGTAGGTACTCAAATAAATACCAGCTCAAATCACTACTCAAAAAAATCAAATGACTTGTGATGGTTCCGAGTTCGGGTTCGTGTTTTGGGTTGGTCTTTCAGTATTAAGCATAGTTGTTAACTTGTGACTCGACTCGTGATTCGGAATGTTGATTTTTAACTCGTGACTCGACTCGACTCGTAAGAGTCATAACTTTACAATAAATACATATTTATATCTATATGTATATTATTGTTTGGATTTCTATCATTAATGGAAGTAAAACATGATGAAAATCATTAAATAACACAAATATTTGATTTAAAATGGATTATTAGTCATTTCTTATCTTATTTTGTCATTTTATATTTTTTATTAGATTACATCAAATGTGTGTTTGGTTTCTGACTTGTAAGAGTCGCCCACGACTCGGAAGAGTCAATAAATAACTCGTAAGAGTCAAAGTCATTTACGAGTTGAGGTCCGAATCGTCTCGTTTTTTGAATTTTCAACTATGGTATTAAGTCATTTAATTTCATATTTACAAACGTATCAAATCAAACCTTAAACACTAAAGTTTAGACGGAAATAAAGATATATCCCAAAACATAATGTTAATATAACTGAGTCTGTACTACTCCGTATTAATTAATTATTATTTAATATTTAATTAAAATTAAAACATAAAAATCACCACTTGTGCCAATATGGCATCATCCACCCTTATTCCCACGTCACAAACAAAATTAAAATTAAAAATTTTAGGGTCCAAACACATCATCAACAAAACCCCCTTTTTTCACATTTTCACTCTCTCCCCATCTCTCCCAAGCACAAAAATCAATCAAATCCAAATCCAAATCCATGGCGTCCGCTCGCGAAGAAAACGTTTACATGGCGAAACTCGCCGAACAAGCCGAACGCTACGAAGAAATGGTCGAATTCATGGAAAAGGTGGTGACGTCAGCCGACGGTGGTGAAGAATTAACAATCGAAGAGCGCAATCTTCTTTCAGTTGCTTACAAAAACGTGATCGGAGCTAGGAGAGCTTCGTGGCGTATCATATCGTCGATTGAGCAGAAAGAGGAGAGCAGAGGTAACGAAGGACACGTGTCAAGCATCCGTGATTACAGATCTAAGATTGAATCGGAGCTGTCGAAGATATGCGATGGAATACTCAAGGTGTTGGACACGAAACTCATCGGATCTGCAAGTAATGGTGATTCCAAGGTGTTTTATTTGAAGATGAAAGGGGATTATTTTAGGTATTTGGCTGAGTTTAAAACTGGATCTGAAAGGAAGGAAGCTGCTGAGAATACTCTTTCTGCTTACAAAGCTGCTCAGGTTAATTTAATTACTTACTTTGTTAAGTTAATTAGGGTTCTATATATATACAATGTAATTAGGGTTTTTATAAATTTATGTTAGTTATATGTTCATTTTTTGATTTTTTAAATTTGATTAGCATGATTTTTAGGATGACATAAGGCGTGCTGACTATTGTTTGTTTGATACAGATTTGTTTATTTTTTTTGGTATATATATATGTGTAGTTTTAGTAGGTTAATGTGATCTGCAAATGGTACAGTGGTACCATAAGTTATACAGTATCAACTTATAAACAATTTCTAGGTACAAAGTTTTTTTTTCTTCTTGTTGAGTGGGTAACAGGTGAACCAGCCACCGCTTGTGTGTTATTGTGTATAAATAACGTCTACCTTGAGTTGATGGTATTTCTCAAACATGATAGTAAGAATATTGATTGGAGAGAATTTGGAGTTGGAAGTGGCGGTGACTGTTGATTACTATCAATCTATAGTAGCTTTACAACCCATATGTGCACATAAAGGTGACATCTTTAAAGATGACCTGTTGTCTAGGTTTGCTGACCTACCTAAGAAGTCGAAGATGCCTTAATTTGACAACTAAAAAGTGCTGCCCCCTAAACTGGAATTTTTGTCTATGTTAGTTTTTTTTTTTTACATTTTGCCTTGGGTTATATGATATAGTGGTTAATTAGCTAGTAGCATGATTGCATACTCAATAGTTTATCAAGTTTGGTATGCAATGTTTACAATGAAATGTGTTGTGCTTGTTACATAATAAGTCAAAGTCCTCTATGGGTGTTTGTTTGATTTGAAATCTGAAATTTAATGACGAGGTTATGGAATGGAAGCAAGTGAATAAGTTTTGAGGTTATAATCTGTGCAGGATATCGCTAATGCTGAACTAGCTCCAACTCATCCGATCCGTCTAGGACTGGCACTTAACTTCTCTGTGTTTTATTATGAGATCCTGAACTCACCTGATCGTGCTTGTAATCTTGCAAAGCAGGTGAGATATGACTATTCATGTTTTACCATCATTTTCCTTGATTATATACAATGCGGTATTCTGAAAAGTGTGAAGGTATAAACTGCAAGTTTGGGTGTAATGTGGGCTGATGTTTTGTTGTGTATTGGCAGGCTTTTGATGAAGCAATTGCTGAATTGGATACCTTAGGAGAGGATTCATACAAGGACAGTACTCTTATCATGCAGCTTCTTCGTGATAACCTCACTTTGTGGACTTCTGATATGCAGGTATGTGTTGAATCTTTATGAAATTATACGTCTTATTTCGATCAATATAACCATTTTTACCTATGATTGATTGTAATCTTTTTTCGAACACAGGATGACAGTGCTGAAGAAATCAAAGAAGCACCCAAGGCTGATGAGTAATGGTTTTTTCTTGCTCAAAGGCGACCATGTTTATGTTCTCGTAATTGTTCACTTTCTCTGTTTTCATTGTAATTCATACTTATTGCCAGACTACTATCTAGTTGTAGGAGTTTCATGCTTTTATGCCCTTTGAACATTTATCATCCTTAGTTGTCATTTCCATCCTCACAGTATTTTAATGTTATATTTAAGTCTGTTTGCTTTTCTAGATTTCAAGTATGTGATCAGTCCTGCTTCGTAATATCTGTATCCAATTGCTTTTCTTTTATATTCTTGCATCATATTGCTGAATAGTATGCGAACTTGTGTTGCTGAAAATTTTGTTTGAGTAAAAGATTGGGCAAAAAAAGAAAAATAAAATTCATAAACACAGCAGAAACAACTCAGTACACTATCACTTTCTTTATCTTTTTAGTAATCCCTCCAAATCTGGCTGGAAGTCTTAACCATATTCTTGAAGTTGATTTGAAATATGTAAGATGGTGTTTTGATTCTTTAACCATCACCAATGTGGCTTGTTCTCACAAGAGGTCAAAGTTTGACGTCCCTACAGAAACATCTTGGTGGTGGCCATGAAAATGTTTGGAAGTGGTCATGCTGTCAGGGGTACTCGATTAGGACCTCTCCTTTGGTAGCTTGAACAGGGAAAATTTTTCTTCCATTTACCTAGTGTTTTGCTCTTTCTTTCCTTTTTCATTAAAGTGGTATATCTTTTTAAAGCGAATTGAGCGGCAATCAAAGTTAATGGCTTGCAAGTTATAACTTTACTGTTGTATCACATGTGTTTGAGTAGTGTTTACTGATCTTCATATTTAGGGGACGTTTGCTTGGTGGGTTTTGAAATTCGGGTCTGGATTGATATTGATAAGTTGTGTTTGGTTTGTTGGTTTATGAAAGAAAATTGGAATCGAAGTCATAGATTTAAAGTTTAAACCTTATCAAATTGGGGAGTTTACCCATATTTGGTTGTGTTTGGAAACAAACTAGATGGAGCTGGGACTTGTCCTTATGTGGGGTCATTTCTTTCTCGTCTCTGTCTCTCTTTTCCGTTGCCTTATTTTTATAATAAAATTAAGTTTATCATATAAAAAAACATTATCTTTTAAATTAATTATATATAATATATATTCCCTCTTCTACTTGTCTTCAAACTTATACCTATTAATCTATTATCATATCCGTTTTCAAACCAAACGGCAAACGCACCCTTAGTGATCCGTGACGATCTTTGACGATTAAAAAAAAAGATACAAGAAATACAAAGTCAACAAAATGGAGGCTAGTCACAACCTTGACATCGTCAAAGAGAAAAATGTGGGGATCTGAACTATGCTTCCTGATTACATTCATGGAACATTGGAGCCCATGATTCATTCATATGCAGAAAAGTTTCCCTTTATCCTTGTTAGATTTCAAGTATAAATAGCAAGAGAGTGGAAGAGCATTAGGATTTAGGAGGTAGCATAGAGAATCAAAAGCCATTGTAACAAAGAAAACAATGAGAAATTATATGTAATTTCTAGAGAAAGTATGAATAAGAAAGAAAAAAAAATATTCCTCCAATTATTATCTTGTCTTTCATCTTCTCACATCTATTCATTTTACTACATTCGTTTGAGATCGTTGTTAAAATCTTGAACGGGTCTAGAGTTACTACTAGATCTACTTTTCATTTTCCCAGACTACTTGGATCTCTACCAAGGTCTTTTGAGTAGTATCCAATGATCCTAAGTTACTCGAAACCAAGGATCTTTAACGCTGTAAAGTGAAGGCTATTTTTTATTCAGCTGGTAATACCAATCGTAGCGATTTTTACTTAGAGCTAAAATGAATGGGTTAAATGTCAATATGGGCTTAGGTAAAAAAAGACACCGTTGTTTTTAGCTTGAGTTTTGAGTTGAAACTATTGTTTTTAAACTTGGGTCAAGACGGGTATGGTCAGTATAACCGGCTGAAACATTTGTTTTATGACTTTATCGTAATCAATGCAAATAAAGCATAATGCGTCATTTATCATGGTTCACATATCGTATCATTGTAGTACTACTTGCAACATTAAGAAGACCAGTACCCATTCTAGTTCTTTGTTAGCTTTTGGAAAATGAATTCTTAAAGAACATGATGTTTTGTTAAAACCGTTTTAAAAGACTGAAGATCTAATAATAATATTGAATGTGAAGTCAAATTTAAATCCACAGAGGACAAGGAAAAAAGAGGTTAGATGCACAAAGGATACCAAAGAAGTCCCTTCCACAAAATGGTCTTGATGAATATTAGCACCTGAATTATGACCTCCATCAATTGCAACAAAATTATAACTACGCTCAACTCGAGAATACGATATCATTAGGCTCTACCGCTATAGAGCCTAATGATACCAATGTACACGTCGAAATAATAATTCACAGCAACTGTAACCCTCAAGATACTCATCTGAATCTAAGCAAATGAGAAAGAAAATGAAATCTATATCTATATTGAGGTTATGGAAAGAACATGAGAGTGAAGGATCCACCAACAAACATGTCTTACTTGAATACTCCTAAATAACTGGTAAGTCAAAGTCATTCACAAATCAGAACTTATATATTGAGGATATACTATATATAAATACAGGGGAGAAAACATCTATGGTTCACTACAATTTGATCGTCTGAATCATATTACACATACACCCCCTTTTACATACACTGGAAAAACTGTAAGTTAGAATACACTTTTAAAAATTGAGAACGAAAGCAAAGAACAAAACTTTAACAAAACCTCACCGACACTTCTACAAACACAATCTAAGCCTAAAAGTTACATTCATTTAAAATCAAAAGATAAGGAATAGATGATTGTTTTGCGATATCACTGGATGAACTTCAATTTGTCAAGCAAATATTATGTAGTCCAAGTTCAGTACTGACAAGTCTAAGTAAGGCTTGCACCAGGTCTCTAACTCGAGAATTCCTGTAGATGGGAAATTCATGATATGTAAAGCAATGTTACTATAGATGCTAGAATCTGACCACATATTTGTAAATACTAGATAAAACTTCTATAGCTAAGATATGTGGCAGCAACTTTTGTGTCATCTTACAAGCATGATAGAACTGACTAGCGGAAGGACTGTACAAATGATATATGTAATTTCTTATTGGCAGACAGATACTTCTTATATCCTTTAAAGTCCTGTAAAAGCTTCTCCTAATGAATTGTTGGTAAGACGGAAGTCAATGTTATTTCAAACCATTTACTTTAAAGCAGGTCAAATGGGTCATTTTTAACACTTGCCTACAAATGAAAAATTACCTGCCTGACTCGAAACTTGCCTACAAACAGATAGACTAGATTTTTATGTCATACATTTCAATTGCATACTCAAACAAATGATATATTTATATCCACCTTATGTTCTCATATCGATCACATCAAATTCAATAAATTCTTATCAAATTAATAGATGTCAATATTATCTACTTCAAGATGTTTCTCCACTTGTCATCTTGTCCCATATTGACTGTTGGTTGATTTGATATATAAATATGATAATTTTAATGAAAGCTAACAGCTTGTGCTTCCTATCTTTTCATTTGTGTACGGAATTGACATAACATGTAAACCAACAATTAAGTCCTTGGTCATGTTAAGTCTAAAAGTGGATGCATTTAAAGTACTGTTTTTTTACCTCGACTTAACAAGCTCACACAATGGTGAGAAAAGGACAAACAGATGTGCGCGTTGGCCAGTATTCTCCTGTAAGAGACCACCCTTCAAAAAAGGATGTAACGGAAGAACTGAAGCCGTTTCGTGATGCAAGACAACCCGTGCCATCTCTTGGAGCACAAAAGCAATCTCACTGATTCTTGCTGGTGGGAAAGGACGTTCACCTTCAGGGAATTTTCAAGAAAACATTACAACATAAACCTTTATGACAGACAGATGTTAGATAAGACACATACCTAATTCCTTCTCATCAGTCAAAAACTTCTTGAGTATGTATTCACATCTTGTCACAAGTATCATGACAGAAATTCTGCTTACTTCACTCCGAGTCGGATTCCAGCTGTTCGATTCATTGTTGTAACTGAGCAGAAGCAAGTCAAAGATTATATATAAATGTAATGGAAGCATCAAGCTATAAACTGTTTAGATGATTTCACAGTAGCAGCATACGACAATAAGATACTAATCAATCCTGAGACATAAAAAGAGTCATGGCATATGACAGTAGCAGCACAAGTATCCATATATATGAGAAATGTCAAATTAATTAAAGATTTACTAGTCCACATCAATACAATCGATCATATGACATACGAGATGACATATTGACATGTTAAATTAAACAAAACGTGTCAATTACTCAGAATCAATTACTCAGTTAACACTTAACAGTTCGGGTAATGCTATATCTTTAACAAATAAAACAAACGATTTTTGCTATATAGGCCTAATTTATAGACCTAAAATCATGTTTACTTCATACAATAACTAACACATGTTTTCCACTCTCTCCTTTTGTATATACCAATATTCCAATATATTTAACACGTGTTCCAATGATTTTGTTAGGCACAAATTTAGGCATAAACTGTTAGGCCTATGAAGCATTTTTCAAAACAAAATGATTAGTTTGAAATGAAACAATTCAGACGGGTCAAATGGTCGAAAGTAGCTCAAAATGTATTTTGATGCATACAATCCAGAATCATATTACTCAAAATTTAAATTATTGCTAATGAATACAAATATGAACTTTTGTAATCACAACTATGAATATTATAATAAACCAATTAACAATCAGTATTCCAGTAACTTAAATACAATGAAAGCAAACATGTCTTTAAATAAGGAGAAGACAAAATGAAAAAGGTTTTGGAAGTGAAAGAAGCAAAAATACCTGCTCAAGGAAAACAATTTATGTAAGCAAGTGAGAGAGAATCTGCTACAGTGAGGAGGCACAAGCTCAACTGTCTCAACAGGTAACGAACATGTACGAGACGCACATCGATCAAGGGTGATTATCAACCGTTCCAGGATCTGTATATGTGAATAGGAGCATAAAGTCAAAACATTGTTCAGTACGAGGTAAAAAGCCTCTTATTAATGTTTAGGTATCTATTACATATACAACTAGTCTCAAGTAAAAAAACAAGCAATAACTTAAACGCCTATATATATAATATATATATATTTTTCTGTCATATAAAGGAGAGCTGAAATTAATCTTACTTTACTTATAACAAAAGCTTTTAATACAACTATAAACTAAGTTACATGAACTCGATATACTTTAATATAATTTCTGGGGGTAAGGAAGTCATGATGATGAGATTTCTTGTGTTTAGCAAGAACTATGCAGCCATTAACGAGTCAAAAGTATCGGAAATTACCTAGAAGTGTATTTCTAGTGTATACAACTTCTTAATTATCATTATGTTCAACAATTTAAATTTCCAATGTAATAACATAGTTTTCAAAATGATATTTTATCACACCACTATTGATAAATAATAATAATAATAAATAGATAAAACAAAAATAATAATAAATTAGAACAGATGAAAGAAACTGTTTGTGTGTCAATTTGTTTTGAACCGTTACCCAACCCGCCCATTTTGCCACCTCTGATAGTATGATACAAGTACGGTGGTTATAGGAACACTTTACATCAGATGAAGCGTCAATGTCTGACAAGAGAATTTTATCCCCCAAAACATCTAAAAGTTCCATTTCAAGGGATTCATCATCTTCCTTGGATATTGCAGCAAGAGAATTGGAAGCAAGGGCACGTCCACAGTATCCGACAAGGAATATTTCATAGACATCAGCAACTTCTTTCCAAAGACGAACTCTTGCAGGCCTATTGGAGTTTAAATCAGTGCCTGATCGATCTACTAAATTCCTAATGTCATCAACAAGCAATTGGTTGAAGCTTTTAACAGCTAGTCCCCAAAGTCCGCCATCAGGATTTTCTCTTCTGGTTATCATGCACCTGTAAGGAGAAAAAGATTTTTGGAATCCAAAACTATAAAGTTTTAGGACTAATTTCATATAGAGTAGAAGAATCATATTATAAAGTCATTTTATTTTTTTAATTTGTGGGTAAATAATATAGAACCATTTGATTGCATGCTTATCTCAAATATGAAAATAAAATAACCCCGAATAGAAGTATATGAACCCCTCTCACCATTTGATAATTACTTCACATGTTAAGTCAGGGTATACAGAGGACATCTCAAACGGATATGATAAAAATGAAGATCTTATGATGCCTCATAATGAGTTGTCGGGAAATAGTATTGGGAAAGATCTATACAAACACAGGTGTGCACCTGTGCTCAGAGATGAATTACATGTTATTAAACTGCAACATTGCTTTTTATGCAAATAAATAACTAAGGCCGTGACTTTAACTTATGAATGTTTCTCTCTGGGCTGTGTGGGTCAAACGGGTTGAAAGTTGTCCTAAGTCTTATTGTCATTACATACAGCCTCCTAAATGATTGTATCCATAGATTAGATTATCATTCAAACATTATTATTTATCTGTCATAGGTAACAACATAATTATTATACATACAAATATGGACCAGAAAAAAGTGTTAACAGATAAGCCAAACACGACCTGTCCCGTTTCAACATACATGAAAATATTTACCATTTTTGACCTGTTACGGTGACAACAAAGTAACAAACCCTCCATCTGGTCAACTATATAAAAACAGTTGTATCCTCAAAAAGTCATTGCCGTTCAGAAAATAAAATTTTCCTGTGCTCTTGTCCCCCTCATGCAGGAACAAAACAAAAAAGAACAAGTGCGCATGTAAGAATAAATCTGACAAAGAAAACATGGAAAAAGAAGTTCTTACCTTCCAAGACCTTCAATAATGTTAGGAAAAGTAATAGACTTCTCAGCTACTGGAGCCTGTAAGAACACCTCTACCAACACAGGAACAAGCTTTTCGGCAAACAAATCACTTGAGATGCTAACTGCTGAAGTTTTTTTTGAATCGAAGCTTGAAGACGAAGATTCTACTTCTACTTGTTCATTACTAGTGGTTCCATTAGGGACATCACTAATCCTACTAGATTCTGTGGAGCAAATACTTGAACTTCAGTTTCTTGGTGCAGCAGGTTAGAAGAAACAAAAATATATAATTATTAAAACAAAACAATAAATCCTGGTCATGTCTACCAGAAGTGTAGCTTCTTGATTCAACAGGGTTAGCAGCATCTCGTTCATTCTGTACAGAAGAATCAGAGTTGGGAAGATAATGCAACAGTTTCTGGAAGAACACAGCCCACTGTGAAGGAAGATGATTAGGTGGACGTAATTGTGGGAAGATTTCCAACACTACACGCTGCACAGGTGGAACATGTCCCTGTAATAGCACATTATAAGAACTTGAAAAATGTATTCTCCAGGTTTCAATGTATATGTGTTTAGATCCGTGAATAACAAAGATAGAACCGTGAAGATGGATTAAATTATTACAGTAACACAAGTGTATTAAATTTCATCATCTATAGTGAACCTTTGAAAACTTAGGAGGGTTATACAAGCAAGTTGATGCTAAATCTACCAACAGTTTTTCATAGAATCTTCGGAATAAATATATATTCCTCATAATATCGGTAACAGCCCCTCAGTAGGTATTAGTATTCCCAACAATATGTACAGAAACGGCCTCCAGATTTTGTTTCACTGAAATGTGACACGTCACTAGAGTACATTCTTTACCTTGCTCACATAACTTTCCAAAATAAATAGTAGTATTATTACTATGTTAATACCATGCAACCCTCAAGTGAGACTCAAAGCTCTAGTAATATGTATCCTTATGAAATGAACAGATCAGCACTCACAAATTCAGCTTCAAAGTTATTTTGAGTGGTTTTTGCTTCTCTGATTGCAGAATCAATGATAGAAAGCAATTGCGAGTACATGCTACTTTCAAACATTCCTTGTGCATGCACATATACTTCTCCTGTTTAACAAAACAAACAAACAAAAAAATCAGAAAATGTGTGGTCAGTGGTGCATGTGCAGTATATTAAAGCTTGAAACTAGTATATTATGTCAATTCTATAAATCAAGGGATTCTATTACCTAGCCCATGTATTATTTCCTGCTTCACCTTGTTTGCTGCCATATCACTACACGCAGTTGGGTTGCGGAGAACTAAATCATAAACATCAAGAACAGATTTGAGATATGGCATTGGCAGATTTCCCTGGTTCAAAGAGATATGCTATAAGTATATGGAAATACACAAGTTAAACATTGTTGAAATAGAAAAATCAACCTAAGGGACCAATAAGGGTTTGGGACAAACAACTAAAATTGACAATTAATTACATACAGAATTCTGATACGATCCATATTAACTATTAGGAAAATATAATAAGTTCTATTATTTAGTATTCTTAATTAGGGATAAGATTATTAGGAAAATATTATTAGTATCTAGTTTAATTAGGTAAGTCTTAAGGAACAAGTTAGCTAGAATCTATATATAGGGCTTTATGGCTGTAATACTATTATGCGGAATAATATTGGTTATTTGGATATCAATTAGGAGAGTTGGTTTACCTCTCGAAAGTAAACCGTAAGGGAGAGTTGATCGATCTCTCGAATATCGATTATTCTATCTTTTTACTGTTTTTGTTAGTTTTATCAAGATACGAGCATTCGGTTCGTATCAAATTCCAACTAAAGGAGTCGACCTAATAGTAAACCTTGCAAATCTTATGCACAGAGAAAGAACCAGGGTCCTACTGGCCAATGTTTTAAAACCCGGGTTTTTAGTCGACCCGGAAAATTGTTATTTTCTGGTCGAACCGGTCGGACCGGTTGGGCCGGAAGGTCGGACCGGATTTAATAATAGTATACAATAGTAATATTTAGTGAATTTTTTATTTTTTTTATAATTATAAATATAATTATTAATTATATCATGTATAATAATTATAATCCATAGAGTAATAAAGGGTGATGACACATCGATTCTCTTGTTATTCTTGGAATACACATCAATATAATAATTATATAATCCATAGAGTAATAAATGGTGATAACACATCAGTCAAAGATTCACTTATTACCCTTATTATTCTTGAAATACACAATCAATAAACATTCCCTAAATATAAATGATTAAATGTACATAGAAATTTAAAAAAAAAAAAAAACATGAAACCCGGGTCGATGTGTGTTTCCGGGTCCCGGTCCAACCCGGTCCGACCGGCCGGGTCAACCGGGTCGTTGACTAGTCAACATATTGAAAAACCCGGTTTTAAATGGCCCGGAAAACTCTAAAAGTGCGGTCCGACCGGTCCGACCGGGCCGGTCGAACCGGGTCTTAAAACATTGCTACTGGCTTACCTTGGGGGAATGAGAAAGAACCGTTGACTGCAAACAACCTACTGCAGCAAGGGCAACCTCTTTACTGCCATTCGCTATGCTGTTCTTAACGAACTGAAGCAAAGACTCCCATCCTGCATAATAAGAATTCGAATCAACCAATATTCAAGTTTGTTATAAAGAAGCAAACATAGTTTGTAAGGGATAAACGAAAGAACATACCGGACCAAAAATTAGCGATACTTCTTAATAGTGGAAAAAAGGTACGCAGGATACGAGCTATTCCACCAAATACAAGCACAAGTGTCTCATCCCATTGTTTTTGGGCCGTGTTCCGACTGCATATACATAACACCACCATGAAAATCTATTGTAGCACTAAAAAGAATAGGCTAACTACTGTAGAAATTTTAGAGGCGGCAGTAATGATCCTTTTACTATTGAATATGTCGAATGGGTCAAACAAAAACTAGATAAAGAGCGGAAAATGGGTGGTCAAATTGATGTTTAAAAATCTCCCAAAGTCTATATTTAAGGCATACAGTCTCCTAAGTCACTCCATAGAAATATTTAGATTGGGGAAATGATTGGAAATGTTAACATTACCCAAGGTTGCATTAGTTAGTGTAAAGGAGGGGCTATTCATGTAAACGTGAGAAACTTAGTTAATAAACTGTAAATAGTTTTACATCTTTTGGCCTTAATATTACCTAAGTTAGGTAGTGTGAACATTACCAGTGTTATTCCTTTAGATTATTAAGACTATTATTATAATATTCTCGTTGTATAATCATAAGTAGCGTAATAATTAAGAGAAAGACAATAAGTATGAATAGAAAAGTGTTCGACGGTAATCCCAATTTTGACCCATAACATAAAAATTAATAGATAAAATAAATCAATCCCAGCCCATTTTGACCTATTACCCAACATGCACGACCTGCCCAGCCCCATCTTGCCGCCATCAAGAAATATGGATCAAGCAAAGTCTACATTGAGATACCTATGGTGTATGAGCATATGAACTGCTTTTCCACCACGCACACCAAGTTCTTTCCCGTGCCATTCGTCTTTGGATGACGTTGCAGCCTATCATTAAACAACCACGGTCAAGATAATACGGAAGATAAAGATAGCTTCCCTCATCATTCAGTGCACCTTACCATGTGAGAAGCACGGTCTAAAGTAGTAAAAACATAATTCCAAAGACAATCTTCCCACATGCTCTTTGAAAGCTTTTGCCCATGGCTTCCAAGGGTTTGAAAAAGTGTCCTAACAGCTGAGTTCCTAACCTACAGATGAAGAAGTCAAGTATAATACTATAATAGCCAGAAGTTACAACTAAAGAGTGATTACCGAGATAATGTTGATAGAGTACATGTACCATGGTGGAGGTGGCAAACAAAGCGTATACAAAATTATGAAAAAATTTAAAACATATTTACATAGATATTGGATGACAATAGGTATATTTTGCTCTTAGATTCAATACCGCTTTGAACGATATGGTATAGTATCAGTATCTTGCAAAAAAAATCATATAACTTAGCAGTCAGCAAGGTTGAAGCTTGACTGGGATGAAAGACAATACCTCAGGCCTTTCATCAGCTCCCAGATTTTGGAGTAACGAAAAAACAGCAAACAACAATTTTTCATGTGCAGCTACAGTTATCGAGGAATCTTGTTGGTTAACATTTTTAATAGTATTCTGAGTCTGTTCTATCTTTTCACCATTATTGTCCTCCAGAGTTTCTGCAGAATAGGCCATTCGAGTATATACGATTTGAAAATTGATTATAATAAAAGCTGATCAGCAGATACCAAAGCAGAGGCAAACCTCTTTCCCTATCCTCTGTAGGACCCTCAAGCAGACCTTTGGCAATAAAGTCGGTTGAAGTCCAAAGCAAGCCAATGGCTGTTAAACTGATATTCAATTCAGTCTTTTGAGAACTGTATGCCCCAGTAACATCTATACATCTGGTGCAGTTCCAAAAAAACATTCAAACAACCAAAAGACCATTAAAACCCCTCTAAAGAAAAAGTGAAAACAGGTGTGATAAATGAAAAGAGAGATTCAACAACAAGCTATGCATCCCAGGCTAGGCATTGGTAAACTAAAGAACAAAACAACAGAAATATAAAACCCAACAGACTCATGATGAGTTTAAACCTCCAAAGTAGTCATAGGATGGAAAGGCCGATAAACCTAAACATACTAACCGATCAAAACATTATAAACTGATCCTTAGCTCACGTGCTTAATTATGTCAGTATATAGATGCCACAACACTAGAATGCAGTACAAGATTTTAACGAAATAAGAGATGTGTAAATAATTAAAAAAAACATATAAAGTTTAAATAACTCACACGTAAATATATTCTGAAGGTATAGTAGACAGCCCGTCGTTCATGATTACTCGTAGGCTCTACAAGTAAAGAGAGGAAGTGAACACAGTAATTAATGACGAAATATATATTAATGCATAGCCAAAAGATAAAGAAGAACATGTCAATAGAAGTTCTGCCACTATAGTTTCTATCAACTTGTTCCCAGAACTACAAATTTCATCAACTCTAATAGCATAAATACTCCAGATTTTAAAGACAAGGGATAATATCTGCATACAATAATAGGATCTTCTGCTGTTTGTCATAATATTGTGATTCTTCAGGAGTTGCAATATAAGATTATAAGGCTCAAAGTATATAATAATACAGCAGTTCCATCAATATATTGACTATTTTTAATCTTGATCTATATTTACCAGCTAAAAGTTGATATTTAGTCTGATTATGCTACAAAGCTACGGTCCAGCTTCAAACAACTGTGTACCTAATGTGTTTACAAACACTACACAATTCTTTTAAGTTTTGAAACCTCTTAAAGTGTATGCTTGGTGGACAAATTCTATATAGATCAATATGCATATCTGAATACCAAAATCTAGTTAGGTATTAGTAAAGCTTAACAAGATAAATACAAACAAATTTAGTTAAGTATCAGTGAAGACTAACAAAACTGGTTTCTCAATTGTTTTTGACTTGATAACTTTCACGATCTTAAAGTGTAGACAACAATAGTCACAGGATCTCATTTATATAAGAAAGAAACAGAACTTATATTAAGGTGGCCAATATTACTAGGTCTATTAGCCTTGAATTTGATTTGTAACTTTCACAGCTAACATACTGTCAAGAACTTGTAATTACATGGCTAGTATTTACTAACCTGGAATCCAAGAGTGACAAGATCCTTTTCAGATGATCCAGCAACTGATCTAAAGAAGAACGGAATGAGAATATCAACCAACATCACAGCATTAAACAGCAAAGAAGACCAATAGTTACCTTAGCATTTCAAGAATATTTGGCCAGCTATAACATAGCTTATCTCCATGTCTCTGAAAAAAATGTACACAATAAGTAGCTATGAACAAAACTAAAATATATAATTTATCTGTTCCACAAAATTGCAATTTTATATTCTACATATAGTCTGGCAAAATATTCTGAGAATTCTCAGGTACCATTTAATATCAAGAGAAACCGACCATGTATCGTGTTAAACGACGTTAACATTTTCATTAAGTAGCAATGATGACACTGGCAAATAGATGAAAGTTTGCTTTGAGGTATACCAAAAAGAGAGATTTGATTAATATCAGGCATCTTAAAATCAAAACAAACACAATTTACGTGTGACAGAGGAAACACTAGATACACAAACTTCAATAGTTCAGTGATGCGATACATTACCTCTAAAACATGCAGTAATATTTTAAGAGATCCAGCATGAACATCACTGCTTGGACACGAATCATAGAGGACATGTAGCGGAGATATAACAGAAATTTCAAGTGCCTTCATTTCTGTTTTGATCTAGCAAAAACCATTTTTTATAAAGGGAACCATAAGTATATTATGGAAAGAGATAAAGACATGTCAAGAAAAGCAGTGAATGGATGTAACATCATCACATACACCATGACGCCCTGATAATGCATTCTCCTCGAACTGATCTGAACCTAAAACAGCAGAAATTGATTGATCCAAAGCATTAAGCGCCATTGATCGCAAGTGGTGATTGGGGCTACTAGCAAGCTGCAAAATCATCCTAATCATATCAATAAGAGGATGTGATGATGATAACAGTATGTTTCAGAAAATATAACGTGTCACGGAATAACCTCGACAAAATGGCCAACAACTTCATCCCACAATGGCTGAATCCCTGCAACGATAATGGTAAGCCACAAGCTAAACTAAATAATAAATACTCAAAACGTATCTTTCTTGAATTATGAATCAAATAAGAGAGAGAAGGAAAAAAAAGTACTATTCCGGTTTAGGCCTCTATATCAAGTACCTAATCAGCACCACTTAGTAGGATAAGCTATTCATCACTGAACTATACAAGGCTCTGAAATATCCAAACCAGATATGACACATTAAACATAATGAAAATAAATTGCATAGGGCCCTTGCTAGTCTATTAGTTTCTGGACTCGCTTTAGCATTCTACATAATACAGGCATAGCTAGTTTTCTATATCAAAGGTTTGTCAATATTATCACCAAACAACAATTGAGTTCGAGATGGATTGACCAATGAATAATAGAATGATTTATCTATTTAGTATTCTCTAGCCGTTATTGAGATAAGCTATATGATGTTTATAATAGTTTTACTTCAATTTACACCTATTGATGTAGGCGAATCGCCCTTGTGTACATTATATGCAAAGTTCTTCCTCACTAATACACAATATAGTATTCACAAACTACCATGACAGGTTGACCACAACAATTAGCAACTGACGTTCTTTGAAGCACAGTTTTTAAACCACTAGAATTCTAGATGAAAAAGCTAATTAAAATGCGTATTCCTAGGTGCGTGGGAACTGCTATAAGTTGTCTTGCCTCTTAAACAGGAGGATAGTAGTTGTATTTTAGCACATCCTTTCTTGTTTATGTAGGATAACTATCTTGCTGTCATCATTCTCAGAGTAGCCAATGTGCTTAATTCAAATTCTATTGCGTGCCGGTACTGATATTTATTTACTTATCTCCACACACATATTACTATTTGAAGAAAAGTTGAAAACAACTGCAGACTAGGAGTTTTAATTATGGAGCACATTCAGGTTACGTACTGTGAAGATTGTTGACTAGGATGGATATCATTCTCTCCACTGCAAAACTAATGCTTCCTGTTTTCTGACTTGATGTTTGTGAAATACCACTTAACGTTCCGGCCATCGATTGATATGACAACTGCCGGAGCGCCGATAGAAGTGACTTCACTGCAGATATATGCATCAGTCCAGAGCTTTCAAACAACTTCACAAAATAAAAAATAAGATGTTAGAAATTGTGGACTAAAGTATTAGATTGCCGGGGGAGAGAACATCTTAAAAAGTAATGAACTTATATCTATTACTCAATAGTGAGGTCACCTGCGAATTCAATGATGAGAGAATACTGAAATCACTGTACTGGCCACCAGATGGTTCTCTAGTAAGCTTTGAGACAGCTGCAGATACCTCCTGTATATACAGACAAGATTTTCACTAAGTGAATAAATGTCATAATAATATAGACCTAATTCTAGAGTTAGCAGAGAAAAGTTATCATGTATATAATCAGACACTGGTAAAAAGTCGGTTCAATAAAAATGTCAACCGGTACCTGGGTTGTAGCATGTGGAGAATGAATTGCGCGATCAAGTGCTGCTAGAGTCTCCAAGACCTACCATTTAGAAAATAAACTATTGTTACTTTACTAATGCAAACTATTACAAATGAAAAAAAAAAAAAAAGTGTATATACATAACATTATCTTAAAGGCATTAGATAACCATACCAACACCCAGGAAGGTCCCAGAACATTGTATAATCGATGAGTTATGTTGAAGAGAGTCCTGAGGGCCTAACTTAGATGAAAGACAACAGATAACATCTTACAGATCAGATACCAGAAGGCGGAAGTAGCCAAACAATTATTTCATTAATAACAATGAAATTCACACAAAGTGCACCTGGACATTCTTAAGCGTAAGAATTACAACATCCCTTTGTTCCACCACTAATTCTGTCCGTTTTGACCCGGGAGATTGTAAAGTGCGACTAATATGAACAAACACACAATAATGATTAGGGTTTCCAATTTTATAATGAAAAGAAGGGAAACTGATCCTCAAATCAAAGTGTGTAAACAGAATTTCATACTGAACCAGCATAAAACCTAGATAGCAAATGACGTACAAAAACACAATATAGAAAAAACTGGATCAATGTGAACAACCTCTCGGGAGTTAACTATGTAACGTGCTTTGCGGTTAGCATGCTTTGATCCTTTTGTATTAAAGTAAGCCTTGATAAGTATATTTCGACATATAATATGCTTTCGGATTCTCAGTTCAAGGATATGCAAGTACTACTTCATCCAATACTGATAAAGGTACACGACATAGTCCAGAATTTATTCCTAGAGGAACAATTCGAAGGTGTTCATTGAATAGATATAAATGAGTACACATTAAATAAGCTAGATCAATAGTGCATCATAGCCAGTTTGTAGCAACATCCTCAAAGACAAGCAAAAATAGCACTTTAATAGACTGCTCAACACAAGCAAGAGGCGAAAGAATCCCTCAACATTTTACTCACTGATAGAACAAAAGATGGACTGATAAAGCCGATATGTGTACCTTCTCCTTTCAGCTTCATTTGATGAACTTATGGTAAATTTGCAAAGTGAGGCAAGAAACGAATTCAAAGGTTCTACAGCACGAAGAACACCACATGCCTGCACAAAAATGGGAATATCCAATGTACCAATTAACGGAAATAATCATTAAATAATAGGTAAACAGAAAAGATCTAATGCTGACTCGGAAGAAAGAAAAGCTGAACCAAAACCAGCATTACACGTGAAGAATTATAAAAAATCCAATGTTTCACTAGTTCAACTAATAAGATTATAAGAGAGAAACTCTATTAACCAAATAATACATTAGGCCTAGTTTTTGGTCCATCTAAGTAGGCCTATATAGCATTACTCGGTTAAACATCAAAAGTACCCCTCAGTAAAGACATTAAAAAGAAAACTTGAAAAAACACGACTTATTGATATTTATATAGTAATAAGTAAGTTAAGCAAAGTTGTCAAAATTTGCTAAAAAATTTGAGCGAATACAACTTTTGGACCACCAAACAAGAGAAGTGAGGATTTTTTTTATTTTTTTTTGTGAATGACAAAACATTCAACTTATCCAGACCATATTTGACTAGATTGGAATTTTCTTTCACACATTATATATTCTAAATTTTAAGGATATCATCCACAGGACTTGTCTTCCTGTGAGGTACTTCACTCAGATTGCAAAGCTTAAAAAGGAAAATGTGATCAGCCCAAGGACAAAAGTCCAAGGATCAATCCTTTTTAATATGGTATATTGGTGTTTTATTTATTCTCCAAGACAAGAATTTAACAGCTACCTGCGTGAATGCTTGATAACCCTTCAATATCTCCAACACTATAGCTTCGCCTTGTGATCTGGTATATATGCTTTAATGAGAAATAACAAATTGGTTTTGCAATATAAACACATGAAATTATTAGCAAAACAGTACTTTGTCAAAATCAAGGACAGTGCATCAAGGATAGTCAACCACACTGAATCAACCATCGTTGTGCATAGAACAGCAGTTTTCCCAATAAGCTTTGCAGGTGGATCTGACTCACATCTTGGGGATTCAAGCTGGGAGCAACAACCAAGTCATGCATTACAGAAGAATAAGCATAGAAATAAAAAATATATATAAATATATAAGCAGATGCAAATTTACCTCACCAACATCCACTGCTTCATCTGTCAAGGTTGCCACAGTGAAAACAACTCCAAGCAGGCCCTCAATAGCCAAAGTTACTGCATGGGCTTCACTTGCAACCAAAACAGCAGCATTGGATGCATCGTTATCTAAACTCCACTCAATTCCTGAGAAGCGAGAAGGTTTATCAGTTAATGATCAATTTAACAATTGATAAAAAGAAAATTTTTAACGTGCAACCACAGATTTAAATCATATACAAGATGGTATCTGGAGTCTGGACAGTGCTTGGTTCCATCAATAGCACAGCCGCACAGGCCTCTCTCCATATTTCATTAAAAATGATGCCTCATAGATGTGTAATACCACAACATGTTACAGCTAGATTACACCATATACCTATCAGGTATTATATATTGTATAATATAACTACAGAAGTGCAAAATAAATTGAGAAGAATATTGAAGCCCTAAAGAAAAGTGCATATGATTAGCGAGTAGTGTGTAGTAGTTGAACACAAACATATATAAGTATTTCATCAAAAATAGCTGATTATATCAATTTGCAAGCTATAATGAATAATGCCACTTTTTTTCTTTTTCGACATTTGTTTTATAAACCCCAGAATAAAATGAAAGGAGTTTCCCTATAGATGTTACACTCTCTCCACACAAAGTAATTACCTGAGTTCGAATTTTCGTGCTCCTTTTTCCTATATTCTTTCCTCTTTTGTTGTGCTTGGTTGCCTTACTTCTTTATCTTTATTATATATGAAGTACAGTTTTTTTTATAATTAACCTTGATATTATTATTAATATTTTAAATTTTAAACTAATTTAGTGAACAGTTTCTTATATTCTTCAATTAAGATATTCGCATGAGACACCCAATCTGTAGAGTGAAAACCGGGTGGGGGCCTGATTATAGGCTTTCAACTAGCAACTCTTCTACGGTTTTTGGATTTACAGAGTTAAGTAGAAGAATTTACAGAGGTGAGTAGAAAGGCCCCAAAACTTTCAGAATAGTAGCAGTTGGTTATTAGTATATTCAATCATGAATTGATTGAGATATTAATTAAGTTAAGAACTCTGAATTCGATAACACTAAGAAACGAATTTCACAAAAACACGGTTTTTTGGATATTTTGGCAAATGTTTTTTTTTTTAATAATTTTCCAGTTTTTGAAAAATTTCGCAAAATAATAAATAATAATAAGCAAAAAGAGTTTTTTTTAGAAACTTTCGTAAAACAAGTTTTCTTCTAAATTTATTTTGCAAAAAACATTTTTTAAGAAGCAAAAATATCCGTTTAGTTGTTAATATTGAAAACTCGGTTTCAATTTTTTTCAAAAATGGATTTCTCTTATTAGTTTCATAAAAATCGATTTTGCAAGTGAGGGTTTAGACAGCTTTTTGCTTAATTTTGCACAAAACTGATTCTGCATACCCATTTTTGCAACATAACCAAAAAACCCGTTTTTGCAAAATCACCTTGTTGGTTATCATTAGTCATTACCTTTGGCTTTACTAGTAAACATTCCTGCAACAGCTGCCAAGCTCTCCTCACTTGTGTCCTGAAACTGCAAAATGGGAAGATAATATTACTACTTCTACTTGCTTTCAGAGGCAAGTGCATAACCTTTTTACAAAATATGCAATTCTGTTATTTATTAAACAGTTTAACTACATCTAAATTGAGTGCAGGTTCAAGTGTCACACTACTTGACCATGTGATTATTCATGACCAGGTTATACTCTTCAGTTCTCTTACCTGACAACCACCTACATAGGTTATAATTCAAGTGATAGTTATAGGGCAATTGAAAAGAAACAGATATAATATAATAAACGCTCTAACAATCAGTACCATAATCCTGTACACCTCTATACAAGCGATATGTTACACAGAAGGTAGAATTAATTAGCAAGAATTATAAATTTCTTTATTTATGTTTTAGAGAATATGGGCCTGCCTGTAATCCTATATAAGTCATTACTCTATTATATTTAGGTACTCACAGGGTATCACGCCTCATCTAAAAGACAAATAGGGTTAGGAAACAGCAGCATTAATTATCAAAAGAAGCAACAAATGTTTCATCCAAAACAACGGGAGTAGACTACAAACTAAGTAGAGCAAATAACGTATTCATTAAAAGGGTATTTAAAGTTTGTTCGAAAACGCAAAAGAAAATGGACAATTGGAACTGAAAGATCGATATTTATAAGAACAGGAACATTACAACTTGTAATGCAATCATTTAAATGGAATGTTCTAGACCAACTATAAGTTATTTATTAGAAGTTGTGTAGAAAATGCTAAAAAAAATGCTACTACCTGCACACTTGAAACCACCCGAGCAAGAGCTTTTATCATACCCTCAACTACGTTTGTGTTCTTTGGGTTCCTGCACAAACACATTGCACATTATTTATCTAGTTTATCGTGGAAGTATTTTGAGACTACTCAATGAAGCATGTGGTAGCACAAAGCAGATCTTATCTCTTGTCTGAATTACTATAAGTGAGCAGACAAAAAAAAAACAAGGGTGATCCATAAACTTTTCATTGGTTTCGATACATATGGGTTAAAGAGCTTACATATCGAAGTTCTGAAATAGAATTCTCAAAGTATGTGCTTCTACACAGAAACCCTGCCGAATATATAGCTAATCATGGTTAGAAAAAGTATTGGGAGACAATATCTTTTTAAGAAAACAAAAATCAACACAACAGATATATCTACATAAGCATATAAATATTTTATAATCCGCATAAGTAGACCATTGTGTTCAAAAAGGCAACACTTACCCTCAACATTTCAAGTACAAGAATCCGATGCCACAATGGCAAATCAAGTGATGTAGACCTCACTAACATGCTGAGAAATACCTGTCCACAAACTGAGGCTTAAAGAAACAAAAACAGGAGCCTACCAAGAAAACTTGGGTTACATGTATTAAAATATGGTAAACACACTCAAACTGCAACCATCAACAACTAAATCCACGGACACACTTTGGACAGACGAGATCTATGAAAGCGATTCCTGATCGACAATCACTTCAACATCTAATCTTGAGTTTGAACTAAGGTTTGGATGTCTCTATTATTATTCTTTTAGGCACAAAAAAGTATGATGTTATTAGTCCAAACTCCAAAATCTCCAACACGGTTGAAGATACAAGTACAGGAAACTCGAGTTACGATAATGCATTAATTTAGTTGTACTTCTATTAAGCGTGTGACCTAGATCCGGACCATAAACTTATCAATTTTTCTTACATACTGACTAAAATAACGAACATCTAATTGGATATCTTAACTCTACTGTATCATCATAATCTACAGTAAGCAATGCACATATTAATGTGAATACAGTCACACATGGGCGGAAAATAAGATCAGAAATGCAACTAATACTATGGTGTTTTATCATTTTCACTGCGTAATTTCTATTATGATTTACAGAACTGATGGTCAGTATAAAACGTTCACAATTGCTAAATATTTGTATCAGAAGCATGTTCATTTACTTAGTTCTGACTATCAAAAAGGTGAAAAAGCAATACCTCAGATTCAGTGATAAGGGATGAACTATAATGCCTAATTATATGGGCCACTGATCGCAAGACAAGGCGGCGAAAATAAGGTTCTCCCGTTTCTCCTTCAATCTATTATTGGAAAAGGAGTTAGATAAGGTGAAGATGCAATGTGAATTAACCGACAGAATGTTGACTAGACTATTCACCTCAGAATTGGTACGAAGCGAAGTCATTAGAAGTGAACAAATCTGGTGACGTAAAACCTGTACATATTCAAGCCTAACAACAATTCAGAATTATTTTGCAAGTAACTTCATTTGTGAGACATGCAGTTTCATTGAAAATTACAAAAATTTCAAAAATGCATCTGTCACCTGCTCGTACGGTAGCAGAGTTCTAAACACAGCCACATAATTTGACAAGATAAACCTAATGATTCATAACTCAAAAACACAGCAATATTAGCAAAATTATAAATAAAATACTTCAAACTCTAAAACATATATATTCGGTATATACAAAGTAAATCACTAGTTATTAACACGCACAACAATAATTTCACATGATACAAAATTCAAAAGTACATGCATAATTTAGCTGAAAGTTGATATATTTATAAGCCTAATAAGCTGAACGATGATTTATATGCGCAAAAGGGTGACCAATGTGGCAACATGCACCAAAGTGATACGAACACTCCTCTGTTTTGGAAGGCCTAAAAGAGGAAGTTCCCCTTTGCAGCATTTTTTCGCATTTTGCAAAGAGGCTGTTTACAAGACACTAACACCTGAAGTTCTAATCATAAGTGAGAACTCTTATCAAACCCTTGAAAGCATGAAGTGATATTTTCAGCCAAGATCTTACCATGATCAGCAAATAAAAATAACAGTTGACGCAAAAAAAATTGAAACTGGGATGTGGGCTTAGAAATGTTCCGTGAATGATGTTTTGCATATATTTTTATATAAAAGCACATCCAACTAAAATGCAAGAGCACACTCATGGTAAGAACTACAACCACCAGTTCCCATGAGTGGTATTTATTGGCTGATTTGAAGAAAGAAAAACAAACTAATGAAGCCATGCTGAGAAGGCTACAAAATTTATACGGAGAACCTCATAAACTGGAAAACAACAAGACTAGCGAACGCAGTAAATCCTTAACGCAATGGAAGATACATTTAAGAAACTAAAATTGTACCCCAGCAATGTTGCGGTAGAATTTTTTAAGAAAATAATGGATGTTGTCGATTCAATCTGATGATTTCAGAGTTTTCTTGTGGTTTCCGGTGTAGTCAGATGGTTCTTGTGGTTTCCGGTGTAGTCAGATGGTTTCGAACTTTCAGTGGTGATGTAAATTTGTGTGTATCAGTATGTTAAGCATTGTATCATTATATTCTATTAAACAATTAGTTATTGTTGATTTTGTTTCGATAAATAAATAAATATTTTTAGAAAAAAAAGATAAACATTTTACTGAAACAACTTCAATCAAGTTACAAAGGGTATGTGTATGTAAATTCCGATCTTGAAATTTAAAGGGTTAAGTTAAGGATATATTTCGCTTTATAATGTAGTGAAGACCTACAAAAGTAAGCTCAAAGGAAGAATCCTCACTCAAGTATATCAAGTGCAAAAGTCCGCTGAATGGAGCCAACACGTAACCAGATGGCCTGAACCACAAGATACATATCAATGGTTATTACAAATCTCCAACTTTAACGTCCTAGCCGATGTAAGGATTTCCCAGAAGCAAGAATTTTAGATACTTTTTTAAGACAATAGAAGCAGTAATTAGCACATACAGATCCACCTGCAGCAAGAGCTGTCAGGTCCTCGAGCAATCGTAGCCCAAGTTTTCCAGCTTTGGTTGGAGTCTCCCTCATCTTTAATTTTCCTAAAGAGGCAAAGTCTTCCTCCAATGACCTGCTTGGCACAATTCAGATAAGTGAAATAGCTTGGAAAAATATAATTCTTTCAACCTCACATAGTAAATTTACCCAAAATTTAAAATACATACAGACAGATATTTTAGAAGGGTGGTTCATCAAGAGCGCAAAAAATAAAGGAAATGTAAGACAGAAAAGTAAGAGAGTAAAAAAAATTAACATAGAATCTATACATCCATAAATACTTATAGTACTGTTGATATAAAAGCTCTGAATCTATAGAATTTTGTAGTAGAGGTATTAATTAGCAAGCTTCCGTCACGTGCAGTGGAATGAAGTACTTGCTTCTTTAGTTTCAATACAGATAATTTTTTTCTTAAAAAAAAGCCAGAAACAAAATGATACAAAAGAAGCTACGTACTTTGAATTGTTGATACTATGATTAACGTCAGAAGTAACCGAAGCACTTCGTGAAATGTACCCTCCATGAACAACCTTGCCAGCAGGAAGTGACTCAGAAGAAAGGACATGATCAAATATTAATGCCACCGCTTGTCTAAAAGTTGCTGCAGCAGTACTGGAGATAAACCATGACAAAGAAAAAGAAAAAAAGAAAATCAGCCAAGACAGAGCTGAATTTAGCTCAAACAAGAAGATGGAAGAGTGATGCTAAATAGACCTAAAAATATACGCCTAAAAGTATGTCTAATCGATTAATCAATTGACATATCACTGAAGCATTCTCTTTCTCAATTTCCACCTATCATTTTACCACATTAGCCAATCAACTCTTTAGGTCTATTTCTAGGCATATAACTTCAAGCCTGCATACCATTTTTCTTAAATTAATGAATATCTATGAAATGAATGAGCGGATAAAACAGGTTAAAGTATGTCCCAACTATTCGAGAAATTGAACTTCTAAAAACCGGATGGGAGAAAAAAACAAAACCCAATAAAAACATAAATGGACATGTAGCTCCCTCCCGCAATTACTCTCTTGTCATAAAAACAAATGAAGAGTATGCAATATGCAATGGCTACATATATATCGGGGTCTCCTACATCTCTTCACTAAAACAAAGACTTAGAGTTAACAAACAGATAAAAAGATCTCCAATAGCTCCTAGTCAACAATCGTGTCCCCCACCTACTACCACATCACATGCCTTAAATCTCTTCATTGAGGTCACAAAGAAACTACATGTTCTAAACAGGAAATAGCAAAGTGGAAAACAAGACAGTAGTTCTTATAGTTCCATACATATAAGCTCTTTATAAATTAGCCCAAGTTTAAGCACCAAACTTATGTTACTCTACTCCTTGTGCATTGGAGTGTGCCTATTGTAGGCCCTTAATAGCAATAAAGCACAATCAAAAATTCCCAATATTGACCATTCGCATAATTGACTATTGTCTTGCTATATTATATTGTAATATTATAATTTATGTCAACGGGAAATAACTTTCAAATTGGAGAAAGATGATCCGGATTGTAACTACAGAAAATGAACAAACTGATATAGTTTCGGATAGTATTATTACCATGCAATGATATGGGTCTTTAATTGATGTTTAGCTCAACTTAGCTGTTCCAAACTCAGTTTTTCTAATAATTTATGGAATATTTCACATCTCAGAATCATTAACGACAAAGACCACGAGGGATAGATTATACTAAGGCTTGTATTTGTTGTTTACTGTTCTGTAGTAGTTGTTTGTCCTATTAGGATATTAAAGCAACAAACAGGGACAACTAAGTTGGTGGTAATGATGTGAGAGTTGGAATATGTTACTGACATCTACCACTATCAGATCGGTTAACACATATGCAATGTGTAGTACATTTATTCAGTGGCATCTTACTTCCGTACGCTGTCAGAGGATCTGTTGTTCTCGAGAAGGCGGAGACAGATATCAAGAGCTTGGGCAGTATGCTCCTGAGAATCAAAACACGGTTAAGTCAAAAAGGATCTCTATGACATTGTCAACCATATCGCTTGTTAGCAGGATGCCAAATGTTCATATGGACTTCAGAGATCCTGATTTCATGTTATTCTAACATGATAAATGGACAGCATAAGCGTAAATCACACAGAAAAAGATAATAGGCAAATAGCACAACTTGCATTCCTTCAGTCCAGTTTAACTAGATGATTTCACCTTACAGCAATAGATGAAGACTATAAACAAATTGTGCTTTATTGTGATGCTAAAAGCTACAACTGGTATAACAGGCTAAGATGAAGACTATAACCAAAGTGATAGATGAGACACAAATACAGATTGCTTGAAAGAGTACACGTAGAAAGATAACATAAAAGGACGACCCAAGACAGAGAGGAGAAAAGTCAGCAAGGTAGAATTCAAAAGCTTTATTGCAATTCTCACCTCACCGTCAGGTTGTAGGCGGGATTGGAAAATTATGAGTACTGTTTGAAGGGTCTTCAGTTGAACGCCTTCATCTGCCATCTCACCATGCTAGAAAAGCAACAAAAACGTTACATGTACAACTATAAATTTATATATCTTAAAACTACAGGCAAATGAGTTTGCTTATAGAGTAAATTTTCAATGATAATCCTTCACAGACTATCTTTCAGATACAAACTAATGACAAGAACTCAAGAAGTATGCAAACATATAGAAAAGTTTGATCATAAAGCACCCCATAATAAGAGGTGCTACCCTACACAAGGCCCTCATGGTTCAGATTTGAAGGCACAGAGAATGGAAATAAAAAACTGAAGTACAAGTTCAATAACAAAGATACAGAAACACTTGAGGGTTTTAGGGAAGTTCCAGAGGCGATCGTTGATAGCCCGTAGGGACTTAGTTGTAGATGATACCTTTACAATATCATTTTATCAGAAAAAACTCGTAATACATATCATACCAAGCAAAAAAGAATGAACAAAATGATGTCATCAGTCATTACGGCATTATGATTCAACCTTAATTAGTCTTTGTATTATTAGTTTAGGTAGCATTTTTATTAGTGTATGTCTAACTATTAAACAGTTGAAAATATCAAGAATCATCAGACCAGTATATTCTTAGCAATCAATCACCAGTACATAACGCACTAGCAGGTCCAACTTCGGTGCAAGTGCATACAGACCTTTGAAAAGACAATAAGATAAGGTTAGTTTACCATGTTCGCATGCCCACTTTACAATATTCTCTAAGGATTAATAATATTGTGTTAGCCATGTTGTTGACCAAATCAGGCATTGCTCAAATGGTACCGCCACCGCAAACGCCCAAACTCTGCCTAGGTGACCAACAGTTCAGGGGTTCGAATCCGTGCCTCAACACATGCGGGCGATTTGTGGACAGGTGATTCGCCCGACGTTGATGATCCTTGCGAGTGGGGCGGACGCGTACCGTTGAGATATGAGACGGGGGTCAGGGGTACCCTCCAAATTACCCTTTATGTTAGCCATGTTGGCCAAAATGAAACTTAACAGCTAAAGTATCTAAAGTAAGAGAATTTTGACATCAAACAAGAGTAAAATGAAAAGATTCAGAAGAAAATGCTATTCGCGATACGACAACTTGTTTGTTACTATATTCATGTGAAAATCCATTTTGTTACATCCCCTCTATATATAACCCTAGAAACTAATGATAAGAATTGTCTAATACATCGAATGATAGGAGTAACAAATCTTCGTTCCATAAACTAATTGAGTAACCTAATAATCAAATTCGTTGGAGAACTAAAAAGAAATGAAACAATCAAGGCTTTGGCGCACATATATATACAAATCGAACTGAATTACTTCTTGTAAAAAACCTCTGTATAGATCATATCCCAGAAAAATTCAAATACACTTACATCTTTTAAGGTGACAAGGATCTCATCCAAAGCTGGTGCGGCTACTGCATCATGTGCTATAAGTTTTTGCAAACAAGATAACCCGATGACACTCAGTTTAATTGTCTTAACTTCACACGCCATCAAAAAAATCCTCAGTATATCATCATTTTGTGCAATTTCGCTAGAACTTGACAATGTGCGAAGCTGCAAATTACACATAAATCTACCTCAATCTAATATCCAAACAACAATTTCACCTCGTTTAGCATTCGATATGATGCAGTAAAACCTAATACGCGAAAAATTAAATTCATACTACCTGCAGGATTTAGCTCAATGGAAGACTACAGAACCTAAGCAGCTCTCAAGTTAACTATTAAGTATTGATTAACGAACACGAAACATTAACTTTACACTTGCTCAAAATTAAAAATCAATGCGCAAATATAATACTACATACAAATTATACAAATCTAATGTGACAACCTAGAGTAGCAGGTGATGACAGAATGAGAAATCGTTGAAGTATAATTAACCTTCAAAATAGCGTGTTCAGCTCCGTCTTTGATGGCGGGATAACGACGGCGAGCTTCGGCGGAAAGCGCGCGTAGATCCGTCTCCAAAACGGCCATAAACGCCATCTTGTTCCTCTGTATCTCCTTGTATTTCACATATATATGTGTATGTGTTTATATCGGGCGATCGATCGATGGATGGATTGAATATGGTAATTTAGGGCAGAGTTTACAGTAACAGATCTGTTATTAGTGTATGAGTTGTGTGCGTGTGTTTAGTTGGTGTGCACGTGTGCCGTGCAGAGAAGAAAGAGTATCGTAGAACTGCGTTACAAGAGAGTACAAGCAATGCCCCAAGTTAACCGAGCCATGTGTGATAGTGATTGGTTCCTGTTGTTTATTTTTGTTAACTTCATTTTGATAGCATTCAGTTTTTTGCTTCACTTCTGAAAATAATATTAATAATAAAATAATAATATTTTCACTTCGATGTGTAAACTTTATACTTTCGTAACGAAGATATAATGAAATCAAAACAATATATTTTATTTGTTATCTTGTGCATCAAACACAACAAAATTCTAGTAACATTTTTACGAGTCGAATGATTGTTATTTAAGAACTCGAGCATAATCAATTGATCTTTGTTAAATTTGACTGGAACTCAATACTTGTGAATAATGCTGGCAAATTATGTTCATTTGCTTCATATCTGGGTAATTCTGGGTATAATGACATAAAGTTTGGGTTCTTATGGGCTAGAGAAATTTTAGAAATGGGTTTAATTGGGTAAAACTCAAATCATGAATGGATTTAAATGAATGATCATCATGTTATATTTTTATATTATGTAGTTAAAAATGTATATCTTATTTTGGAAGAAATATATATCTTAGTGAATTAGAACATTTTTTTATGAAATTTTTAAATAACCCGTTATGACTCGAGCCCGTTTAGATCCGCGCTCAATTAAACCCGTAGTCCGTTTATACCCGCACCCATTTAGACCCGTAGCCTATACCCGTCCAACCCGCCCATTTTACCAGCTCTACTTGTGAAGTTCTTGTGTAATTTTCTTACTGGAACTCATGTTAGTTAAGCTCTTAATCAACTTTGTTTTAATGATCGTATTTACTATTTAGTTTAGCGTAACGAGGTAACAAATTAATGGACCAAAGTATTATGTAGAAGAAAAGGTTGTTAAATTAAGAGAAACTCAAATACAAACACCCCTTTTAACATTATACTACTTTTCTCCATCGATTTTTAAAACACTTATCTAACCGGTCAAATTTATTTTTGATGTTGAAAAAAGTTCGTCCGATTCCACATTTTTTCATATGAATTATTTAGTAAATCAGCTAAAATTATACCATTGACGATTGGCCGGAAAAATCTCTCTAGTTTGACGGAGTGCCGGTATATAAATTAACAAATGCCATTAACATTTTGAAGCTTGCTCAAACTAGTGATGTTGTAGCCAACTGGTGATGCTGACATGTGAAATTATTCTATTTATACCCTAAATAATTATGTGACTATATTAGAATATATGTTTAGGTTAGATTTGTATGAACGCGTCATGTTGTGATCGGTTAGTGTTTTGAAATATGAGAGACAATTGACATTTTATTGAAAGTTATCTTTATCGGCTTATGAAAAATGAGAGAGAAAAGGTTTTTTTTTTTTTTTTATAAAGGGCCCTAGTAAACTTAGGAAATGTATCTTTTGTTAAAAGTAAGTCCTGACATGAGTGTTTTAATAATTTTCTTTAAAATTAACATAACCATTAACCAGTTATTTAGTGAATAAGTTTTAAAATCATCCTACTCATATTTTCATGGCAAAGAACTGAAGCAGCAAGGAACCATCATATATTCATACTTATTAGATTAATTACACTAAAGTAAGGCAAAGTGTATTGTAATTTAACCATAACCACGGAATACTGAATAATATGGATATTTCTCACTCTAACTTGGTTAATGTTTGTCTATAACATTAGAATAAGTAAAATGGTTACTGATGAAAAGTACAACAATGTTAACACTAGAATAGAGAATAGACATTAGTATTAAACTAACATAACCATGTGATCAAGTCTTCCAAGCTTAAAACATACAGACTCATGATATATCATCCTTATTAAGATTTCAGTAGGCCGAACATGTCATACTAAAGCAATGCTGGATTCACCACCCGGTGGCTTACGCACACCACCTAAATAATCTCTCGATTCCACCTTCCCGTCAGCAAATATATCACTTCCACTCATTTCTCTTCGCTTTGCACTGCTCAGTGGTTTTTCAGTAGACCCATGAGCCACGTCCCCTTTGAAGATATCATTCCCTGTCAACTCTGCAAATTTCTGGTTATGTATTGTTTTTTTGGTTGCCTTTGTCTCTGCTGCTTCACCAAACATTATATTACTCTGACCTCCTGCAGGCTGTCAAAGGAAAACACATAACATTGACCTAGTTGACCATAAGTTTCTCACGAATATATCATTTGACATAGTTGTCTTGCTAAAAAATGACTCTGGACAAATTCAAATGAAAACATATTTTTTTCTAAAGAGGGAAAAAATAAAGAAAACGGAAAGGAATCAATTCAAGGTTGTGATAATTGATAAGGGTTATTGAGGTTAAGTGCAAAAAATAGCTGTAATGGAAATGCATCAGATGAAATGAATGGGTTGAAAGTCACCTAAAGCATATACACATGTTTACAAGTTACAATATCTTGATTAGTCGTGCACTCCTTAGTTTACAAATAAAAATATTACTATTACTTGAATAATTTAGTTAATGTATATTTAAAGATACATAAGGTATACATAAATAATTTAAAGAGGAAAAAAGTGTTGGCATGTAAACCCAACCCATTTTGACCCATATCTAAAGGCACTTAAACTGCCTCAAACCCATTATCACCCATTAACCAACCGCTCGTTCAGCCACCTCGACTAAAGGGTGAATAGAAAATAAGATACAACTAATCAACTAAACATCGCAAAATGGCTGCAAACTAGTCAAAATCAGGACCAGTTGACCATTTATTTTATTTATTTAATTATTTTCTGATTGTTTGTTTCATAAATCATTAAGATTCAAGCCATTATCAATACTTGCTCATTTTCTTATAAAGGGGATGATATTGTGACCTCTAGATACTACAAACAATTACATGAACTTGATAAATTATAAGACCAAATAACCATTTTAATAAAGAGTAGGAAATGAAGGCTTACATTAGATACTCTTACGGAAGTTCTAACATTCCGTGGTGCTGGTGCAGGCTCATCAACTTTTTTGTTTGCTTTAACTTCTATAGTTCGAGGGGTAATCTCCGGGGAAGGACCAAAGATGTCATTTCCACTAAGCTCTTTGCATTTGGCATCAGATAATGGCTTCTTAATTTTCATGTTTGGATCATTAAATGTTCCGCTTAATTCACGTTGTTTCGCTACCTCAGGAATGGAAACTGGCTTCTTTGGAGATACTTTCTCTTCACTACTGAATGATATCTGGCTTATCCCTTTTGTTGCTTGCTGAAATCATATGATTGTGCATATAAATATAATGATATACAAAAAAATTAACTAGAAACTTGTGGTCTAATACAAATTAATTGTCTGGTCCGTGTTCTATCAAGTAAAAATGAGTTTTCAAACACTAAATTAGTACATCATGCAAAAAAAAGAAAATGATTGGCTACTATATCTCATGACGTCTAATTAGTTACATGTACGTAACTTTTTTTAGTATTTACACGCTTAAGTGCAAGTATCCCGTTTCCTCCAATCATTAGTGTGAAAACTCTTGTGGCCTTTTTCTTTAACTCAATTTGTAAGTAGGAAATTCTTATGCACAAGTAAATAAAAGATTATACTTTCTTACGCCACGAAGAAAAATGCATGCAAATCGCATTCTTATGTAGCTTTTCTAGATTTGGTCTATGTACTTACTTTTAGGTCACATTTTTGTACACGCACTAAATTAACCTTAAATTTAACACCGACAACCAATTACCAACCCAACTTGTCTTTAAAACCAGAAGTCTAAGTTGACTTAATTTTTTTAGAACATGGACTACAGTAGCCATATAGAATTCTAAGTGTCGATAAAACACGGCCCACTTTTTCCCGTTTGGCAAATTTATTCTGAAGAACCTGGTATCAACTAGACCTTTTTGGTGGGTCACTAATCCACGGGTTTTAAGCAACGTGCACCAATTGGGTACCCTCATTGGAGCTCAAAGATGGACCATCTTGTTATTGTTGTTTAAAAACTGACAAATCAAACCCTTTTGCCACCTAATCAAAGTTTCCAGCCAAAAAAGGACATTTTCATATGAACTTTTAACATAGTATCAACTTCATAAGGGCAGGTCAGTCAAGCCACATTTATTTTGCTGACCATGGTAATAAAATGGTCATTAACAGGACGGAAATCACCTGGACGATACGAACAGAGGTTTTTTTACTAGAAGCCCCAGAATTTGGTGATTCAACTCCAAAAATTTTGTCACCAGTATTCTCCTTCAGCTTATACCTTGAGCAAGGCTTCCTGAATGTAGCACTAGCCAAACGACAAAACCATTTCAATATTTAACATGTTCCACGTTTAACAATTATGTGTATCAAACGTTTGTGGATTCTGTTTTGCTATTTGTAAAGTTTAACTTTCCTCACAAATGGTGTCATTAGTCGTCACTCAACATTATCCGCCAAAATTTGACAAAATCGTGGATTATCATGCATGTGTAATTAATATTGTCATAGGCACGTAATATATCGTCAGTTGTAACGCGCGAACATTGCGTCACCAATTTCATCACATATTAGATTGAAAATGACTACTATCATGGTAGTTTCTTTTCATGAAAAACAAAGTAGATTAGAGGTAACCCATTATAACATGAAAGGTGAATAGGTTGTACTTTCTCTCTAAGCTGTCAAACACGTCGAAGTAGCACAGTGTGTATCAAAGCGTATAAAACCTCATTAACAAAAATAAGAATTATATCTAATCTTTGTAGCACATTGATCATTTATCCATTTATATTAAATTTTTATGATCACAAACAAAGTGTTGCAGGTGAGACCTACATTAAGTATGTATATAGTAACAATTAAAAAACAACAACCTTATATGTATTAGTACAGGTTTTCAATTAATTATTATTTAATTTATGAACAGATCTAAGTTCAACATATTATAATTTATTATTATTCTAAAAAAGTATTGTAAGTACCTTCTATTAAGAGATTCTGCTTCTTCTACATTAATCTGACCTCCATATAACGTCTTACTTATTCCATCCGGTGGCTGTTGAAATTTCCCAATACATCAACTTTTTCATCACACACACAAATTAATTTAATATATAAATAATACATTAATACGGAGCAATAACTAACACTAACCTGATGAGAACGGTAACCGTTACCGGAGACCTTGACGGCGCCGGAAGAATTAGCAGCCGGAGAAGGAGTTTCCGACCAGCTTAGCAGATCGGAGGTTGAAGCATTCGGTTTACGAACTCCTGAAGACGACGACATTTTAATTTTTTTTTTTTCTCAACTTTTGTGTGTGTCAGTAGATTTAGCACACTCGTGGGTATGTGATATGTCACGGAGTAGAAATGATAAATAAAACTGTGGAAGGCTGACTTTATTAATTCAAGTTTTTTTCAAAAAAGTTTAGGATTGGATCAGCTGTAGTGTTGCATTTAAAATTTACAGTGGTGTACTCGCTGATCGAAGTAATCGTGGCCGTTGATTTTTTTTTTTTAAGTGGCATGACTTGGCGCACTATTCCATGCACATGGCTGACGACGTCGTTTTGGGAGCTACTGTTTGGACTTGGGCTTACTTGCTGATGATGGGTATGGGCTTACCTACTTGTAGCTAGTCATTGTTTTTGGATTATGAGACTCATTGGTTTGTATTTTTTTTAATTGATTGGGAGATTTTGTTGAATAGGAGATGGTTTTTTCGGTGAGCGATTAATTTATTTAAATTTGTTTGTTTAATTAAATGGTAGTATAAGATTTTTTAGGTATGTAGGCTTTATTCAACTAGGTTGTCCGAAATTTGCTTCTCTTTTAAAAATTGGTAATATGAAGGTAACATGATGATATAGCGATTTACATGTATTTGACACTAGAGATAACTCTTAATAGACTAAGGAGGTGTTTGGTTGATAGTATATATTAAGGTGTGAGCAATATGAAAAATCAAAGAGTAGTCATGCTGCTTCATACACTCTAGAATAGTAGTAATAAAAATGGAGTATTAAATTGTAGTACTAAAATTGTTTACTAATCATATTAATCAATGCAATTAACGGAGTCTAAGTGATAAATTACTTGATAATTAGTTAATTACTTTAAAGGATGAGCCATATATAGCTAACTACCACTGTGATACATAATTCGAGTTGAAGTATATATAAAGTTCGGTTATAATACATCATTCATGTGCTTTTTGAGCTAACTACTAACATATAATTCAAGTTGAAGCGTAAAGTAAGATCATACATCATTCATTTGCTCATCAGCTCCATATCGAGTTTACATAATCCGAGTTGAAGTATAGAAGCAGGGTGATACATCAGTCATTTGCTCATCGGCTCTTTATCTTTGCCACCAATTAAGAGAGTTTGGGAGTGATTAGTTAATCAACCTACATATCAATTTACGACCCTCTGATACATCTTAACATAAGTCATTTTCATCGCGTTATATTAAAATTTCAAAAAGTAATTTTTAAATTTCCATAACAGTACTGAATTTCATGCTTGAGCTAGTATGAAAATTTAACAATCACAACAATTCTTGAATCTTAAAATCCACGATTCAGTCACAGTCCATCATCACTTCATCTTCAACACAACAGAAATAAAGACATCAACATTAATTAACTCAACAATTATAGTTTCATTGAAACTCTTTATTAAGGAGTACAATTCATTATTGATTCATCATTTAACTTTTTTACCCCACAAATTCTACACCATAAAACCCAAAAAAATATCTATAAAGCAAACATGTCTTTTCGCTTACAACTTAAAAGCAAATAACATGTCCACTAATCAAAATTAAAAAATTTAATAAACTATAAAGTTCACATTTATATAAAGTACACTTTGTGTCACAACAAAAAATGTCATATATCAAATCAAAAACTATAGCATAAAAACAGAAGAGCTGGACCAAGATCAATAATCAACTCTTTTTGCCTTCCTCACTACCATCAACCACGTAAGCTTTCTTCCTTCTCTCAGCCGTACCTAACAGACAAATCAAAAGAAAACACGTGGCATAAACCGCATGAACTTTCCAGCTACTTTTCGGTGCTTGCCGTAGCACCGCTCTATGAAACACCGTCACGTAATAATGAAGTCCAACCGCAAACCCAACAAACGTTTGTCCTAAACCCAACAACTTCGACACGATACTAGATTCCGTCGAGAAAACCAACACTAGATACATTAACAGAACCAAAAGGTACAACACGTATGCAAGTGTTTGCAACAGCTGTATGCAAACGTACGTGGACTGCGAAGTAGCGTAGAAAAACTTCAAGGGTTCGAGTCCGGTAACAAGTGAAGAAAGTGAGAGGATGGAAAAGTATATAGAAAGGTAAATTTGGATGAATATTATAAGTTTTTGTAACGAAAAGTAAGCTTTGATGCGGTTAAATATAAGGGAGACTAAGAGGAATGGGATTAAAATAAATGCAAATGAAATAATGGAAGCAATTATTGGTGCATATTTTTTACCAACGTAAGGGTTAAAATTCTTGGAGAGTTGTTTATTGGCTTTGTTTAAATAAGCTTTTGATGTTGTGGAAAGAACTTCTAAATCTGGGAGTAATGTTTCTTGAAACTTTAATGGTAGATCTCTGAATTCCGAAACAAAATCGTCTTCGTCATCGTTTTCATATAAAGTCAAAGCTTTGACTGGTTTCGTTGACTTTGACTTTTTATCTGTTGTGGTGGTGGCGGTGGTGATGGGTTTGTTGTTGTTGGTCTTTTTTACTGGATCTGTTGATTTTTGGCTTAAAAGGGAAGTGGGTTTTGTGGAATTTGTCTTTTTGGGTGTGGGTTTTGTTAAAGTTGAGATTTTGGTAATGGGTTTTGTGGAGTTTGTGGTTTTGGAGGTGGGTTTGGTTGAGTTTTTTGATGCTAAATTTGTGATTTTGGAAGTGGGTTTTGTGAGATTTGAGGGTTTTGATGTGGAATTAAGTTTCTTGAGAATAGGTTTTTCTTGAAGCTTGATAGTTTTGGTGGAATTCATGTTGTTGGGTTTGAGAAGTTTGGTCTTGTTCTTGTTTTGGGTGGTTGTACCAATGGAATCAAGACTTGTACCTGACTTTTTCTTGATAACCAGCTGAGCTCCATCAGAATCTTCTTGTACAACAACATTCTTTTCCAACAAATCTCTCCTACCCACAATCCTAATAGTAGGTTGTTGATCAAGGGATGAAGAAGAAGAAGAAGAAGAAGAAGGTACAAGTAGCAAAACAAATAGTACAAGCAAAAACAGTACCTTTGTGAAGGGTTTTACATAAACATGGAGTGTAGCCATGTTTAGATTTCAAGATTCAGATTGTGATCAATGGATCTAAAGGTTTAATAAGAGTGGCATGTGGGAGTGGGAGTGGGAGTGTCGGTGAGTGAGAGTGTGAAATGAAGAAGATGGGAGTTGGCAGAGAAAGATGGTTTTTAATGAGATTCGCATTCACATGGTGATGTTATTAAATGTATTATATATATTTATTGCTATGAAAAAGGACTAGTTTTTTTGCCTCAGGCTTGCTCTGAGCGGTAAATATCGTACTATAATAATTTAATGTCACTGAATGCGAATTTGGGAACAACAGTGAATTATAGTAGCATATATATATATATATATATATATATATATATATATATATATATTTGGAGTCTTAAGTGTTGCTTATGAGTTAAGCTCAAGAGCTTTTAGTTACACATCTGATGACCCAAAACAAGTACGAGTGGTAATGACTTGTTAATTTAAGTAAATTTATGTCATCACATGTCGTGTACGTCATGTGCTTTCATCACCGACTTCTCTTCATTCTCTATTTTCTTTTTTAAAACTAGAAACATTTTTATTACTATAATTCATCTACTCTTTTTTTAAAACTAGAAACATTTTTATTACTATAATTCATCTACTCTTTGTTACTTTCTTCACCGCTGTTAAATTTTGGACTTTCAATAATCATCATTAAGACTACTACCAACAATTTCTTCATTTGAGACAGCTCAGCGTCACGTCAGTACATTCAAAACTGACGAAAGACTTACAAAACAATGCCAACAATTTCTTCATTTACATTTCTAGGACCCACTAATATTAATTTAAATTAAACACAAACTAAACAAAAATACTTCATTAAAAAGTATAAACATTACGCTAACGGAAAAAAAAATGACAATAATGAAACACCCTGAAATTTTGAACCATTTTTTTTACATATGTTTACACACCCTAAATATATGTTCAGAACCTTAAAACTCAATTGTTCAAGAAGATGCTGAGGGAGTACCCCCTGCGTACTCTTAGTACCCCCTGGGTACTACTTTAGTACCCACCAGGTACTCTTAGTACCCACCGGGTACTCAACTCTGGATCACCTCTGATATCATTTGAAACTTAATACCCACCGGGTACTTAACCTACCCGCCGAGTAGTTCATTAAATGCTCAGATCTGCACATTTTTTACCCAAAATACCAATTTTGGATGCGCATAACTTCTAATCTACATAACTTGAGAATACGAAACTTTGCAGGCACGTGTAAAATGACATTTGAAACAATTCCCAATTTCCACTTTTCTCAAATTCGTGTTTTATCGGGATTTGGACCATTGACTCGAAAATGACCATTTTTAACTCAATCCATTGACACATCAACTTTCAAATCACAAGACTTCAAGTCACAATATTTTTACCACTTGTCCACTACTACAATTAAGACCTAAAGTCACTTTAACATCCTTCATACCCGAACTACAACTTATTTTACCCGTTTAACCTTCAAGTGACCCGTTTAGGCACTTTTATGACCCGTTTGAGTCTAAACCCATATAACTATCATTCCAACACTTATTTTACATATCATTGACTTTTGTAAGTCAAACCAAATCACTTTTACTATCAGAATTGTATTATAACCATATCGTATCATTTTCACATAAAACTATGATTTATACATCAAGTACTATAAGTGTCCATATAGACTTTCCGAAATTTTGAACGGCCATACATAACTCGTTGACTACATAGACTTTGACCATAAGCATAACCAAACTTTGACTTTCAACTTTATATGGCAAAACCATGTTTCTTGACCAAAAGGGGTGAACATATACATATCAAGAACATGATTAAAGGAAATAGCTTGTTACCAACAACTTAACAAGCTCCACCACTAGCATTTCTCGGGCCTCTTTCCCGAATCCCTTTGGATCCCACTTGGCTCACCTATAAAAACACATAAACATAATAGAGTAAGCATAAAACTTAGTAAGTAATGGGCTATCAATAATAATCAATATCAATTCAACATACGTATATTAAGGATCCAAAATATCATATGCTAATTCCCACAAGAATTAACATCTTCGGGCCTACACCCCGGTATATAATCATAACTCATCAAGTAAATAACATATCCATTACCGGTCCTTCCAAGTAAATGGAATACGCATTACTTGAATAACGATAGCATCATCCATTAACTTACCTCGCGATAGCCCACGTATTAAATCACTTGCAATAGCACTTTGAGCATGTTTATCACCTAATCAAGTAATCATGTAGCTAATTATCAAATACACATTCAACTTTCAACTCCTTACTTGTATTAAGCTATACAAGTGTTAAGTTTCATACACTTAATCAACTAATTACACATAAATGAGTAGTTTAATATCATTATTAATCAAAATCATCAACTTACACCAAGGCTACCACCCCTTAGTGTAATTTCACATATATCAATATCATCATTAACATCTATGTTGGGATTTGAGAAGAATTGATCAAGTGTTGAAGACTTGTCACTGTTAGTTCAATTGATTGCCACTGTTAGAAGGAATGAAGACTAGCCACTGCTAGTATATTTGTAGCAGCAGTGCCATTGTCAATGTAATAACACTTGGTGTTTGTAATGGGAACTTACTACCACTGTTGGTATAAAGTAAGTTACTCCCACTGTTAGTGTTATTTTGAGTCGGTTAAGTTTGTTAGAGATTATTATGGAATAGATATACATTCCATAGAAGTGTAGATTGTATAGGACACTATGTATTATAAATAGAGATCTTGTAACCTAGTTTAGGTAGACAATATCATAGGTTACGATTAGCTTCAAGGTGAAAACCCTAATACAGCCGTGTATTCGTATTATTATTATTATCGTAATAATATTGAAGCTTTTGGTGATAATTATTTGTGTATGTTATTCAATCTTCTTGATAGTTGTTAATAGTTATTCCGCAACTAATTAACAATTCAATTCAAAGCAACATAATAAAGATCTTTAAGGGATTATCAAGTGGTATCAGAGTAAGTTTTGCTTTGATATTCAAGAAGCTTGAAGATTTAAGTTTTATAAGAAGATAACAACAATGGCCACAGAGTTAAACAAAGGGGTTCAGGCAACAAAGATTCCAATGCTCAAACCTGATGAGTTTGATCTATGGAAGGTCAGGATCAAACAATATATGCTTCTCACAGATTATCAGATGTGGGAAGTTGTTGTTAATGGTCCTGCTTATAAAGTAGACAGTGATGGTGTCAAAGAAAGACGTCCACCAACATCAGAAGCTGAGAGAAAGGTTAGATCAACTGAGTACAAGGCTTTAAGTACTCTACTTCTGTCAATTCCCAATGAATATCAAAGAAGATTCGAAAACTGTGATGATGCTAAAGAATTGATGGAAGCAATACAGAAAAGGTTTGGAGGGAATGAGAACACTAAGAAGAATAAAAGATCTATGCTTAAACAGCAATTTGAGAACTTTAATTCTGTCAAGTCAGAAACTTTGACTCAAACCTTTGATAGGTTCACTAAACTTGTGGGAGATCTGGAAAACCACAAGGTTAAGATTGATAAGGATGATCTGAACAGAAAGTTCTTAAGGTCATTAGGTGAAGAATGGACCATATACACTGTTGGTCTAAGACAGAGTGCAGATTTAGAAGTTAATGAGTTAGAAGACATCTACAATGACCTAAGAAACTTTGAATCTGAGATAGAAAGCAAGAAGCAGACATCTTGATATAGTCACAATGCAGCCTTTATGTCCATGGGTGGATTAAAGGGTGAATCAAGTCAACAAAAATCTACCTATTTGTCTGGAGGAGTAGGATCATCTGAGATCAAATCTAATGATCAGGTTCTAGAATCCTTCTTTGCTAGTAATGTGAACTCTCCACTTACTAATGAAGAACTAGAACAGTTTGATGGAGATGATTTAGAAGAGATGGATATCAAACTACAGATTGCCTTGATAACTCAGAGGGCAAAAAGATTTATGCAGAGAACTGGGAGGAATAAATTTGCATACAAGAGGAATGATGCCAACTGGTTTGATAAGAGCAAAGTTGAGTGTTTCAACTGTCATAAGATGGGACACTTTACCAGAGAATGCAGGAGTCCCAGGCAAGAGCAGAATGGTAATGGTCAAAGGTCAGGGAGCAGTGGAACTCAATCAAGAAACATACCTGTTCAAGGTGCTTCATCAAATGCTTTGGTCTCAATGGATGGATGCGGATGGGACTGGAGTGATCAAGAAGAACATGTGATGAAGAATCAATGTCTGATGGCCATAGCTGAATCTGACAAAAAGTTAGATGTTCCCTATGAGGTACAAATTAAATTATGTTCTGCTGTATGTAAACAAACTGTTAAACATTATAGGGACCATAATATGAAAGTGTGTGATGAATTAAGGCAATGGGAAATAAAAAATAAACACACCGCTGCAGCTATTGAAAATCTTGAAAAGCAAATCAAAGCATATAAGATTAATGCAACTCAGTTTAAATATGACATTGATTATGCTAAATGGGAAAAGGTGTGTTGAATGAAAATGTAGAACTGTTAACTAAGAAAGTATTTGAGGTCATATGTGAGAGAGATAGTATTAAGTTATTAGTAGAAAACCTACAATATGCCTCACAAAATGTACAAAAGTGTATCAACTCTCAAATACATGATAAGCTTAAGACTGGATTGGGATATAATAATGTTCCTCCACCTTATAACAACAACTACTTTCCTTCTAAAACTGATTTAGATTTAAATAAGTTAAAAGAAGGAATGGTAGATGATGTTAAAAGGGTTGATCCAATTTAAAGCTTGAAGTGTAATAAAGAGTTTGATAAAGTTGAAATAAGAGAGTGGTGTGAGGAAGATGATCAGAGTGATAGTACATCTGAAAGTTTTGCATCATCTAATTCATCATGTGAAGGTAGTGAAAAGGTTACTGGTCTAGTTTCTGAACTAAATGTTGATAAACTAGAAGAGGGTAAAAGGATGTTTCAAGAAAAGGCCAAACAACAGATAGAACAAGTGATCAATACTAATAAGTCTAGAAAGGGTCTAGGATTTGTTAGTAAAATAGTTAAGCAAGAGTCAAAATCAGTGAAAAATTTGAATGATAATTGTATTAACTGTGATTGCAAAACAAGACTTTCTTCACCAAAACTTTTTAATAAAACTGCATCAAGAGGCAATCAAAGAAATTAGAACCAAATAGTTTCACAAAGATTGGGGCAGAATTTTCAATTGATAAAAGAAAAATCTTGTTATATCTGTGGAAAAACCAATCATCTTCAACATGATTGTTATCACAATCCTAAGAATTTCACCAGGGATGTGAAACCATTATGGACAACAGCAAACATGATTAATAAACAAAATTTTAAATCAAAAGTTAATCATGTTGCACCTGTCAAGAGGATGAAGAATACGGCTAACAGTGGTACAACTGCAGCCACTGCTACTACTGCTGCAGTGATACCACCAAACAAAGCCAACAGAGGTAAAAAGACTAATACAGTGGGAAGTGTTACCACTGTTAAGCATGCAGCCACTGCTAGTGTTAAAAATTCCAAAAGAATGTTTACACCAAGTATGGCTACCACTGCTAGAATAATTAACACAAGCCTAAGGGTTACCACTGTTAGGCCAACTCCCACTGTTAAGTCTGAAATCAGTTGGATTTGGAAACCAAAGAACACTGTTTCATCCAAAGTTTCCAAATCTAACAGTGCATCAAAATCAATTGTCTTCCAGAGAGTTGATTTTAATGATGCACCTGGGAAACCCAAGACCAAATTGGTTTGGGTTCCTAAGAGAAACTAATTCTCTTTTTGATGTTTGTGCAGGGCAAGCCAAAGAGCTTATGACATGTTGATAGTGGCTGCTCAAGGCACATGACTGGAGAAAAAGGAAAGCTACAGGACTTCAAATCATTTGATGGAGGATGTGTAGCATTTGGAAGTAATCCCAAAGGTGGGAAGATTACAGGAAAAGGAACAGTGCAAAGTGATAAGATAAGTTTTCATGATGTGTATTTTGTGGAACAGTTGAGGTACAATTTGCTAAGTGTGGGTCAAATCACAGATAAAAAGAATCCAGTCTATTTTACTGACACTGAATGCTTTATTCTTTCTGAGAAATTGAGTATTCCTGAGCACATGATTTTAATGAAAATTCCCAGAAAGGATAATGTTTATAAGTGTGACTTAGCAAATATGACACCTCAATTAGAATCAAACTGTCTTATTTCTAAAGCAATTGTTGATGAGTCTGAACTGTGGCATAGAAGGATGTGTCATATGAACTACAAAACCATTAACAAACTTGCTAAAAGAAGCTTGTTAGAGGTTTACCTGAAAAGGTGTATTCATGTGATGATCATTGTTTTGCCTGTCAAAAGGGCAAACAACACAAAACTTCTTTTAAGACCAAAATTGTAAATTCTAATCACACAATTCTACACTTGTTGCATATGGACTTGTTTGGACCAACCAACATAAGTAGTATGGGTAAGAGATCTTATTGTGTTGTGATCATTGATGACTTCACTAGGTTCACATGGGTTTTATTTCTTAGAACAAAGGATGAAACTGGAGAAATCCTTAGATCATTCATAACTAAGATGGAAAATCAATTGGATAAAAAGGTTAAGGTCATTAGGAGTGATAATGGAACAGAATTTAAAAATCATGAGATGGATAAGTTATGTGAAGTTAAATGTATTAAGAGAGAGTTTAGTGCACCTAGAACTCCACAACGAAATGGAGTAGCTGAAAGGAGAAATAGGACACTAATTGAGGCTGCTAGAACTATGTTGTCTGATGCTAAGTTGCCTATGTCTTTCTGGGCAGAAGCTGTTAGCACAGCCTGCTATGTTCAGAATAGGGTATTAGTTGTTAAGCCTCATAACAAGACACCATATGAACTGCTATTTAAGAGAAAACCATTGGTTAGTTTCTTAAAAACTTTTGGGTGTCCTTGTACTATCTTAAATATTAAAGATCACTTAGGAAAGTTTGAAAGCAAGGCAGATGAAGGTACCTTTGTTGGTTACTATGTTCAAAGTAAAGCATATAGGGTATTCAATCAAAAGACTAGAGTGATAGAGGAGTCCATGAATATTACCTTTAGTGAAAATACTCCAAATCCTGTTGGTAAAGGTCCTGAGTCTTTGTTTGATATTGATGCACTTAACACTGCTTTTAGATATACAACTGTAGATTCAAGTGCAGGTACAAGTGCAGATGCTAGTGCAGGTTTAAATGGAGGTACAATTGAAGGTACAATGAATGGAACAGCTGCTGCAGTCACAGGAATACCAGTTGGAAAGAAGACAGATTATTTGGAATATATTTTATTTCCAATATGGTCTCCTGATCCCCCAGAAGTGTTTGACTCAGCTCCTTCCAAGACATCTCATGGTTCAGATACAGAAAAGTCTAGTTCACAAGATTCAAATGATAAATCTACACATACTTTTCCTGATGATCCAGATATGCCCCTATTGTCAAAAAGTGAAGAAGAAGCTGATCCAAAGACAGATGAACAGCTTGAAAGAGAACTAAATTTCTCAGGAAGCACAAGGCCTTTAACGGAATCAAGTACCAGAGATGTACAAAGCATTCTGTCGAATTCAGAGGTTAACTTCACTAATTTGGAATCTGAGATACCAGAGTCACCTACATCACATTATCATGTTCATAGGGATCATCCATTAAAAGATGTGATTGGTGACATCAATACTCCAGTTCAAACTAGACAGCAGATTCACATGGATGAAGAGAAACTCTATACCTCTTTATGTGTGTGTTTCTTGTCTCAAGTTGAACCAAAGAAGGCAGTAGAAGCTCTAAAAGATCTCAGTTGGATTGAAGCAATACAAGAGGGATTGCTACAGTTTAAGATACAGAATGTGTGGACCTTAGTTGATCTACCAAAGGGAAAAAAATCTATTGGCATAAAATGGATCTTTAAGAACAAAAAGGATGAACGGGGTATTGTAATCAAGAACAAGGCAAGGTTGGTGGCACAGGGGTATACACAGGAAGAAGGTATTGATTATGATGATGTGTTTGCTCCTGTTGCAAGAATAGAAGCAATCAGATTATTCTTGGCATATGCTTCATATCACGGATTTAAAGTTTATCAAATGGATGTCAAGAGTGCCTTTCTGTATGGGGAAATTGATGATGAAGTTTATGTTTGTCAACCACCTGGATTTGAAGATCCCAAGTATCCAGATAGAGTATGCAGATTGGATAAGGCTCTATATGGCTTGCATCAAGCACCTAGAGCCTGGTATGAAACTCTATCTGTTTACTTATTGGAGAATGGATTTAAAAGAGGTACCATTGACAAAACACTGTACACCAAGAAGGTTCACAATGATATCTTGTTGGTACAAGTGTATGTTGATGATATCATTTTTGGTTCTACTAATGATACATTATGCAAGGAGTTTGAGAAGTTAATGCATCAGAAGTTCAAAATGAGTTCTATGGGGGAACTTACTTTCTTTTTGGGAATTCAAGTCAAGCAGAGGACTGATGGCATTTTCATCAATCAAAGCAAGTATGTTAAAGACATTCTGGACAGATTTGGTTACACAGATGCTAAAGTAGCTAGCACACCAATGGAGACACATAAGGCATTACATGCAGATCTTGAGGGGGAGGATGTAGATGTGCATCTCTACAGATCTATGATTGGCTCCCTCATGTATCTCACCTCATCTAGACCAGACATTATGTTTGCTGTGTGTGTGTGTGCTAGATATCAAGCCAATCCCAAGCAATCACATCTGTATGCAGTAAAAAGGATCTTTAGATATTTAAAGGGTCAACCATAATTAGGCCTTTGGTATCCCAAGAGTTCTTCCTTTGAGCTCATGGCGTTCACAGATAGTGATTATGGTGGTGAGAATCTGGACAGGAAGTCTACATCAGGGGGTTGTCAATTTCTAGGAGAAAGATTGGTGTCATGGCAATGCAAGAAGCAGACCACTGTATCCACTTCAACAGCAGAAGCAGAGTATGTTGCTGCATCAAGCTGTTGTGCACAAGTACTTTGGATTCAGAATCAAATGCTGGATTATGGTCTGACTTTTCTAAATACTCCTATTTATATTGATAATAACTCTGCAATTAGTATCATTAACAATCCTGTTGAGCATTCTAAGACCAAACATATTGAAATTCGATATCATTTCATAAGAGATTGCAATGAAAAGAGATTGATCCAAATCTTTAAAATTCATACTGATAATCAATATGCAGATCTTTTCACAAAGTCTTTCGATGTGGGAAGGTTTACATTTTTGGTTATCAGTATTAGAATGATCAATCTAACTTAAACTATGTTTGGTATTAGAATAGATACTAACAGTGGTAATTTATAAAGAACAGTGCTTTATGTTCTAAGTGTTTACCACTGCTAGCCTTCAGGTTCTTTCAGTTGGTACCACTGTTAGAACATTTTAGCCACTGCTCCTTATAAAGCTGCCACTGCTTGTAAACTTGTGTACATTACTGCCACTGTCTTTGTTTTCTAGCTAACCATTGTGCAGGTTCCTAGCTGCTGTCAGAAGACATTGCCACTGCTGGAACTAACATATTTTATTTTATTTGTTTTATTTGATAAAAAAAAATTGTGTTTACTTATAAAGCTAAGTGCTTGGCACTGCTAGTACTAAGCTTTGGTTATCTTGGTCGGTTGCCACTGCTAGTGCTACTAGTTGTTGTTAGCTTTCTAAGTATTTTCTTTGAGTGTTTGAAAAATTGAATGTTTGTCACTGTCAAGGTATTTTACCATACCTTTCTACTGTTAGTTATGTTGGGCAATGCCACTACTAGTTATTTTTCTAGGGCTTGACTCTGTTCTTATGACTAACAGTATATAAACTTTAAACACTTCAATTTTTTATTACGCTTTCCTATTTTCCCAAATAACCACTGCGATTAAACTCCAAATCAAACTGTCACTTCTTCTACAATCAATTTGACAGTTATGGCTTCTTCTTCAACCGATCTTACATTAAGTGTTTATGAAGAACACAATATGATCGCTTTTCTGATGAAACCCTCATCGGCGCAAAATTTCACACAAATTGTGGATTTTCTTTGTTCGAGTTATATATTTCATGCGCTTACCGTATCTCCAAGGGTTTCAAGGGGTCATTTGACTGAATTCTGGAAGAATGCCAGATTAGAAGTGATTGAGGGCAACAATCAAGTGGTTTTCACAATTCACGGAACCAAGGTGGTGATATCAGAGGATTCTCTTCGAGAAGTACTTCTTCTTGATGATACTGCAGGTATATCCTCTATTGATGACAGAGATTTGTATGCTAATCTTAGATTAATGGGGTATGAGGGTGATTATACACGTTTTACCTTTTTTAAATCACTCTTTAGTCCTCAATGGAAAATTTTAATACATACAATTCTCCACTGCTTGTCGTCTAAAAGAACTGCTTTCAATGAATTTGGCACACAAATCGCCTATGCACTTGTGTGTTTGGCTAGGGGTCAAAAATTTAATTTTTCAAAATACATACTTGAAGGCATGAAAAGAAATATCACAAAAGGGAAAAAGGATATATTTATTATGTATCCTAGATTTGTGCAACTTGTTTTAAACAAACAAATCCCTGGTTTAGTTGCACAAGAACTTATTATTGGTGTTAGTACTCTTTCTGCTAGAACATTTACAGAGATGGGTAAGAATACCAATAAGAAGTTATCTGGGAAGGAAACAACATTGTTTTCTACAATGCTTCCTGCTCCTTCCACCACAGATGCAGTACCACCAACTACATCTGAACCAATTGGTGACAGGCCAGTAGTACCAACTGAGTATGAACACACACCAATTGGGGGTACCGAAAGAAAACAAGGGAACAAACAACCTACCCACTTACATCCCAAGAAAAAGAAAAGAAAACAGGCAAGTGAGGTTCCTGCTGCTCACTTGTCTCAGCTATCAATTTCACCACAGCAAGTGACCCTACAGGAGATGGGTGGTCATTCTGGAAGGGCTGCCACTACTCCTACTAGTCCACTGACAGAGGAGGGAAGTGGTAACATCAATAAGACCCAACCAGAGGCAACTTCTACTGCTGAACCTAAGGGTAATGAAGCAGGTGAAGGTCCCACTACCAAGACAAAGGGGACTTCTGTTGATCATGCTAGGTATGAGGCAGAAGATGATTTTGTCAATGATTCATCTAGGAGGTCACACTTTGATGATGAGGAGGCTAGTACTTACATTGAATTGACGAATGTACAATTGACAATGGCTGTGGATAAAATTTGGGAGCGATTGATGAAAGAGAAGAAGGTGAATAAAGCTCAAGATGCTAAGCTGGTAGAGCAAGCTGCTAAGATTGTTGAGCAGGAAAAAGAAATTAATGATCTCAAAGAAAGGCTTGTTGTTATAGAAGCTTTATTGGTAAAGGACACTTTCAACAAGGGGGAGAAGAATGCAGAGGATATGTTCAATGATGATGTTTTTATGTATGATAATGAGATGAGGTTGTGGGTGAAACAGATGCTATGTCTAATGCTAACACTGAAGTATTGGAAGATGATATGCAGACTGAGATTGTTGAAAGTGTTATGCAAAAGACTGTGGAGAGGATTGATGGTGAAACAGAAGTGATTATTGATATAGAAGATGGTGAAGAAGTGGTACAACCAGTTGATGATTTGGTGAGTATAGAAACTGAAAAGATGGAAGGTGATGGTGATGATGCAGAGGCAGAGGGGGAGTTAAAGCCAAGATCAGATCATAAACTTACATATGGTAGGAAGAAATCAGTACCATTGTTCAGTATCAAAGCTAAAAAGATGGAAAAGATCAGAAAAGCCAAGTCAAGTAGTCCCACTGCTAAGGTGGCTACCACTGCTAACACTACCTCTGTTCATACAGAACCAACCACTGTTACTACAATTCCACAACTCACTGCTACCATAACTCAATAACCAACTGCTACAATAACTACTACAAACCCACCAACCACTGCTAGAACACTAGAAGTATCTTTTGTCATTAGAGAATCAACTAGATTGGATAAACCTGAGTCTAAGCTTCCAAAGATTGATCCAAAGACAAAGGCAAGGGTAAATTGGTAGAAAAGCCAAAATCAAAGGTCAAACTGGTACAAAGGAGCATTGAGCATGATCATAAATATGCATCGAGGTTACAAGCAGAATTGGATGAGCAGGAGAGAGTAAGAACAGAAAAGAAAGCACCTGAGGTACAGAGGTCAGTGTCTACTCAGAGGTCCATTCAAACTCCTACATCTGAAGTTGATGAAGTAGATGTTATGCTTGAAAATGGTCAGATTGTGAAGATGACCAAAGAAGCTAGTAGAGTATATGCTGAAATGAAAGAAAAGGGGTTGAATGATGATACTGTGTATCAAGCTTATGAAGAAAAGAAAAAGGGTAACCCTCTGCAAGTGGCTTTAAAGAAGAAAATTGAAAGAGAGAGGAAAGAGAAATTGGAAAAAGAAGCTGCTAGAAAAAGAGCAAAGAAACCAACAAGGGCTGAATTGAAAAATGATCTGGTGTGTAAGATAAGAGGAAATAGTATTCCTACATGTCAATTAAGGAAAATGTCTCTGGGACAACTGCAACAGTTGTATGATAATAATAATCCTTTTGTCAATCCTGAAGCAAAGAAAAGGTTAGAAAAGAAAAAGAAAGATGATGCAAAAATTCAGAGAAGATTACAGGAAAGATATGATCTGATTGATGAAGAGCTTGAGAAGGAAAAAGAATTAAGATTGAAGGTTGAAGGAGTTAGGAGATCTTTTGCTAAATTACAGGAGATGGATGATAATGTGTGTGATTTGGATAGGGATGAGGAGATATTAGAAAAGATGGTTATAATAAAGCCTGACAGATCAGAAAACATCAATTTGGATGATGAAGACTACTTTGAAATTATCAAGTGGGAAGCAGTGTTAATAGAGACTGATGCAGTTACTTATGAAATTAGGATTGAATGGAAAAATGGTGTTGTCAGTTTTCATAAGTCAATGCAAGATATTCTTAAAAGAGTAAACAGGTTTGATGTATATGATATGTATAAGACTGGCTTAGAAAAGGATGTGAAAAATCTTAAAGTTAGTCTTGAAAGGCATGTTTGGGAATGGATACAGATGATGTTTGAGCCTGAGGTATATGGAGAATTGTTTTTATGTGCTGAAGCAGTAGGCAATTGGAGACATTTTGTTAGAGCAGGTGTGCAGTTTATAGCTCTCAGAAATGGAAGATATATTTATATGTTGGATGAAAGAGACTATGTTCTTAGTATAGCATTGTTGAAGCAGTTGATTGCAAAGAAATTGCAAGTTGCTGTGAAGAATTCCAAGAGCAAAGATATAGTCTACAGAATAATGAATCAGTACAATAAGAGAGATAAATAGAAATTCAAAAGGTTCCAAATCTTCTACAAAAGAATAAAGCTGAATGCAGAAACTTAATGCAATGCAAGATTGATCAAGTTTAGGGGGAGATTGTTGGGATCTGAGCAGAATTGATCAAGTGTTGAAGACTTGCCACTGTTAGTTCAATTGATTGCCACTGTTAGAAGGAATGAAGACTAGCCACTGCTAGTATATTTGTAGCAGCAGTGCCACTGTCAATGTAATAACGCTTGGTGTTTGTAATGGGAACTTACTACCACTGTTGGTATAAAGTAAGTTACTCCCACTGTTAGTGTTATTTTGAGTCGGTTAAGTTTGTTAGAGATTATTATGGAATAGATATACATTCCATAGAAGTGTAGATTGTATAGGACTCTATGTATTATAAATAGAGATCTTGTAACCTAGTTTAGGTAGACAATATCATAGGTTACGATTAGCTTCAAGGTGAAAACCCTAATACAGCCGTGTATTCGTATTATTATTATCGTAATAATATTGAAGCTTTTGGTGATAATTATTTGTGTATGTTATTCAATCTTCTTGATAGTTAATAGTTATTCCGCAACTAATTAATAATTCAATTCAAAGCAACATAATAAAGATCTTTAAGGGATTATCAATCTACTACCCATTTACATGTAATTACCATATAGATAATCATAATCATAATTATTAAATTTCTCATAACATATGATTATGAGTTCTTTTATAAAATTAACCTAATACATAACCTAACCATATGTATGAAACATATATTAATTCATTAACTCTCTAACCAATCAATTTAATGAAATTAGGGTTTAACTTAACTCATTCAATCATCAATTAAATACGAAGGAAGGTTAGTAATACCTTTAGGATGAATAATTTGTAGTTATAACCTCTAATCTCTCAAACCCTATCTTCAATTTAGTGAATTTCCTTGTTTCCTTCAAGAACCGACTTACACAAAACCTCTGTACGTAATTTTCTTATTTTCAGTATTGGAGAATTAAAATAGAAGGATACAGAATCTGTGTTTTTATACTGTTAATTTCACCTAATCCCCTCAACTTATGACACTTGTCACATTATACCCCTTTGCTAACTAATTCATTAAATGATAAGTCCTATAACCTGGGAGACTAGAAGAAGTCCGTCGAATCTTTTTATTTTTAGAAGGTTTAAATAAGTGTCTGTAGACGCAAAGTAGTTACCATATTTTACACGGTTAGTCCTACTAACTTAAACAGTTAAAATAATATATTTTAAAGTTTTAAACTTACAGAATTTAGGGCGTTACAAATAATATAAAAAAAAACATTGCGATAATGAAAATAACACATAATGATAATGAAGCTCACACATATTAGATAAACAATTTTTTTTTATTTTGTTCCGCTTGACGATTAATTGATTTGTAGTATGTTTCACTCAACTCTAGAGTTGTAGTTTTGTTGTATGGTTTCCCCAAAACTTTATTGCTTTGGTGAAGTTCCAATCTAATTATTTTGGGAAGCCTTCTCTCTCTCTCTTCGATCAAGATGTTGACCTCGTAGGTCCATGGCAAAGATGTTGGTGTTTAGATTGTTTGGTAATGATTTTGGGAAGAATTGTTGGTATGTTGTGACATTTTTGTGTGTAAATTGTGTGAAATATTATTGTGGTTGTGTGTAAAAAATTGTGAGATTTGTGTGTATATTTCTAGTGTAATTGGTATAATTAATATATAAAAAGATTTTTTTTAAAAAAAACCAGATATATAGTAGTTATATATTTAATCTTTTTGTTTGATGGCTAAAAAGGGAAAAATTACAAATGGGCCCACCGACCCCACTCTCATTTCGTTGCCCAGCCCCACTGACGAGACCGTGCCAACAAAGTTGGTTCGTCGGGTCTCGTCGGATCGCAACCGAAGAATACCGCTGGCAGCGGTCTAACTACACTTTTAATCAATAAAATAAAATCCCTACTCATTAAAGTTTCTTTTGACTTGGTATTACATGGAAGTGAATTTTTTATTTAGGACAACGCAAAATAAAAAAGAAAATACTTAAAATGGGATGTAGGAGGTATATATTTATTGTAACACCCTCAAATTTTGGGTTGCAGAAGCGGTCGGATCGGGGTGTTACCAAATCAAATATCACAGCATAAGATACATAGCAAACGACCTCTAAATTAGACGTTTGAAAATAGTTGTACATTTCCGAAAGTAAAATTTATACAAGTTGCGAGTTCACAAAAATAATTTCAATACATAATTTGTAATAGGGTTTTTTGCCGAAAAATGCATCAATAGTTCTATTTTTTGCATTTTCGGGTATCAACTAATTTTTTTTTTTAAAATGAAGCACTAATCTAAAATCAACCATTTTCGGGTATTAGTTACCGTTTGAAACGGTTGCCGGTCAACATATCACATTGGGGTTTTCCGAAAAATGCATCAATAGTTCTGTTTTCTACATTTTCGTGTATTGACTAATTTTTTTTCCCTTAAAAATGAACTACTAATTTAAAATTAATGATTTTCGGGTATTAGAAAAAAATTAGTTGATACCCGAAAATGTAAAAAATAGAACTATTGATTCATTTTTTAGAAAAAATATATAAGTTTTTTGGTATCCGGTAACGATACCCGAAAATGATAAGTTTTAAATTAGTGGTTCATTTTTTGGAAAAAAAATTAGTTTATACCTGAAAATGCAAAAAACTGAACTATTGATGCATTTTTCGGCAAAAAACCCTTTGTAATACAAAAGTTATGCAGAGATATCAAGATGTTTGAAAACATGCGACTCGAGCTAGCATATCTTGTAGCAATCCTAATCCTGTTCGGCACCTGAGAACACATGCTAAAACGAGTCAGCTATAAAGCTGGTGAGTTCATAGGATTGTTAGTTGAAAACATAAAGTATAAACCTTGTATGTTTTGGAAAATGATTCAAAACCCACAATTTTGAATTGTATTGTTATAGTGTTGTAACATCAATGTGTATACAATAAACGAGGTATCTAATACCTAAGTAACCATGGCGTGTACCTAAGTATATAGAGAAAGTGGCAGTCCATGCCTAGATACCTATCCAATATAAGTATATCTACAAACGTGAGACATTACATGCCTAAGTACTATCGAGTAAGTGTATGACCGAGAATATCGAGGGTGTGGCAATCCATGCATAGATACCTATCAGGTATGAGTAAATTTACAAACGTGAGGCAATACATGCCTAAGTACTATCGAGTAAGTGTATGACCACGTCATATAATAACAAGTAATAATATTACTTATTCGGTAGTAGAATACTAGTGTTCCACCTGGCATAGTGTGTCGCTCGCAAGCTACATGTAAGTGTAGTCCCGCAGAACTATAATCGAGTATTTAGCCAAATACTGAGTTAACGACCTCGAGTGTAAGCTCGCCGATCCGTTAATGAGTGCAAATCTCGAGTGTAAACTCGCCAATCCGTTGATGAGTGCGAATTTTGAGTGTAAGATCGCCAATCCATGTTTTGTATCGCTTAACAGCGATATCATTTTGAATCACTTTACCATGATCTCGTTTTGTGCCCACTTTACCGTGGCATCGTTTTGTGCCCACTTTACCGTGGCATCGAACAGTGTTGCTCGCAAGCAATGTATGTAATTGAGAGTCGGCAATACCACAACATGCCCGACTAGAGTAATTTAGAGCCGGCAGTACTACGACATGTCTGACTATAGTAATCGTGTTTGTATAAGTGTATACATATCAATATACATAAGTAAGTTGTAGGTAGCACCAAGTGCTCGAGGTAGCATACGAGTATGTATATATATATAAGTCAAATCAACAAACACATCTAACGGTATCATGTAACACGTGAAAGTAGTTTAGTGTATCTAGGTATGTATATACAATACTTAGATATTAGTTGTAGCACAATGAGCCTTGGTATGAATAATCATCACCTAGTAGTTTTGTATTAGTATAAAGAATTATAGTAACGTACGTTACTAACGTATACTCCTAGCCTCAGCTTAACAAGTATATTGAGGTCCGTGATTAATGTTTACTTAAGTACAGTTCCATTCTAATAATCATGGAGTATGTTGGCAGACTTAGTTCCTAAAAGGAAGACTAATCATGTTACAAATCTAGTTGTTGTCCAGCGTAGCTAGAACTAACCAGTTCTAATATATTTGATAGTATTGTCCCGCGATAATATGTCAATGAATAGTGATAACTTAAGCAAGTTATGTAATGGTAATTGTATTTCGGCAACTTAGCAGTGTACAATGGTAACCTATCTAGGTTATGTAGTGATGTTGTTCTACAACAATATGATTGATGTAATTCCTAAGTATTACACATTTTCTATTACATAACAGTAATATAGTTAAGTGTGAATTATAAAAGTTTATCATTATAATTCGAAAAACAGTAATTGTGCATGCGTCTCACCCAGAAAACAGTAAAACAGTTGAAAGAGTGGGGCTATGAACTCACATATGAGTTGTCAGCGATCCTACGATACGTGTGTTGCTCGAATGGTAACCTCCTAGTGTCCTAAACATGTGAGGTTATATAAGTAAGAGACAAATCAGTTTGTCTAAACGAGTCGCGTAAATATTCATTTGTTGTTCAGGTTTGGAAACCATGTACAGTGGTCCGGGGGCAGCGCCCCTGGTAGCGGGGTCCAAGGGGTGGCAACCCCTGGCGGGGTCCAAGAGACAGAGCCCCCGGTCAGGGTTGAGCTGCCAGGTCAGCTTGGAAAATTTTTGTTTCTGCTTATGTTGCTTTAACAAAAACGTATTGAAAATTCAAATTCGGAAAATATTTGAGTTGAATTACAAGTATTGCAAAAGTTTGACCAAAGTTGACTGCGAAGTGAGTTTTGAGTTCGCTGCGAACTGAATTTCAGTTCGCTTCACAGTTCATTTCGCGGGTTGGTTTCGGTTCGCATCTCAGTTCGCAAAGTCAACTCGCAAGTTGACTTCGCATCTCAGTTCGCAAAGTCAACTCGAAAGTTGACTTCGCAGGTTCGGTTCGCAAGGCAGTTCAGTTCGCAGCACGATCTGCGAGCTGAGACGCATCTCAGTTCGCAGACGCAGCTGTTGCGAGATTTGGGGTGGGTTTCCATTTTTAAAGCGTTTCTAACCGATTTCTTGGATATATTCTTTTTGTGTGGATTCAATAACATGTTAATAACATAAATCAAGTGTTTTGAAGGTGTGAAATTGGGTGTTCTTACCAAATGTCGATTTCGAGCTCAAAAATGACGGATCGAGATGATGGAGATGGCGATGATGAAGATGATGTTGTTCTTCTTCTTGCTTCCCTATGATGATGATTCCCGATTTTGATGATGATGGTGGCGTTTGTGGTTGCGAGCCGAGAGAGAGGAAGAAAAGGATGTGTTTGGTGAAGAAAATGAAAGAAATGGAAGAAAAATGGGTATTAAATATGGGGGTGGGTTTGGGTTTGCAGGCTTGGGTCCACGGGTCTTGGCCGACCCCTCCGGGTCTCGGTAATTATATATAAAAGTTTTAAGTCTTTAGCATTAACACGTACTAAATACGAGTAATTAATGCTTAAGTTGGGCGCGAAAATTGACCCCTTTTTGACCGGGGTGTTACATTTATATATGCAATCTTATAGAATAGTTATCGGGTAAACATTTCATCAGTTATTAAAGTTTATGTGTTAATCAAGTTATAGTTTATTTTCATGTGTAAATAGAATGTAATAAAGGATGACAATCAAAATCACAACTTTAGTTTGTATGCTTATTTTTTGAATCAATTCGGTCCCTACTTAACTACATGATTTACAACTACTTATTATTGTTGTTTTGAGATACAAAATGCAAACAATAAATATATTACTAGAAATTATATAAATGGCAATAGAAACACTAAACATGATCAGTAAAGCAAAAATAAACTTAGAAACTCTATAAAGAAACAACAAAACTTAAAATTGAAAGTTTCATAATTACAAGTAAAAATAAAAACATATGATGATAAGTTAAAGATACACAAAACGTTGATGGTTTATATTATGACAAAAATTATGTCTTTAATAAATTTAATATCAATATGCCTATTGGATTTATTATTTTTCAAATTTCAAATATATCATTAATTGATTTGATCTATTTCATTAGTTTTGAAATTTATCAGCCTAAGACGTGATGACATGGAGGATTAATTATGAGAAAAAAATATGGAAATGACACATATGAATTTTGTGTACTTGCCAACTTTTGATTGAAGACACATAAGCGTAATAAGCATTATTAAGTCCACTTCTTTCCTATCTAATAAAAGGGGGTTTATGCTTATATCATGAAGCTAACTTGGCACCTCCTCAAATAATATCATTGCTGATGTGGCGTTTTAAGATGCAAGCTTTTTTCTCCTAATTTTGAGTTTTTTAAAAAAATTAATTCAACGTAATTTTGTGTTATTTTATAGACGTTGCAGCTACTAATAATAATTACGTTAGAAATTTCAAGACATACAACTTCCTTTTTTCAGTAAATGTATCAAGCACGCCTTCCTGCTTTGAAATTTCACTATATGCCCCTTTCATTGATTGTTGTTACAATCAAGAATTCAAATTTATCTCCTTCGTCTGATTAAAAATTCCCCATTCATAGTATTATCTATCTCCATCATTTGTCATCTGTAGTAAGTTAATCAATTAACCTTCTTCTCCAAGGAAATGTTTTAGAAATTGAATGGTATTTGTATGGTAGTAATTACAAGATATCATGCCTTGCATTGAGATTTTTATGGTATTAATCTGAGAGTCAATTTAACAATTTTTTTATTTTATTTTGGAGTTTGTTAGGGTTTTTAAGAACCGCGGATGTGGAAGAAATGTCTGGAAATTCGCTGATGTTGAATCTCCGGAAGACAAGGTACCAAAGGTGATCCTTGCTTTTATTTTTTTTCTTCGTTCTCTGTTTCTTCGCTTCATCTTTTTCCTTCAAACTACGGTCTTAGACCAGAGACAAATAAAGAAGAAAAGAAAGATTGGATAAGCAAGGTACATGTAATTTCATCTCTAGGGTTTGATAATGCTTGCGTCCTCTTCAAACTTTTGCCTATTCTCTACTTTTTAGTTTTTTTACAAGTATATTGGATGGTTTTGTGTAGATAGAAAAGAAAGGTACTTCAGAATTATGGATAAATGAGATTTTCGACGAAGCGCGCAATACGTGTTTGATGAAATTCCTAAGAGAAACAACTATTAAAGTTATAGTTCTTTTGATTTTGATGCTCTTGCATTGTGTTTATTGGGTGTGAACAATTAGCTTTTAGTTGTAACTCATCTCACTGCCATGTATGAATTTTAAATCAAAGACCACTTGATTTACTCTTTGATTTGTTATTGAGTTGACAATTTGATATATAGCCATATAAGGAGATGTGTTCATGCCAATCTCATTGATTTATTTTAGTTGTTAGCCTGGTAATGAAGCTACTGGTTATGGATTGGTAATCTTTCTCCTTCTTATGAGCTTCTGCAAGTTTTTGCATTAATGATTAATAAGGTTTTAACAGAATGGAGTGGATTTTACAGGTTTTCTTTTGTCACTTTTGTTAGGCTTTATTCATGATTAGTTAAGACATGCATGTGTGAATTGCTTTTTAATCTTGAATGCCACTTTTTGTGATTGTTTTTTAATTTGCAGCAGGTGTACTGATGTTTCATAATTTGTTTTTCCTTTTTTCTTTTATGCAGGTTTGAAGTTGGACCAACGTAATTTTATTGTAGGTATGACGTATGACATACTATGAGTCTTATGCAGCCTAATTTTCAGAAGAATGTTTAATGGTTCCAGATCTAGGTCTATTACATCGAGCTTTAAATTTCACTTTTTTGTTTCAATATTAACATGGTTGGCAATAAATTAACAAGAAAAATGAGTTACTGTCAAGGTTGCTTCAATAAATGAGTTATTGTAGGCTTTCAAAAATTCCAAGGTTTGCATTGCTTATGGAATTAGAGGGCAGGACTTGACCATGCCCTTTTAACTCTGTTACGCTACAACTGTGCTGCATGTGGGATTAAAGTTGCTCAGTTTGAAAATGCGATTGAGGATTACACTGTGGCCTTGAATATGTGTCTCTCTTATAGCAGCACAAGATTAAGATGAGGCAGCTGCAATGCTAAGGTGAACCACCCTGAACTCAAATACATAATGTTTTTTATCATGTGCTTAATTCTTTAAAGATTTTAGCTAATAAGTTTCGTTTTCTTTTTTTCTTGAAAAAAAAGATACTGTTACCTTTAATAATTAATCAAAGATTGGTGTATGAAGCTTGCTCTTATAAAGTTTTATTGGTAATTTAAAGTTATGTAGGCTGATAAATTTTAGTTTATGATAATATTCTCTTGCGGAACATGCAATTAACTATTATCCATGTATATCTTGTGTGTTTAGTGTCACACCCCGTCTAAAGCGGAAACAACGGGGTACGACTGTGATAGGATCATAACACATCATTATAAAGAATTATACATGAAATAAAATTTCCAATGTGTCATGATGCCAATAACATGAATGACGGTTCATGTTATGCATACATTTCATCAATGAATTCAAATACTTACAACAAACGTACACTACAGTAATAAGGCAAAACATGCCTTCACAAACAACCATGATGTACCACAATTCTTGATATACTCTTAATGAAACCCTAAAGGTCCACTAAGTTCTCTTGTCCTCTGCTTTCAGTCCACTAGTATAACCTGAAAAGATATGCTCAAAAACGTTAACATGAATGTTGGTGAGTTTCGTAGGTTTGAAACCAGACACCAAAAATAAAACTTTTGCTGTGATGATAATAAGTTAGGACAATGCATATAGAAATAGTACACAAGTGAAATTATCTAACCAAACATCTCCACCAACCGTCATCACCCCACAAAGGAGTATGACCCAACAAAATCATGTGTATGCGTGTAACATCCTCGCGTCGGGCCTGGTAATTTTCTATTAAAATTGAATATTTTATTAATTAGAAATTACTTGTTATTAATTGTTATTGAAAAACTTAGGTGAATAAGTCTTAGGACTTATTGTGACTAATGAAATATTAGTTGTTTTAAATTACTGTAGTTGACAGTAAAATAAAATAATATTTCTCGCAAGTGATTTTACGGTTCCAGACAATAGATTTGGAACGGGTATAAAATACCCAAAGTTGAGTCGGTGTAAATAAGGAATTAACCCCTTTTACTGTCATTTTCCCCCAATTTTCACTTCCCTTCAAGAACAAGAACACAACTACAATTAGATTAATCAAGGTGGAAATTGAAATTGTGAACTCTTACTTGCTTGCTATCTTCCATCTTCTTCTTGCTTATATCATCTTCATCATCATGTAAGTAATTGATTGTTTATGAACTTAAACTTTGGTTAGGTCACATATGAAATTGATGAATTAAATTAGTTATATGTGTTTAATGTTGATAAAAAAAGTATTAGCTAATGATAGTAAACTGATTTCTTAGCTCAATTTGTGATTTATTTGCCATTGAAATGTGATTCAAGCTCATCTTTGATGTGTAAAGAATTTAGCTTGAAAATTGTAGTGATTTGTGTTTGAATAAGTTATTGGATGTTAACTAGTCGATATATGATACTCCTTTGTGATTTGTAGTGTGGTTTGAGTGATTTGGTACTTGAAAATTTGGGTTTTTGAGTTAGGATACGAGATGGAAATGTGCAGGTCAAGAACTGAGTTTTCTGGGTTTCGGGGAATAGCCGATCGGCTATACATAGCAGATCGGCTATGCTAGTGCAAAAACTCAACAGAAATTAACCCAGGAACAAAATGGACGAATTTAACTAAAGAAACCGATCTGCTTTACAAAGCAGATCGGCTATGAAAGAAAAGTCGAACGGCTATGTGTAGCCGAACTGCTAGCTTAGTTCAAAAGTGCAACAGAACTTGACTTAGGTGAAAAGGCTTAAAAATCAACTAAAGAAGCAGATCTGCTAAGGTAAAGCAGATCGGCTTTGATTCAGAACAGGATCAATTCAGTTTTAATTTGTGTATCAATCACAAATGTACAAGTAATATATATATATATATACAAGTTGTGTGATTACTTGTATAACAACATGATTCATCTAAGGTTGTTGATTAATGACAAGTTATTAACTTGTGTGTTTTGTGGTATTTCAGATACACCAAAAGCTCAGTGAATAAAAGCTGAGTGTGGAGATTTCAAGGGTGTCGGTGAGAAAGCTCACCATTTGATTTAGTTGAAATCATTTGATTATTACTAGTAATCGTAGATATGTTGATGTTGTTGATTATTTATTATATTTTGTTGATGATAAATCTATGTGTTATGTGGCCTTCGGGCATCAGTTGTTAATGAGGTCAACGAGTTGATGAACTGTTGGTTGGGCTAGCGGGTTGTTGTATGAATGATACAGAGTTGTACTTCATTTGTTGTGTGTATAGACTCTGTATCTGAATGTAATCACCGCTAGCTATCGGTCTCGTCCGTATGGCCATACGGATATGGTTGGGTAAGAGTTCTTGGGGAGCCTCCCGGGTATTATGGTTATCCCCAGAACCACCGATCCTCATTAAGTATTTGTGATTGTTGATTGTTGATTGTTGATAGTAGTATTTGCGGATATTAGAAGTAATTAAATGATGAAGCTAAGTTGAATGTTGTGTGATGAATTTACTCACTTAGCTTCGTGCTAATCCTTCGTTGTTACTTCTTGCAGATTTTGATAAAATGTGGGTAGCAAGAAGTTAATGAAAAAGGCGAGGAATGTTTGAAGATTATGCTACTCTGATCATTTTGTGTTAAATCAAGTTTGTTTAAGTAATGCCCCGAATAGTGAAGTTGGTTAACACTTTTGAATAAATATAATGTAACCATAAACTGATGTTGTACATTATAAAGGTGATGTAGTAATCAAATGTATGTTTTAAATACTTACGCTTCCGATTTATTAATATAATATTGCGTGGTTAAAAGAGGGGCGTTACAATGCGGTAGCTACCCATAAATGACCTTCAATGTACACCTAAGCATACATTAGGTACTTACCCTCGAAAGAGTAAGGCCTTTGATAAAAACAACTGAATCATGACCTTAAATGTATACCAACAATACACATGAAGTACTTACCCTCGAAAGAGTAAGGCCTTTGATAAAAAGGAATACAACAACCAATGCATATAAGTCACATAGTGTCACACATTTCAAGCATATGTCCAAAATGAATGTATTCACAGCATGAAAAATAATTGATAAAACATGTGAGCATACTTTTCCCCCGATTTTAAAATATGTAATGAAAACGGGGCCACGAAAACTCACCTTGAATACTTAAGTAGATATCACCCTTAAATGAATCTACCAAACACCCTTTGCCAATCTACAAATGAATATATATGTATACGGATTACAACCTAGACATATCTATGTCCTTCCATTGTATCCCAAGTCCAAACCACCTCTACTAAGTTTCCTCACAACCAAACCTCATGTGTTTTTACAAAAATCAACCCCATTGTGAAATTCAGATTCTGTCCACAAAACTTCGTACTGCTTAACCTATTTTTAAACATGACCAAATGAAATCATTTGACTTCACAAATTTAACCAGTGACACTTAAATGTGTTTAGAATAATCTGTAATTTTTTCAGAATTAAATATTATATGTTACTATTTTTAAAAATTCACTCAAACAACCTGCCCAAAAATAACAACACTTTCTGAGTACTAAAAAGTCCCAATTTATTAAAAATACTTTAAAACTTTAAATGATTTTAATATTTTTACACATTTAACACTTTAAAATTATTTCAGTAAAAATTTCAAGAATTGGTTCTTTATTTAACCTACGTTTCAAAAATCGACAAGTTAACCAAAATCAAGAACTGAAAAACTCAGATTTGACATTTGATCTTGTAAAATCGTTCTGACCAGCTTAAACTCAAAATTTTGACACGAAACCAACACCATTTGAAAGTAGACTAAAAATACTTATGTTTAGACTCTTGTTTCATCATAAATTGACCAAGTTACAAGCTTTCCAAACCAAAAACACAATCTGTCCAGATTAGGGTTTATAGGAACTCAACCCTAATCACATATATGAACAATCCAAAACGTCAACACAATCATATTTTCTCGATTCTACCAACTTATATACTGATTTTATTTATGTCCTAATGATTTTAATCGCTAGGATCACAATGGAATTGAACCGAACATAACCGACAACATCGTAACAATCGAAATATGTATAAATGAACGAAATCGGATAGAGATTATACCAAGTACCGATGATCCGCACGATAATCGTTGTTAGAATCTGTAATATGAATGTTTTATAAGAATCAAAACGTTCCTTGCAATAAGAAAATGAAGGAAATGAAGATTTAGAACACAAAAACTTACCGAAAACACGAATACGCGAGTTCTCGATCAATAGAATGGATTAGAGGATGATTATTTGAGTTCTTAGGGTTTGGATTCTGAATATAGACTAATATTTTCGTTCTTGGACATCTGGAGTCGAATAATAGGGTTTAGAAATCATTTTTAGGGTTAACCACGTTTATATACTAATAACTAAAAGTTTCAGAAAATTCGTGATACACTGCAGCAGTTTACAAAACAAATTTTATAAAATAATCTGCTTTGTTTCAGAGGCCGAAACCTTAAAAATATATGTAAAACATCGATATCTACAACTTTTTAGTTTTAGCCGAATCCTGAAAACGATTCTCAGTAGGTCAAAACGGCCTCTGAAGTCGACTACGAAAATAAATCAACATAAACTAAAAAATTTCAGTTTAGGTTTTTGTTTATAGTTTTAGGGTTACTCGAGTTTGAATGGGTTGGGCCGGTCAGATCCTCCAAGGAGGAATCTGGGACGGTTTTTTTTGGGCCAAACAAAAATACATAGAAAGTTGGGTCACACGGTCCAAAAATAATTGATACTATTTGTTTATTTTACGTTTTGCTTTGTATCTCCTTCGTTACACGTCGGATTGAGATGATTCTTTTTGCGTTGGATTCACTTTTTAAAAACGAAAACTTTGATGTAAAGAAATCATTGAAATTGGTACTTTCACAAAATGATTTTTTTACGGCTTGAACTACAATAACGGTTTGGTGACGGTTATCACATTTAGTTTGGTCATTTGATATTAACTGTTTAGTTAGGCCAATAAATATAATTATGTAGTGAGAACTAATATATTACTATTGGTTTTTTGTGTGTTTATTAGTTGGTGCAAACAGGTCCATTACATGTCTTTGTATGTGCTCCTTATACCTCGCTGAAAATGTACGTGTTATAACTTGACACGCCCATGTTGCCATTTGCTTTTTAATCTCGAATGCCACTTTTCGTGATTGTTTTTTTAATTTGTAGCAGGTGTACTGATGCTTCATAATGTGGGTTTCCTCTTTTCTTTTATTGTAGGTATGAAGTTGGCTTGAACAAATCTTCTATTGTATGGACTATGTTGTGTGCAATGAAAAGTGTCAACTTCACAAGTGTTCCATTAGAGTTTTTTTGGGTGTGAGCCAATCAGTCTATTTATAGCAACCAAGGGTGTTTTAGTATCACAATGTTACACACTTAGATATCTTCTATGAAGCCCATAGAAGTAATTTTGTCTCCAAACTTTGATTATTGTCCTATCATAAAGTTGAACGTGTTATGGAGTAATATTTTATTGTGCTTAAAGTTTCAACCTATGGAGAAAAATGGAGGATAAGTTGGTCACTTGAAAGATAGTGTTCATCCTAAAAAAAATATTTACTAATGTTCTGAAACCCGGGTTTCAAGTTGACCCGGCCTAGTGACTGTGTTCGGTTCAACCGGGGTTCAACCAGTTGAACCGACGATTGACCCGGTTTCCAACAAATTTTCATTAAATAGATATCACTAACGAGTAATAAAAGTAAAATCAATTATTTTACAAATAACAAACAAAATTGGTAAATCATAACGAGCATTTCAAAAATTGTATAAATTTACATTAATTTCCTACAAAACTAAATTTTACGTCCATTTTCTAACTTCATTTCCTACAATACTAAACAATAACACATAAATACCTTTCTATTGAAAAACTGGAATGTTATAAGCATTAGAGTTTGATAATTCATCAGTCAAATAGTAAAAACAAAAAAAAATAAAATAAGATCGAAAACATCAAACCTGCCCGGACCGGGTCACCGGTCCGACCGGAAAACCCGGCGGGCGAACCCAAGTCAAAAACCACCCCAAACCCGCTCCTAGTTGACCCGGTCCCTTCCCCGGGTCCCGGTCCGACCGGTCGAACCGGCCGAGTCAACCCGGGTTTTAAAACATTGATATTTTCTAATTTCTACATCAAAGCCTATTATAAATTAAATATAACAAAAAGAATAATTGTGTGCTTATGTTATCTTTTGCACTTTATGATTATAACGTGAAAATGTCATACTACGTATATGATTTGACATGTACTTTTGATAGTGTTCAATAAAATGTATTATAACATATATGTATACTAGTTTTTAAGCTCGTGCGATGCACGACTAATAATTATAGGAAGATGAAAAAGATTGGGGATACGTACATATATAGTCAAATATACATAAATAACTAAGGCCATTCCCAACCCAAAAACTAACTGACTGAAACTGACAGAGCCACATCAGCACCACGTCAGATTTTTCAGAAAACTGACTGAAACTTACTGAAACTGACAGACTCCTCCTATCCATGCTCCATCACTTCATTTTTCTGAGACCCTGACCAATTTTTTTATCAACTAAAATACAATTATTTAAATAAAACACAATATAACTTAAATAAAACACATTTCATTGAAAATAAAAATTACAACAATTCCTAAAAAATTAAAAGAACAATAAACTTAAAAATAAAAAACACATTTCCTAAACTAATAAAAATTACGAGAAATCCTAAAAATTAAAAAGTACGATACAATACAAAAAGCGATGGATCACTTCATTTTTTAATTTTTTTATTCAAACGATACAAAACAAAAAAAACAAGTAAATGGGTCCCACATAAAGCGATGGATCACTTCGGTTTACCGAAGCTCAAAACCGACGGAGGCAACCGATAATGTGGTGCCATCCCTGTCGGTTCGTCGGTTGCTCACCGACGGGAGCCGACGAGCTGGGTTGGGAGGAGCCTAAACTAAGTACCTACGTATTGATATATTATAGTTTAGAAGAAATGTAGACTCTAACACTATACAAACAACATGATGTCTGATTCATCGAAGTGATTCTACACATTAATAATGAGTGATAATGATAAATACCTTAATATTATCAAATACCGAACTTTCAGGAAATGACATATTAAAACCCGTATTAGTTTTTTAACCTGTTCGACGCACATGATGATTCATATTCAACCATTCTCGATATTAATTTGCAAAAACAATTTATCTTATATAAACAACACAAAACAACAATGAGCACGTTGATAAACCACGTGAATGATGAGTAAAATATATAATTAATCAAGACAAAAAACTTTGTATAAAATAATGTTTAGTTAGAAGATAAACTAATCATCAAGAAAGCAAAGAGTAGACAATGAAGTTTTTTCTTCATGATCACCTACTGATGAGCTGCTCTCTATTACTTGTTTATTAAACTAATCAAATTTATCATGAAAACATGTAGAGAGTAATAAGATCGGAATGCATATAAATCTTTAATTTTTGAAGAATTATTAAAGGATTTGCTAACGTGTGCCCCCGTGGCACACGTTAGGGTGCATTTAATGAAGTCGAAATTTCCTTAAATATTAATATTTACATTTAATACTCATTAATTCAATCTAATTATTTCTTTTTGATGCATATATTAATTACAAATTATGTTATTTAAGTAAATTACAACTTTATTAAATGCACCTTCGCGTGTGCCATAGGGGCACACGCTAGCAAAACCCAATTATTAATTATATAGAAATATATATTAGGAATAGATATCAAGTGAAACAAAAACGCCTATTATTTAATTAATTAATAGGTTGAAATTATATTTTATTGAATTTTTTCTATTCAAATTTCTTGAAAAATTGATACCCATTAACCAATCAAATTCTACAATTCTACTAAACTTTCAATTAACCAATCAAATGCTATAATTTATCGCGTGTAGCATGGCATAAACAAGAGACCATTTATGTTATTTTTTCAAAAAAAACAAAACAAAAATATTACTCTTTCACCTCAATTAATATGTTCATTTTGACAATATATAATTAATTTTATTAGTTATATTCTATACCAATCAAATAATATTTCTACCTATTCTGATATCTTTTGAATTTTGAGTATTGTAATATTAAAGCTGACAATTATTTGGAACAACAAAAACAAACACCTTCCACGTACTAACGTAGTGCATTATTTGATTATTTTCAAGTAAGCATCAATCGACAAAAACACCCCAAGTTCGTTTTATGCTTCTTAATTATGGAACAACATTAGCAATATTTAGAAAATTAGTTTCTACATAGATGATCGTTAGCTAACAAATCATTCACTCACTGGTTACCATTTACAAGTTCTTACAAGTTCCCTTACACAGTTACACTATTGGCTACTCGTATTATATTTGTGTGCTATGTTTTCCAATTGTGGTTTCTTTTATTTTTATTTTTTATGATAAACTGTTTAAAAAGGATGCATGGTAAGTAATTAAGTTACGTGAACTTGCAATGTTTTTTTAGAGTTAAAGATAGAAATTAATACTAGATGTGACTGTTGATATAAGATCACTGCCAACGACTCTAGATTTGTGCTCGTTCGACTATCACCACAAACAGCTTCCATGACGCCATGACTTTTTTTTACCTTCATTTCCCCCCTTTTTTGTGTGTTCACCATTGAAACATAAAAACTTGGATAAATTTGTTAATTAATAGTGGCATGTTAGCATAGTGAGTATTTTTGTGTGTTTCATACTCTTTCATTGGTGTCTAATCATGATCTAACATCTAGTTTTGATTTGGTACTAGAATTATGCAATTACTCCAAAGAGTAGAAGATGAAAATACTAAATGTTCCATTAAATATAGAGGTGAAGCCATTTTTATTTTATTTTTTTAATGTAATATTTTCTTTATTAATAGTATTGAAAAGGAATATATGGAAAATGACTTTGACAACGCGTTTGTCTATTTTTATATTCAAATTTCGCTAACCTTGACAAGAATCTACACATTGTCAAAGAAGACAACCTCATTAGTACTATAAATTAAAAGAAAAAAAAAATTATAAAATAATATATTTAAATACTACAGTGGAAAAACTATATGTGAAAACCAATTCTCAGACGAGACCTCAAAAACTAAGGGCGCGTTTAGTTACAATTTTTTTCTCATTTCTTTAAAGAATGAGAAGTATTTTACTTCTTAAGAAATGCATAGAAAATCTAGAATACGTGTTTAGTTGTAATTTTGATGTTTTATTATAAAATTTTACTGGAAAAGTGAGTAGTTTTCTGTAACCAAATGCACTCTAAGTTGCACACCGGAAGCGAACTCAAGCTTTAAACAAGTTTTATTATAAATTGTGGTGTGTGATCCGGTAGTTACATTCTGAGAGAAATGAGGAACTCAAACTCTAAAAGAGGAATATTATAAAATGTGATGTGAGATCAGGTAGCTGCATTTGGAGAGAATTGAGGAGTAGACATTCATCAATCGTTGACTTATGTTATCAACGCCCCAAATACATTGCATTTTAACAAAACCTTCTTTCATGTAATATGTACTGTTGATAAGATTTTAGAAATCAACGTATAAAATGGCCTGTCACTTTATTTTTTGAGACAAATAAACATATTATTACGGTGAGGAAAATAAAAAATGATCAAAATAGGCTCGACTCGATCACCTACATACTGGCCCACAATGAGGAATTTTACGAGCTTCATTGGTTGGTGTTCAACATGGGCCTATGTGCTAGGCCAGATTAATTATTATTATTATATCCATAAAGATTGACATTCAAGAAGTTTTTATTCATTAATATATGATTGTTTTTTGTGCGAGTTATATGCTGCTTCGTTACTACAAATTCAAATAGGTAATTAAATGGTGATAATCAAAATGAACGTATTAGTGAAATAAAAAAAGTTCTCTAAGTATTAGTGATATTTTTTGTTGGTAAGACATCACATAGACCGAAATTATGACAATAATGAACAAGTTGGAGATGTTAGCAGATATATTAGCCCACAGCCCACTAATTATATTACTGGGTTTGGCCCACTAGTAGATTTGGGTTTCCTATTTAGTTGTATCACGTTAATGAAATATGAATGAAAAGTAATACCAATTAATAGTAATACCATAATACCCGCACAATGTAGCGAAAATATATTATAACTCAATAGTAATAGTAATTGTATATATAATTGTGTTTCTATATTCTGATGTATTACTTATGATGATGAATCGATAATGCTAATTTAGTGCGTAGAGTTAAAGATCCGGATTGAGGGACTTAAGAGTATAATATTGATAGAAGTTATTAGAATATGAGAATTAAACATTTTAAATTTGGAAATGTTGAATATCAAAATTTTAAGATTTCTAAACATAGAGTGGTAAGATGCGTTATATGTAACGTAGATAGACATATATTGATTTTGTATTTGCGTGAGATGTCCAACTTGTGATATTGAGGTAGAGCCCGTGATATAATTTTCATGGCGGAGTCACATTATCATGAGCGATTTTCTTCTTGGTGCAATAGAAACTGAAGCACTTGCTAATGTTACAAGTGAAACAATTATGGATAGTTTTCAAGGAAAGAATAAAATGTAAGGGACATTTATACTAGAAGGCGATCAATCAATGTTATATTTCGGTATTTATCTTGTGCCATCAGTGACCTAAATTCCCGATCAACGCTTCTTGGATTGTTAAAAGCTCTGAGAAAGCGTTTTTTGATGGTGTATTATCACACCCCCTCGACGTCTAAACCATTACAATGTCTAGAACATTACAAACTCGGTTCGAAGGTATAATGTACATCCTAAATGTAATACTACCAAGTCATCGTTCATAGTTCATACTTGGTGCCACATTTGAAAGATGTATTATTACTACTGTCCTTGGTCTATTGGGTGTGGATTTGATTAGTACACGACAGGTTGGATACCAGCAAAACGTGGCCGGGGTATATTCATAAAATTCAACTCCATCATGTCAACGTGAAACCCTCTTCTTGAATTATTTTTAAAAAATATTTGAACTTAAATTATATTTTTTATAAAAATAATAAGAATACCAAATAATCATATCCTTTATTCCATGACATAATTTCTTGCTCCCCTCCCACAATCAACATATTAATTGACATTGGATGGTAAGTTGGTAATCGGTGTTTGGTAATATTCTGCATGTATTTGTTTATATATATATATATATATATATATATATATATATATATTTCAATAAAGATTTAAAAAATAAAGATAGATAATGACTCTTATTTCGGTCATGCATAATGAAGGCTAGGTTAATTAACGTTCTTGTTATATACGGCATCAATCTGATTAACTAACTTCTTCTTTGTTTTACATTTTATTTAATGAAGAATATCTTACCAAGACTTTTTCATGGAAAACTTCAATATAAAACCTACCCACATTCTCTTACTAAATCTTTGCATACCTATTTTCATTTTTTCTAAAAGTCAATTATTGAGCCTGCATTGTAGGCTTAAGAGATAGTTATGTCCGATACCACGAATAAGTACGCCTGTGGCGTATTTGGCGTAGTTTTTGGACGAAAGCCAAGACGATCAGCCTCCACAGGATCACTAGATATTGTTGACGATGTGTCCGACTTACCTAAAACTCCAAGCAGCCAAAAGTCTGATTCAAGAAGACGAAAAGGGTCAAGTGGTGCATCCTTTGATTATTCATCGAGCACGGAACAAGTCCAAAAGAAAGCGGATGTTGTGCCCGACTTGCCTAAGACTCCAAGCAGCCAAAAATCTGATTCAAGAAGACGAAAAGGCTCAAGTGGTGCATCATTTGGTTATTCATCAAGCACGGAACAAGTTCAAATGAAAGTGGATGTTGTCCCCGACTTGCCTAAAAGTCCAACCAGCCAGAAATCCGATTCAAGAAGACGAAAAGGCTCAAGTGGTGCATCATTTGGTTATTCATCAAGCACAGAACAAGCCCAGATGAAAGCGGACGTTGTGCTTGATTTTCCTAGAAGTACAAGCAGCCAAAAATCTGATTCAAGAAGAAGAAAAGGGTCAAGCGATGTATCATTCGATTCTTTATCAAACGCAGAACAGGCCCAAAAGAAAGCAGATCAAATCATTTCTAGAACGAAGGCCACCCCACCATTGTATGTTCCGCCTCAACAAGAAGTTAAGAAAAGTACACCTGAGGTTAAGGTCAGGTCAATTGGGCCAGGAATCGGGCCAAATGGTCAAATTGGTCCACGTGGTCAACAACATTTCCAAAGCAATGGTCATAACAAAAAGCTTCCCCAAGGGTCACTTGGGATTTCAGGAGAGCTTGAAACCATGATCGACGAGCAGCAGCGCTCAAACTATGCTGCCAACATGAAGGTTTTTGGAAATTTGGGTAACTTAGGGAAACCAAATTTAAACAATGTCAATTATCAACCAAGAAACGATCAAGAGGAGCGATCTTTGCCGAAAGGGATGGGAAATATAACTAGGAAGCCAACTAAAGAGTCTCAGAAAGCACCAAAGCCAACTTCTTATTGTAGGGCTCTTTCTACAAGAATGGACCCGGAGAAGTTGAAGATTATGGGCAATGAAGATTATAAGAACGGGCGATTTGCTGAAGCTTTATCACTTTATGATGCTGCAATTTCAGTTGATCCTGAAAAAGCATCATATAGAAGCAATAAAAGTGCAGCCTTAACTAGCTTAGGGAGACTTTTAGAAGCAGTTTTTGAAGCTAGAGAAGCAATTAGAATTGAACCTTTCTATCAAAGGGCTCATAATCGTTTAGCCACACTATATCTCAGGTATTCATTGATCATAACCTCCTTTTTTTTCCTATATATATATTGTTATGATCGATATGGCACTAACAAATGTATACAGTTTTTTATGTTTTTTTCCTAATAAGAAAGTTTAGGCGTTTTAAAAGAGGGATTTATGTATAAACTACAAGATTTCTTGAAATTTTGCAAACTTAAGTATGTGGAATTCTAGGCTTCTAGGCAATTTATTTACATGTTTTAGTATGAAGTTTTAATTAAATGTCTACTTTTTAAAATGCATACATCTACAAGTGATTTGTAATTATGTTCTGAAGGTTGTGTAGAAATGATTGAGTTGTTGCAATGCATGTGTCGTTCTGAGTAAAATGAATCTGATTACAGATTAGGAGATGCGGACAAAACAATGCGCCATTATAAACAGGCTGGGTCAGAAGCTGAGCCTGACCTAATATCAAAAGCCCGGAAACTTCAGGGGCACCTTAACCGCTGCAACGAGGCAAAAAAACAAAGAGATTGGAACAAATTGATAAAGGAGACCAGTCTAGCTATATCTGCAGGTGCAGATTCCGCACTACAGGTAATTATATAGATCAAACCATTGTTTATTAGTTTTAACATGAAAAATTCAGAGACTAATATTGAGTGTTTTTGGTTGATGGAAATTATATAAAGATATATACCCTGAAAGCCGAGGGTTTATTGAAGTTGAATAGGCATCTAGAAGCAGACCAAGTGTTGAGCAGTGCACCAAAGTTTGACGCAGATGACTGCATCAAGTTTTATGGCCCGATCACCCAAGCTTATTTAATGGTTATACGTGCTCACATTGACCTGGCAGCCGGCAGGTACATTTTGATAGTCCTGTAACGTTTACTTTATCATAAAGGTTTAGTACCTGAAAATGCAACTAATTTGTACCTGATATCTATTGTGTATACGCAACTTACGTATGTTATTTTTAATGCATCAAACTTTCAAAAATAGTGTTTTAATGTAATTTGGTGACGTGTGATGATTTGTCAAACTCTCTGGATGCCATGTGGCACCTTCAACGAGTGACACATCAACAAATTACATTAAAACACCCCTTTTGAAAGTTTGATGCATTAAAAATAACATACGTAAGTTGGGTACACACAATAGATATCGGGTACAAGTTAATTACATTTTCAGGTACGAACCCCTTATTATAACCGAGCCAAATTGTAAGATTACAACATTGTACTTTTTTGTTTTGTTTTAAAAAGCGACCACGACAGTATACTGTTCTGTTTGAAACATGCTTTTTGTTTGATTTGTCAAAGTTAGATAAATTTATAAGACGAAAGTTTGTTCTGAACATTACATCATCTAGAAGTTTTTCAAACTGATATGTCATCTTGATGCTTATTAGCACTATGTACAATTCATCAAAGACATTCTAAATTACAAGCCAATTAGAATTCGACAACGGTTGATGTTAGTCCATTGTCCATTACATAATTCAAATGGTTGGTATATTTGACATGGTATAAGATACCATACAATTACCTGTTACCTTTAAAATATATAGAGGGACACCAACCATAAGTTTGAAATGTTACCAATTTGACAAATATTGAACACTTCAAGTCTTCAAGCTTGTTAGGTAATATTCTTATTGAACTGGTCATGGTATATACTAGCATACTCAAATACAAAGTTACCAGTAAACTTTATACCAAATTATATAACTTTTTCCCAAGAAAACATGTGAGTGATGTACATCCTCTCTTAACTGAGAAAACGATATTTTTGATCATAAAGTATTTCTTTAATATAAATGAAATTATTGCAATCTCTAGGATTGACGATGCAGTTGAGGCAGCTCAAATGGCAGCAAAGATGGACTCGAATAATAAAGAAGTGAACGTAATAGTAAATCGAACAAGGGCAGTAATGGGTTCTAGGTCCAAGGGAAATGAGTTATTCAAGGCTTCCAAATACTCTGAAGCTTGCATTGCTTATGGGGAAGGACTTGACCATGACCCGTACAACTCTGTATTGCTCTGCAACCGTGCTGCATGTCGAACCAAACTTGGTCAGTTTGAAAAAGCCATTGAGGATTGCACCGTGGCCTTGAACACACGTCCCTCTTATAGCAAAGCAAGACTACGACGAGCTGACTGCAATGCTAAGGTGAACCACCATTACACAGAATCCATGTTTCTGTTTCTTTTTTTTGGTGGGAATGTGTATACTGTATAGTTTATGTTACTGACATTTTTATTTTTTTCCGTGTGTATACAACAGTTACGGAAATGGCAAGCTTCCATAGACGATTATGAGGTCTTAGCAAGAGAATCACCTGAAGACGAGGAGGTGAACAAAGCCTTAAAAGAGGCTAAGGATCAGCTAACGAGACAACGAGTTGATGGAAATGAAAATACAAGCGTCGTCGTCGCCATATAACAAATATTGTTTGGATATAATAATTTTCTGTGATTAAGCTTTTGCTCATTCTTTTTGGCCATCAAGAAAGAAACCAAGCTAGTCAATGAGTATGTACTTACAAAATAATAACTAAAGCATTTACTATCATTTATATCAATGTATATTTCTTGTGCATACCCACACTGTAATTTGTTTTGCAGATATTTGTTAATTGTCAAAGTATCAAGCACATTTACGATTTTAATGACAATTTTTTTTTAAACCTGATGATATAAAACAATTGCTTGACCAAGTAATTAAGTAGCTTTATATATATTGGAAATTTGGAATTAACAGAAAGAATAACAAGCTAAAAGTTTTTATAATCGGCCCGGCCCGGCCCATACCCAATTTCTAAAAGACCCTCCTCTTATTCATCGAAAGCCCACACTCAAAACTTTTGAGTTTTAAACATGATGTATTTTTTTTAATGTTTTTTCGAGCAAAGTTGTCGTTTTAATGACTTAAAACAAGGGAAAAACATTTGTACGGTAGTACCTTAACAGGTTCTTTAGAAAGGGCGACTTAATTGACACTCATTTGATTCCAATATGATAAAAAATTATTGGTGTAAAACTAAATATGATCCACTTTTAATATTACAATCAGGAATATAAAGTTGTAGCATTATTATTATTATAATATTCTTAAATCTTAAATAATATCAATGTATGGCCCATTAGATCCTAATTGAATGGTTTAAGGTCATGATTCCAACAATGCAACTTATAAAATTCAAAGTGGTTTAATTAAAACGTAAAACATCTTGCAACTGAATTCATACAATTGGCATATACTAAAGGTTTAAAATTTCACATTAAAGTGATGAAATGTGACAAATTAAAAAAGTATTGTTTATATGCATCAAATTTGTGTTTAATCAAACAAGTTCGGGTTGATCGTGTAAAATACAACGTACTTTTCATTTTGTCCTTCTTACTTTCAGCTATTTTCAACTTTTGTTAATCTCTCATGCATCAAACAAATTTAGAGATGGACTATGTTATGTAGTGATGTCTCATAAAATTAACGGCATAGTTGGTACTATTAACGAAGGTTATGTGCATTTAATCAAACGTTATCGTTACATTATATATTATTATAGACCCTTTAATCATATGATTAATAGTGTTTAAATGGAAGTTGGTTCTTCCACCATCCATTTAAGATAGTACTTGGATCCCCACCTGAAAGCATTATACTTGCAAATGGTTGGTTTCTAAATGATGCTTCTTTCACATATTTATTTATAGAGGGGAGCAAGTTGTTAGGATCTTTTCATTCAATATATCACATCACAGAAAAATTGCATATATATATATATAGTGGGGGAAGGTTCAAATGAGAACCAATATTAAAGTTGAGAACTTTAAGAACCACAAAGAATACATGTTTGTTCACATGTGATTAACTTCAATCATATGTGAACATTGATGTATATTTAATTGAAAAAGAAAAAAGTTAAAAAAATCTTTAAATTATATCGAAAAACACAAAAAATAAATATACGTTCACATGTGATTGATAATGTGAACAAATCGATTAAAATGTGTTTTAAGACGTAAATTTATAAAAAAAATTAACTTTTTTCTTTTTCAATTAAACATACATCAATGTTCACATATGATTGAAGTAAATCACATGTGAACAAATATATATATGTTTCCTTTTTAAAAGTATCATGGTTTCTTTTGGAAGAAAATAGTAATTAACTTTTGAGTGAATAAGATGTTGCTTAACCCTGTTTTGTATAGTATAGTATGACATATATATGCTAGCTTATCGATATAAGTGTAGTAAGAACATCGACTGATTACTATTGCTTAAGTTAATTAGTTCATCATATCACAATATTAGATAAACGTACAGAATGGCTAAGAGGATGGACTGAGCATAAGAACTGAATTAACTATAACAAAGGTTTGTTGATAATCTGTCAAGCAGTTTAGTAGTATAGGCCATGATCTTGTATTTCTGCTAAGCTGGTTTTTATTGTCAATATGAATCGGTAGTATGATACAGGGTGATACAATCATGTCATCACATGAAGTGATTGATCTTGCCAACAGATTCATTTTTTGCTTCCGAAACTTGGTATGAGGGTCGGGATTTTAGGAAGGGTGGTAATTTGTACACCATCTAATCATGTTTTACGCATGAATATTATCATCATGGTCAATCCAAAAGGTTCGTTTGTTTTCTTCTTTCCATCTTTGATGCGTTGTAACCTTCGATTTGTTGCTCGTTTAGCTTCAAGTGTTTATATTTCAATTGATGTACTTGATTCTTGATAATATATAATCTTTATCTTCCTCTGTATGAACGACCTAGTACTTTCTTTGGCATCTTGTCTTTTGTTCAAGTTCTGTGAAATATCTATATAATAGTTCATACTATTAATTAAAGACCTGAATTAAAGTAGTCATCATAAAACATGTATTGAATTGATCGATGCTTTTCAAAGATACTAAATTATACTAGAATCTCATGTCTTGTCTCAACAAAGTTGGATTCTCTTATATATACATGTTGAAGCAGCAACTTGCATTACTTTGATCAAACCATCAATGATAAACTTTTTAAAACCAAGTTGCTCTTGAACTTTAATTTGTCTTCCACTTAGCTTTTATTAGCTCACACTTTCGCGGTAAGGTGAATATTGGATGACTTAATGTACATACGCATGGGTACCTATTCTTAAATCGATTTTGTAAGGAACCTTCCGAAATACTATATACCGTAATAGATTTGATGCTAGAAGATCTGAGTAATTTATAAGGGATGGTGGGATGCATGGAACAAATATATATATATATATATATATATATATATATATATTTATGAAAGAAATTAAATTAATGCATTACAAGCACATGAAGATCATCATCCATGATTATATTCTTTAGAAAGTTTTTTTAAGAAGGTACCTAAAAGAGAGAAATATAAGTATATATATGGGTGGTGCATGTACAAGCAGTTGATTTTGGGCCATCATATCATCAGTGAGATATAGAGGTCTTATATAATTGCATGGTTCATCCATTAAGAATATCTAATAATATGATTCGATCGACTAATTAATGACTACTTAAATTAGTGACGTTTATTTTATATGTGGATCGGATATGATTAAAATATAGTGGGAGGTTCAAACGAGAATCACTTTAAAGTTGAGAACTTTGAGAACCACATCAAATACGTGTTTGTTCATATGTGATTAACTTCAATCATATGTGAACATTGATGCACGTTTAATTGAAAAAGAAAAAAGTAAAAAAAAATTCTAAATTTATATCGAAAAACACATTTTAACCAATTTGTTCACATTATCGTTCACATGTGAACATATATTTGTTTTTTTGTCTTTTTCAATATAAATTTATAATTTTTTTGACTTTTTTTTTCCAATTAAACGTACATCAATATTCACATATGATTGAAGTTAATCACATGTGAACAAACACGTATTTAATGTGGTTCTCAAAGTTCTCAACTTTAGAGTGGTTCTCATTTGAACTTTCCTCAATATATATATATATATATATATATATATATATAGGTAAGGTTTCAATGAGAACACTTCAAAAATAAGAACGGTAAGAGCACTTCATAAATGCATAATTAGCGAACAAAATCATTAGATTCATACTCATACATCTCAAATATGTGTAGAAAAATTGATTAGAATAGATTTGAACTTTCAAAAATATACAAAAATTGAAAAAATGATTGATGCTCAATTATAGAGATAATCGTGCATCAATCGTTTTTTTCGATTTTTGTGTATTTTTAGAAGTGTGCATTTGTTTTTCTTTACATATTTGAGATATATGATTGTGAATCTAATGATTTTTGTAGGCTAGTTGAGCATTTATGAGGTGTTCTCACTATTCTTATCTTTGAAGTGTTCTCATTTGATCCAAACTATATATATATATATATATATATATATATATATATATATATATATATATATATATATATATATATATATATTGCATCCTTCAAGTATTCAAGATTGATGCTGAAATATTAAACATTCTCTCTAAGTTTAAATAGATTGATATGATGTTGCATGATATATATATTGCATACGGAGTATGTCCAGATTTATCACACAGAACAATAATCATATATGCAACGGAAACGAGCCACAGAGTGCTATGTTGATCAAAACTTTTTACACAAATCTTTGTATGTTCGTTAGTTGGTATTGTAGCCATGAGGATTCGTCGAGAGGATACAATTACTATTAGAAAAACATAATAAGCTAAAAGTCTTAAGTATCGACCGTATGACTATAATGTTTTCTTTATAGGGGGTAGTAAAGATGAATGAATGAACCTTAACATACTTTTTGTGCTATTAGTGACATCTACATATTATATATGCATCCAAATTTAATGTGGCTCCAAAAAATTAGAATCTAGATACATGTGCAAGAGACACTGCACATTACTTGTACGGGTGAATGCCGGCCTTAGTCCCTTAGTGCTTCTCAATTACATACAATGTATGCTTAGACCACACGGAGTGGTGATGGTTAGTCGTGTGACGACTACTCGACACGTTAGTCACGACTAACTGCCATTGACAACTAATGAGAGTGTGAAGTCATACGACTAAATCACTTTATTTTGTTGGTGCGTTAGAGAGTTAAACTATTTGCACTTTAACAATAATAAAAGTCTGGAAACAAAAAGAAATTAAGAACACAAATTATGTGGGGCCCGTTTATACTCACGGCCTCCCTCATTACCCACAACACTGAACAACCTCGTGTTCGCCTCCACTCCCACCATCCTCTCCGTGCTTGCCCACCACGGATCCCACGCCAAAGTACTCATGTGGTGTTATAGAGTTGCTATAAGTACGTTGGTATATAGATTAGGTTTTCTCTTTTTTATTTTCTTAGCTAGTGTTACTAGTTTGTTTCTTATTCTATACATTATTTATGTGGCATATACTTATGATTGATCAAATTGACTCAATATTAATTGCCGTCCATGTTGATCTTCTTATAATACGTATAATTTAAGGGCAATTACATATCTCCTCCCAACAACCACATCTAAATATCATATTAATGTATACAATACAATTTAAAAATACACCTTTAATGTATGAATCAAAACTCATCTTGTATATACGAGTATGTATTAGTACCCATTTTAAAAGTGAACATATGTAACTTTCCAAAAAGTTAATGTATTTTTTAGGAACATGCATGGTTGATTATTACATGTTACTCCATCTTTTATGCCATTTTAATTCATGTTTTGATCAACGGTTACAATTTGACACGTACAAGTTTATTTGACAATATATATGCATTTTGTTATTTTTTTTTATTTTTAAGTTTATCATTCAATATAAGTGGGAAGTCAGATGTGGTGTGTTTTGATTGAATCCACACACTGACTGATTTCCAAATAGCAACTATTCGTTTGTTCCCTAAAAAGATGGCATCTCACTTCCTCATGCACACCCCGGCCATGTGACACTTTTATCATCTTCCAATATCAACCCCCCATACCAAACTTTGACATCTTTCATTATGCCTGCCACCCTTTTATTTCACCATTCGAGCGAGGGTGGACATCAATTTCCGACACGACTCAAAATTCTAACACGAAATTGACTTGAAAAAATTAAGGTTGAGTTGAAGTTTTCTGACCCAAGAACCCGTCAACCCGAAACCCACCAAGCTGACTATTTTTGAGTCGGGTTTAGGTCACCTAATGAGTTTTTGGGTTAACCCAACAACCCGAATAAATTTTAATTACAGCTAAAAAATTAGAAGTTTTTTTAATATAATAATCCGATGTATTTAATGGTGTTATAATATTAATTTTTAATGAACTTAATAGGTAATACAAGTTATTGAATTTTATAACAAAATTTTCCTTATTAATGTGATCTATTTGACTTAAAATTGATCCATTAACAAAAGATGACCTGAAAACATATTGTTCTCACTAGATAATGGGTAATCTGGGTCGGGTAAGGTTGGTCAGGGTTGGGTTGGGTTGGGTTGAAATGCTCAACCCGATTATAAAATTAAGTCGGGTTTGGGTCGACTACTTCTGACCAACCAACTTGATAACTCGAACGGGTCAACTCGACCGAACTCAAATTGTCACTCCTAAATTCGAGCCACGTTCAAGGTAGAAGTAACAACAGTTGTTACATTTTCATTCGTCATATGCGGTGTAAATCTATTATGAAAATTTAAACTCTTTTTTTTTAAAAAAATATGACAAACCTTTAATCTAACACACGATTATGTATAACCATCACGAATATTTATAACTTACTGCCTCAAGCAAGACTTGAACCCCCAACCCTCTTGATTAAAGGGTTCCTCTCATACCGTTATACTAAGTACCCTTTAATAGTTAAAGTTGCATTTATTATCGCATTATTTGTTTAAACTACGCGTTCACAAGAATTGACATACCCCTAACACGAATTCTGTTCCAGAAGATCTTATATACGCCACTGCCTTACAATTATTATATATATTCTCCATCTTGCAAGTAAATTAATTAACTATTTAACTATATTAAATAATGAAAATTGCATAATATGTTTAAAAATGTAAATCTAAATCTGCATCTGGAAGTTTTAAGTGGCAGATATTATTTGTAGAATGATTAGTTAATAAGTGAGAGCTAATAAGTCGAATCGATGTGTTATTCCGTGTCTACATTTAAAGACGCATATTTTAGAGGTAACGTTCTAAGGGACGATTACATTTTGAGGGAAAAACGTTCTCCATTCGTTGCTTTTTAACAACTCTACGTATTCATCTTACGTACGTAAAATGAAAACTCGTCAACTTTTCAATCATACAACCCACCATCAAACTTAACCCCCGTAGCTCATTCCGTAACTCATATAAATAAGGTAAAAAGGTGAAGTTATTTGACTTTTTCCTTAGTTTGTTGGAGATCCACATTTCCAAACCAAATGCATAGTGTTAGTGGGTATCAGTCGGTGTCCTTGTATTATATGATAGTAATACAATATTGGCCAGTAACTTTTATACATATAAATAATCTTAAAGAAAAGGTGGTTAAATTAATTAATGCATCGAGCATATGGTTCAGAAGCAACCAGGTTGTTCGGAGACCATGGCTAGCTCGGCCACCAATGCGGGGACCGATTCCCGTGATGGCACACGTGTTTGATATGTTGCCCGTGAACCATCGACTTTCGACACGTATGGCAGCTTTTTTTTATATATTAACTTTTTTTTTTCTTCTTACAAGTATTTTTTAATCTATTGTTTTGATTTGATGCTCAATCATATGAGCATTATTACGTGGTTGTGTTGTGAGCTTATGGGTTCACATAATTCATCCCCAACTTTTCAAACAACACTAGTCTGTCACTTTTGTAGTTAGTTGCATCGCCATAAAACTATATACTCCGTATTATTTAGGTTTAGTTTGATTTAATGTTAATTACTAAAGTAATACTCCGTAATTTAGTACTCTAGTAGTATACTACTCCTTACGTCTTAAGATAATTGTTTACCTTTTCATTTTAGTTTTCAAAATAAATGTTCAATTTCAAAAATAGTAAATCGGTTTTACCATCTTACCCTTAATATACCTTTTGAACCATATGCTCGATGCATTAAGTCAGTGCAAAAGTAAGAGTAACAGTATCGTATTCACTACCAGAAATGTAATTTCTTAAACTCCGTAAAACTGATACATGACACTAAAATTGGAACGAAGAGGGTGTTACATCAAACCTCCAATAATCCATCTTAACTAACCAACTAGCTACTAATTTACATTATATATCAGTGACGTGAAAACTAGCAATAACATTAGGAAACTAGGATACTAATCGAGTTAGTATTACAAGGTTAGTAAATAATTTAATTTATCGGTTGGAGTTTTGGTATCACTTTTTGTATGTCACTAATTCACGGGAACAAAACTCAACATCACACAGAGTTGCTCCAGTGAAATTTCTTCCTTAAAGAGAATGACGTGACCCTTAAAAATCATTTAATCTCTTCCTTGAAGAGAATAACGTGACCCTTAGAAATTATTTACAAAAAGCTAAATAAGAGTTTGAACTTTGAAAATTTCCAAATGTAGAAGAGTTACGTTATAATCATTCTTATACATTAACTACGTATTAGCCACCTCCTAGAGGTTGACCATGCAAGTAAAGCACACCAATAATTATGAAAGTTATAGGGGTTAAGTTTATGTAAATCATATCGTAAAGTTGTCAATTTTGAACAAAACTATAGATGCAATAATTAGGTTTAATTTTGTCAGTTATAAAATACAACTATAATAGATGACAAGCGCTGCTAATAGTCGTCATATATTGCCCTCGTTTGGTAATCACCGTCAACCTTCATCGACACCCATTCATACGGGTACGTTAAATGGAACATATATTGTAAATGTCTTAGAGTTTAAAAAAACCTTTATGGATTTCAGACATGAAATAGAACTTAATTAACCATATCAAATGGTCTTATACATGTAGATTTCTAGCTAGTTAGTAAAACTTATGAACACTACACAAGACCAATAATTGTAGAATTAAAAAAAGGGTTAGTTCTAATAAGTAATATACAAGGCACCAATGATGAGTGTGAGAGTGAATCTAGTGGAGTCCCACCTTTCCACGTCCGAAAGGGAAAACGAGGATGTCGAAATTAATAAAAGTAACCATCAAATTAAACAAAACAAAACAAATCCATGTTTAATGTCCCTATTTTTCTTTAATTTTCACACACTCCCATGTGTTTTGTTCACATCAACTAACAAACCCTCCCCTCTTTTTAGTGGATTCCAACTCCTTCTTCAACCATATTTTTATAGATTTATTAGTTTTTTTATAAAAAATATAAATATATATATATGATGAATCCCCACATACACATATATATAGTGCATGGTGGCCCCCCTCACTATGTTTACACATGGAGGAATCCTATACAATTATTAGATATGTATATATATATATATATATATATATATATATATATATATATCCTAGAACAAAGCTAAGAGTCTTTACTTTGTTCAAAGATCTTAGTTTTTTATGTGATTGGCTTGTCTTCCTTGTTCCCAAGCAATCACTGTGCATCTCTATTTATTACAAAGATTATAGTATTTTAATTAGATGTTATTATATTTGACTACATAACATGTTTCTGGTTCAACAACATGCATATGGGGCACAACCCTATAAAAAACCCTTTTTAATTAATTAGTGGTAATATCTTGGGATTATATACTCTCTCCAACAAACTCTCTTCCTTTTCTTTTTTAATTATCTTTTGATATAATTATCAATATTTAATTAATTGAATCTCACAAAAAATATTACACTAATTAGAAAAAAAATTGTTAACTACAGTTTCTATATTCTTTAGTATGAGATATTTTTTTCTTCATAATACTTAACTGACTTTATTATTTTACTACGACTTAGAACAATAATTATGAGTTTATGCTTTACTTTAATCAATCTGTTTTTTCATAGGCCATGGTACATAGTCATACCATGTCCATGAGGAACTTTCTAATAAATTAGACAGGACATCTAACTTCTAGAAATAACCAGAGAGCCTGTAAGTTATGATGAATATTGGAGTACGTAATTTTTAGACATATATGTAGAAACTCATGGATTAATATTAAGCGTTACATAGAAGAGTTCTGTAGTTTCCTACTTTATTTAGGTTCCCTCATGTATATAGAATTTGATCCCCTGTCTATACTCTATAGAATCCCTTTTTATTCTCCCTCAAGTAATACAGTATAGTACTTCGTAATAGCAAGACAGTTCAGGGGTCCAATCTTCCCCGTAGGCTCCCTGCACCGCCAGCCCGACAACTGTCCGAGTCATTTGATGCTTCTTCTCACTGAGCAACGATATTACTCATGATCGCTCAGTCATGCCATGACCACAACATATATATGAACTCTCCACGACCGTGATCGAGAAGATCCAGCACACATACGAAAACATTTTACAATGAAGATCACAAATTAATTAGAAAGGAAATGAATTTAAAAAGTTCGTGTTTTAGATACTTTCCGCCGAACCAGTTACCATTTCAATCCTAATAACCATAACATCAAGCCTGCAAGGCTGCAAGTAAAGCTCTTTAAATTTAATCTATATAGTACAGTAGTTAATTACTTTCCGCCAAGCGCGTTAATCACTTAATCAGTAACAAGTTGACAACATAAATAATGATACATGTATAACAAGCCTTCAAATTTATCGAAGGTTTGTGACGAAGTTCAAGTTTTATCTCATTTTGGGATTTCGCACCGTCAAAGCACAGCTATTACTTCTTGGAGAGAATGATGTATTAATCCGATCGTTGCATCTAACACCTAATTCATTTTGCTCTTTAAATAGTGGTAGTTATTAATGAGATTGGTTCGAAAGTGGAAGTTGCGAAGTTCCAAGAGTGAAGTCAATACCAAGTCCTTTTGTTTTAAGTGCTTTGTAATTCACAGCTTGTGGATGGCTTTTAGGGTCAATTTGTAATTGTTTTGTCGTTTTTCATTTCCAAAAAAAAATAATCTATTTTTATATACACAATTAGTCTTTCGTTTTAGTCTAAAAACACGTAATCGTTTCTACTGTTAACAGCATAGATAATTTTTTCCCCATTACAGTGTCATTTTATCAATATCCATGATACAGTTACATCCTACATAATTGGTTTAAGAATTACACATAGGATGTTCAAATCATCTCTGAGCTGAAACAAAATTAATAGAGCACAAATGAAGTTAAAATAGAATAGACCTATTAATTGATCATTAGATACCTTGCAAAATACAAGTTTTCTTCCTTTTCTTACAGTTACAGAGGTGCATGTTACAAGAGGTGCTATACAAGAGCCAACTAGCAAAAAACCCATAACCCAAATCTATTCTAACTTCTTATCCGTCTTGTCTCTTCTGTTCTGTTTTTGTCTTGACAAGATTATAATTACTTGTATTAATTCCTTGCCTACTTATATATACATACACAACAATATCCATAATTCCTTAGTTTTCCAAAAAGAACTTTGGTTCACCGACACTCTCCTACTTCATAATCATCGTCTCATACTCAACGAACGGCGTTTCCAATCGACCAGACGTTGTAGAAAGTCCATCACCTGTATAAATATTCACAACAGATGTAAGATAATTGTACGTATTCAACCTCTTACGGAAAGATGTATAAAAGGAACATTATATCTTTGAATTATTATATACTTGCCTCAGATGGTTCCTGCAAAGAATAAGATGCATTTGTGTCCTTTGGAATTTTAGACACAAGAATGCCAAAACCTTGTCCCCTTTCTCTTAGTACCTAAAAAATGACATGTTTGTACCAAAAATTAATACCACTTACTATACAGTATTAATAAATCTTGTATATTATTATTGATATTATGAGTTCAAAACTTATAAAACTAACCTTGAAGGCGTCTTCATCAGTACGATCATCTCCAATGTATATAGGAAACACATCTGTACAGTTGGCGTAACCTGAACATGTACACGTACCCATCATGTCAATTCCACGTGTATTATTATACGTAGTATCGTTTTTTAAATGCAAAAATACAAACAAAACGATGATGACGTACCAAGTGACTCTAACAAAAACTCCAGGGCCTTGCCTTTGTCCCATTTAATGGTGGGACGAATCTCTAATACCTACAAATTCATACCAAAACAATATATATAGTGAGATTTATGTGATCAGATATTTAATTACTTAAAGTAATGAGTATATTAACAAAATTAAAATAAAAGAAGTTTCTGAAAAGACAAATCTAACCTTCCTTCCTTGAGATAACCGAAGCTTTGGGTAGTCTTTGAGTACTGATCTCACTTGAGCAGCCAACTCGCTCCATTTCTTCTCATCAACACATCGAAAATGGACAGATAAACAAAATTTATTGTTTTCCACTTTTGCCCCTGGTGTAGATTTTGTTTTCTCCATAAGTAACCCATAAACCTGAAACCACACAATAATTAGTTAAATACTCTAATGTTTTCATTTTAGGCAACTTCTCATTCCAACCACACTAAAACAGTTCTATAAAAAAACGCATTATTTTTAGTCTTCTTTTGGACAAAGAAATATCATTTCTAGTAAACCAAAGAAACACCATACAAATTCTTTTATCTAATGACCATGATCCAAGTAGTATCGTCAGAGATTGAATGTTCGGTCATTAGAACGGAACAATTTGTATATATTCGTGGCAGTGAGCGCGTGTGATCACTTATATTTCTACAGAAAAAAGCCCAAAAAAATCAAGAAAAGAAACAAACCTCATCAATCATGGGTAGATATTCACTGGCAGGTTGGCAAAGAACACTTGGAGGACTCTGAACACAACAAAAAAGAAAACCAATTAATAAATTACTAACTAACTCAAAAAATGTGTTTAGTCAAATATCATCATTGTTATTAATCATTAACATATTAGAAATATCTTACATTTTTATACTTTGAGCCTTTAGATGGGCCTCTAATGTCCATTCCATGACTTCCAGCATAATACAACTCTGCTAATTTAACAAAGTTATAAACCTTATCTCTACATCTTCCACTCACAATTGCAGTTGGAAAACAACCGGCTAGTTTTCGAACCGTGGCTCGCATCGCATCGGACATATAAGCACGATCAGGGTCATCCACGATCGGTGAAAGTGTTCCATCGTAATCAAGAAACATCACTATTTGTTTCCCTTTTGATGCATTTATTATTTCATCGAACGCATTCAAAGCAGACGGATGCTTATCCTGTTGTCACATCCCGACACATACATATTAGTATATATAAGCTATATATCGTAACAAAAACAAAAATATATCGGAAAAAAAATAAGATACTAACCATCCATGTGGTTTGATCTTGTGAAGGATTACGATGAGACGTCGGAGAAGACGCTCTCATCGATTCAACCCACGAGTTAATCCTCGTACCGCCGTTGATTTCAAGATTTTCAAGAAGTTTCTTCTTGGATATCTTAACATATCCCTTCGGCATTAGCGGAGGCTTCTTAACAGTCTCCGCTTTGATATCCGATATCGATATGTCTACAACAGCCATATCGATACCGGATTTCACATCAGAAACAATAATCTTTTGTTTCGTCATTTTTGTTAAGCTTGATTGATAAAAATAATGAGAATTAGAAAGAGAGAGAGAGATTGGGTATGAAGGATAGCAAGGTAGTTTGGCTAGCTTTATAGTTACAACCAGACACTAACAGACGAAAGTAGGGTGGGGTCCATATAGTTTTTGCTTTTTGGTTGCTAAATTATGCTTTGAAAGGGGAAGGTGAGGGACCAATAGATTAACCGATATATTAACAGGGTTATACTATAAAAGCAGCAACAGTGGTTTATCTTCTACTTCTACTTAATGTTTATTTGAATGTTTAAATTCTAACACCGAGTATAAATTTAAGAAGACTGGTTTAATGTTCAACTTAAAGTTCAATTGGAATAGGAAAGTTATTAAAGGAAAAAAAAATCTTTACCTTACTATTCGATTTGGCACACTGACATAAACATCGACGATAAACGTTAATCGGGTGTCATGAATGCCGGCTACCCGCGTTCAAGGCCTTAGATGGTGAAATTATGCCAACCGATTCCTTATGCTCTAAGAGCAAAGGGAGTGAGAAGACATTTTTACAACGTTCAAGCAAGTTGAAGGCCGGGATTTAACCACTCCGTCTCAATGTTCAGTTTCGACGTTCAACATCAGTGTGCAAACTAGAATGGTGAAGCAAGTGGTTTTTACTTTTTTTTCTTTGCTTTCTTCCTTTTTTATTGATCAAAAACTATATTTTGGGATCAATTGAATTTTAAGTTGAATACTCAACCCCTTCCTATAAAATCATATCCAAGTTAACTTTCAGAATTCAAATGAAGATCGAGTTAAACATTGAGCTCAAAAATAACTAGTCCTTATGCCCCAAGACCACGTGGATTTCACACATGGGAACATAACCCCACCGTCGTATCATGTACCATCTCTCACGCTTGCCGCCGTCTTATTAGCCGTCAACCTATAACCAACCTCTTGTTTCACAAACGGACAGCTGGCAATATGGTAGTTACACGTGGCGTGCATTTCATGGATCCAGTCGGTTACTTGCTTTCATCTTCTACACACTTTCGATCTCCTAGCTAGTTTCTTTTAACTTTAAAAAAGAAGAAATAAAAATCGATGATAACAATATAATAATTTTTAATTGTATTATTATACTATAAAATTAATTAATATACATGATCTGTACCTATCACTGTATTTTTTACGATTTGAATAAACGTATAAATATTATATTTGATACTTGACAAATGAAGTCATTGTCACATACTCCAAAATATTTTACTAATGATGGTGTTAAAAACAATGAGTCTGTCTGAACTTAAAGTTAAGTTTATTTTGTGAAAATCAACAAACTTCAATTATATTGTAATTTCAATTTCATTGCATAAGATTGTTTAAATCACGAATAAATTGATTGAAAGTTATGAAATTCATTCACTCTCAAAGTACTTCACATTATTAGAAATTGCAATTTTAATATATACTCAAATTTCAAAAAAATATTTTGCTAATCAAACACAGAAGTAATCCATGCACTTTGATTTTAATAATCTATTGTTATAAACTTATGGAAATGTTTATTTCCAAATATTTATATGTTGCCTTGGACAAACACAAATTAAAAGAATAAAACAAAATCAAGTAAATAAAAGGACCATATGTCCTGATCTCCGTATCATATTTTAATGATACGATCTTGTAAATTTAGTTGACGTATGATGATACGATATACGGAGTTTTTTTTTTCCCTAACGAATTTCTTCACAACTAGTCGATCTTTGTATTATATGAAAAGGCAAAAAACGTCTTTCTTCTTCCCTTGACATATATACTCTAAATAATAATTAAACTCACTATCAACGACCTCGATCGATCACCCTCGTCCCCACATCGTCTCACTCGATATCAGCCACTACACCGGAAATATCCCTCTCCAACAACGACACCCATCCAAATCTCCCTGCCCATTTGACAACGTCCCACTTATCCATGACATCCCATGTATTCCGATTTTTATCTTTTGTTCGAGTTCTATTATTGGTTATGTATCGGAGCCATCATATTCGATTCATTCGATATATGGCCTGAAATAGATGAAACATATGATATTTTCAAACGCAAGGTCATTACATTCTAATTCCATCTTAATCTGAATTAATTATAACCTACATTATGAATGAATGTAAATACAAATATGTACATCAATCAAATTGTTTATTTATGGAACAAGGGCGGTGTCAACCGTGGTTAAACTATTTTCAAACAACTTTCACCACCTTAGTGCCATGTCAGATTTCACAACTGACTCACAACCGATTACCCACTGTCATCAATGACTAAACGCTTCATTTTTCTGAGCTCCACATTGATCAATATACCACCATTTCTATACAAAAAAAAGAGAGCACGCAAAACCCAATTTTCAACCGATTTGCAATTGTTTAACCGGTTTAGAATCAAAGTGGTTGGCAAGTGGTTTGCCCATTGGCACCAATTTGCAATTGGTCGGTAATCGGTTTACCCGTTGGGACATTATTTTGTATTTTTTTTATAGTTTTGATGAAGCAAAATCTTACATTTGTCATTAATACCTTAAAAAAATTACCTATTTACGTAATTTTAGAAATTTTATGTGACCAACCGGGCAATTGCCCTCATTCTAGTAGGGCTGACAATTTCCGACACGACCCGAGACCGACTCGAAAATAAGCGGGTTGGGTCATGATTTTTTGACCCGTTGACCCACCAACCCGAAACCCGATAACCTGATTATCTTTCAGGTAGGGTTCGGGTAACCTGATGGGTCATCAGGTCAACCCGATGACCCGAAAATAAAAATAATAATAATTTAAAATTATAAAATATTTATACTTTTATTTTTAAATAAAACAATTTAACTTCTTTTTGTCCATAAACCATATTAGGGTTGACAATTTTCGACACGACCCAAAATCTGACAAGAATAAATTAAAAATGTGGTTAAAAAAATTAAAGTTTTATTTTAAATTAATGAATCAAGTGCTTTTTTTTGTTTTTTTACTAGATTTTGACGAAAATACTAGCTAATATGATTTTTTTGGGATTTAATAGACATTTTTATCTTTATTAATAACGAATTATAAATTTAGAGAGTGACCCATGTAACCTATTTAACTCGAAATTGACTCATTAACATAAAATGACCTGAAAATATGTTGATCTTGTTAAAAAATTGGGTCAACTGGATTGGGTTAGGTTGGGTCAGGGTTAGGTTGGGTTAAAATACTCAACCCGATTAAAAAATCAGGTCGAGTCTGGGTCAACTAATTCTGACCCGCCAACCCGATGACCCGAGCAGGTCAACTTGACCCGACCCAAATTGCCACCCCTACATTCTAGCTCCGCGCCGGTTGGGACCACCCTAAAGATCTTTTATGATTATTTGTTTTATAATTTTATTAAACCGATTTGAACAGAAGAACAATAAATGGCATTTGGGTATCGTACCTAAAGGGTACTTGAGAAGAAACCTTAGTCTTAAGTAATTAACACCGGGCCCCGTATAGCACCACCGTACGTACCCTACAAAACCAGTAACTTCTGCAAACCAAAACCAGCTGCTGTACTCTAGTTTTCACCCTTAGTTTACATATTTAATGGGATGGGAATTGGGATGCTTAAAATATACTACTGTATATATCAATTCATTTTCGAATATACCTAGATACAGTAGCTCATTCTTAGATAATATAGTAGTGATTATATATATGTATATGTTTTTCAGTTTACTTCCATGATACAAATATGTGAAATTTTAAGTTCAAAGTTGGTAGTTTTAATCGAATCTTCAAGGCTGCATTCGATTTGCAAAATTTCGTGAAAGTCGACGGAATTGAAAACCAAATTTTATTTTTAAAGATGTTTGCTTGAATAATGAATTGAATTCGAAGTCGCATAATCGTTTATCTTAATGATATTCGCACATGTACTCTTTTTGATGTATAATAAGTCAGATAAACATTTTGCTTCATACACTAAAGATATGCATTACATTGGGTATAGTACTACATCAAAATAATAAACTTGATGCATAGATTAAAACTAATTATTTACCCGCACTTTGTAGCGGTGACAAATGAGAAAAAATGTAGTGATAAATAACGTTGATAGCTAACAATGTTTGAATACTTCAAGTATGCTTTCGTTGTTGAATATTTTAAGATTATCGCAAAAAATGATAAATGGTTAGTTTTTAGAAACAATTTGAATTAACGAGAGAATTAAATTGAAAGATTTGTTTATTAAATGTATCCATTTTAGTAACTTTAGGGGTAAAGATGTAATATTCCATCTTAAATAGTGTAAGCCAATGAAGTAAAAGACTCAACACTTTATAATGAAATATAGATATTTGTTATATTTATCACTTACTTCGATTTATTGCGATAAAAAGTTTATTTGTAAATTGTAATGGTCACATGAATGGCACAAATATTTAGATTGTCGTCTACAATCCCGTAAGTATATAATTGTAGGTTGCTTTGGAATATATAATTAGGTAGTCAAAGTTTTTATTCAATGGTCACATGTAAAGCACAAACATTTTGAATGTCGTCCACAATCCCCGTAAATAATTCTAGTTTACTTGCATGTCGTCCCATTTTTCTATTCTGATTATGGGTGCCTTCAAATATATATAATATAATAATATTTTAAACTCCCTAATAGATCCAAAAAATGTTGAGAAACGACCAACTCAAGAAGCAATAAACCCCAATGAATATATGTGTCTAATATGATCGAGACTATCTGTTCGGGAAAACGATCTCAAAGATTCCCTAACAATCTAGTCAATGAAAACAGTAAATAAATATGAATACAAGAATATACGTGAAAACTCCAAAACCGAAGAAAAAACCACGGGCCTTCAAAGAGAAAAGATTCCACTATATGAAAAATTATTAGAATCACATAGACTAATCTCTTAAGCCACCGCTCAACTAACACTCACAACCTCCAAGAATTTGACTCACACCTTAAACACACTTTAAACCAAAGGGGGAAATAAAAAATCAAATACTAAAGATGTATATTGATTTGGTGCATCTTAAAACTAAGGCTTAAGCCTCCTTTTATACTGTAACACCCCCAAAGTTCGTTGATTGAGTTTAGCGGAAGCATTTAGTTAAGTATGGGGAGTGCCACAATACACAATACATGCATACGTATCAGAGCTTATGATTACAACAGAACATAATATATTAAGATGTCAAAAGTAATAGTTACAAAGTTTACGATTCGTCAAATCGTACAAATGTAAAAGTTATTAAGTTTACAAAAGTAGATTTCGTAAATATGACTAAAATCACTTTAGTTATAAAAAAGAAATCCAAAAGTTTCAAAAGTTGGCATCCTAAAGCTTCGCGGGTCACCCTAATTCCGTATGTGCAGGCGGTTCTTACGTTCGCAGCTAATTTCCTGAAAAACATAGTAAAAGTCAACAACGAGGTTGAGTGAATTCACAGGTTTTATGTTTGCAATAGTTGAATCAAGTTTGTAAGCACAGTTGTTAAAACCAATACGTTCACAAATAGTTATTGCCATAAGTAAACGTTTTGTGGAATATTATCCAATTATAATTCGGTTGGGATGTTGCCCAAAGTACAGTTTGCGTGGGATGTTACCCAAAATACCGTTTACGTGGGATGTTACCCAAAACACAGTTTGCAATACGTTGCTGGTCGTTCTCCAGCGTTTTCTAAACAGTACCGGTCGTTCTCCGGTCAAAATACGCACGGTTCGTTCTCCCGTCCAACTCGGCCAGTCGTTCTCTGGCAATAAATACTGTTGGTCGTTCTCCAGCGAAACACAGTACCGGTCGTTCTCCGGTCAAAAGACGCACGGGTCGTTCTCCCGTCCACTTGGCCAGTCGTTCTCTGGCACTAAAATACGTTGCTGGTCGTTCTTCAGCGTTTATATAAAAGTATCGGTCGTTCTCCGGTTTACCAAACAAAATTTAACAAGTTTATAGTATGAAAATGATGTTTCATAAATACTATTTTTGTGTAAGAGTTCAACAGTTTACATTACTCTAATCGTGCGAGTAAACAAGTATGATAAACAATCATGTAAGCAAAAGCAGTTATGGCAATCAATAAAGCAATTGACTATGTTTCTCACCCCAAGTTGAAAGCGGTAAAACAGTTAAAAGTGGGGCTATGAACTCACCTGGTGAGCTAAGTATGTTCGAGTGCTAGCAAACCTAAGCCTGTGTAAAGTCCTTAACGTCCTGAACATATGAGGTTATAAGTATAAATACGTGGATGTCTTAGTTTGACCATCCATGCCAGTGTCCACGCAACTAGATTATGTTCAAAGTATTTGTTCGTCGTTTGAGTTTGTAGTTTTAGATATGTATACGACTTGGTGGTAACTGGTTGTAATAGTAATCTCCGAAAACATTTTTATATCTGTTTCATCGTGTATCATAAAGTATGAAATTGTGTACGGGGGTCCGGGGGCAGTGCCCCTAGTAGCGGGGTCCAAGGGGTAGCAACCCCTGGCAGGGTCCAAGGGGCAGAGCCTCTGGTTGGGGTCGAGCTACCAAGTCAGCTTGGATATTTTTATTTATGTATATATTGCTTTAATGAAAACGCATATAAAATTTCAATTCGTTAGTTTCAGCTCAAAAATTTCGATCCGCAAATGTCAGTTCGCAAGGTTAACTCGGAGATGGGTTCGCATTTCAATTCGGCTCGCAAGTTATTCGGCTCGCGAGACAGTTCAGTCCGCGACTCGGTTCGGCTCGCAAGCCTCGACTCGCAAGTCTCGACTCACGGTCGGTTCGCAGGTCAATTTGCAAGTCAGTTCGCTTCGCAGTTTGACTTCCGAGTTTAGGGTTTTTGGTTCGCTGGTTTCGGTTCGGTTCGCTGTTTGGCTTCGCAAGTCGAGATCTCGGTTCGCCTCGCAGGACGAACTGAAATCTGGGATCTCAACTCGCAAGACGTACTGCTCGTATTTTAGGTTTTTAAAAACGCATTTTTGTGTCGTTTTTGGACATAATCTCGTTGGGTAAACGTTCTAGTATGCAAATATAAGATTTCTAATACCTTTAAAAGAGTTATAACGTTTCGTACCACTAAATCAAGAATGAAGGAGATGAAGATGATGATGATGATGAACAAGATGAATCGGAGGTGATGATGATGATGTTCCTTTTCCTGCTTCCTCTTTTATGGTGGTGATGATGATTCCGAAAATGATAATGAAGGTGGTGGTGTTTTTGGTGGTTTTTAGAGAGAGAGATTTGTGAGGGAGGTGGGTGTATGTGTGTGTGAAATGAGATTAAGTGAAGAAAGAAAATGAAAGAAAAGGGGAAATGGGGGGGTCGGTTTGGGTTCGCGGGTTTGGGCCGACCCATTCGGGTTTCGGGCTCTCGTGTTCTTGTTTTCCAATTGTTTCGTCTCGAGCCCCGTTCGTTTAGTCGCGTAATATATTTGAATGATAAATATGAAATTATGAATTCGTTTTAATTTAGTTTGACGGATATGTTTTATCGCGCGGATTTACGTTTTATACGATGCGAAATACTTTGTAAATATTATCAACATAATATTAGACAAATAATGACGTTATTTAATAATTTCCTATTATTAAATATTTTTGTCCACCAACAGTCGTATATTTTTGTCGCGTTGTTTAAATCGTTCTGTACATAATTACAACTAATTATGAATAAGTAATACTACGCGTATTAACTAGTTGGGTTTTGCTAGACTTACCTCTAAAAGTAGTTTTGAATTCACTCTAAGTTAGGGAATTAGCCTAAAATGCAAATGTTTAATGTACGTAATTATGTCGAAACTTGCGGGGTGTCACATATAACAAAAGAGTCACCCCCTCCTTTGTTCCATCCACCAATGTGGGACAAAACTACCATTTTTATTTTAGCCAAAAAGCAACACTCTTAAGACTAATGTGGGTTTAGTCATTTAGAGGAATATGTTGGTCCAAACTCGATTGTGGATTTAGGGTCCATTTAATTTAGGGTTAGGTGTTATGTTGCTTATTCTTCGAGCCATATTTTATTTTAAATAGAGATACAATGTAATCACAAGAATAATAACAATCAATGATGATATTATTATTCGTAGATTAACATTCATTTGTTGGTTCTCTCATGTACACATTTGACTATAAATCGATGGCATACCTTGTGAAATTTTGTAAAGTTTCACGAGAAACTCTTTTCGACATTTGAAAATATTCATCAAATGCATTTGGAGATCAATGTACCGTATACCAATTGAGGAAGTGTAGAAGTGATTTTTTGAAGACAAGTAAAACCTGATACGCTACGTCAATTGGGTCGTTGACGAAATCACAAAAAATAGTTAGGAAGTGGTTCAACGGAGTAAGAGCTAATAATCTCACAAATTTTGAGAAATAAATGATGACTCATTCGAAATCGACATTTGAAATATTCATGCGGATATGTCGCATTTTCGACAAAGTAATCGTTTAGTAATGTTTGTTATGCGGTTACTCGGTCATGATATATGAGCAAGCAAGAGAAGTTACGATACTTACGAGCAAGCAAGAGAAGTTTGTACGTGGTTAATTTCGTAATCGAAAGATGAATCGGATGACATTTTAGAGTGTAAAATGTATGTGTATTTTGTATTGAAATTGAGAGAAAAAAGAGATTGTGAGGTGTGATTTTTAGTGTGAAAGTATGTATGTATATATAGAGATGTGTATAAATTTTTGGAAAAAATTTTTTAGTCAAACTAGCCGTTTAAAAGGCTTAGTTTCAAAAATAAACTAAAATAAACGTTTGAAAACAAAAAAGAGAAAAACATCAAAACGTTGCTTAAAGTGGTGTTTGAATTCGGACGCCGAACCTTCAACGCCGAAGAGAACGTCATTAGCAACTACATCTCGATGCGGTGGAACACCGTCTAATGACGTTCTCGGCCTTAAATGCCGACGATCTTGTACGCACAGAGAGTGCTCTAACAATTTTTGTGAAATAGTTATTAAAGATCACATCATGTGGCACCATCTCCCAGGACAAAAATAGGAGTCAATTAAGAACAGACAAAGACAAAGTCGAGTCGTGTATTGGATTTAATGATAAAATATTAAATAGGGAAACCTATTATTTATAACTAATAGTTAAATTAAATCAGGATTAAGGGATTAAACTCGCAACAAATTCAACCCAGGGAGGTAGGGATTAGAAGTGAAATGTGTGACATCCCTCGTGGAAGGGAATGTAATTTATTCTTAGAATTAGAAATGGTAATTTTTGACACGATTTGATATTTAACTCAAAATCGACTTAATTATAAGAAGGTATGGGTTGGGGTTTTTGACTCGCAAACTAACAAATCCGAAACATGCCAACTTGCTTCGTTTCTATTTGGGTTTGAGTCACACAATGTTTTTTTTTTTTTACCCGACAATCGAAATAAATTGTAAAAGTATTTAAAATTTTAAATTGTTGTAATAAACTAAAGTATTTACTAATGTTTTAGGTATTAAAAATTTATTAACATAATTGGTAATGATATTTTATGCTTATTTATGATGAAATAAAAATTTACACATTGACCCATATGACGCAATTGACCCGGAATTATGTTGACATGATTAGATAAATGAGTTACGTTGGTCAGGTTTGAGTTAACAGATTTTGAATTGGGTTGGAATACTCAACGTATTATGTCGAGTTTGAGTCGACTAGTTCTAGCTCGCTAGTCCGATGAACTCGAGCCAGTCAACCTGAACCAACTCGAATTGTCATCTCTTTTTTCAAAAAATATTGATCAATATACCAACAAAGTTTAATGTAATTTAAAACGGTATACGTTACAACACCAGTGAAGGTAGATAATAAAAATAAATAGCATATAATTCGATCACTACTCTTTAATTTATAGTTGGACTTAATTAATATCCATAGGCTTCCTAGCTAGTAAATTAGACGTGCTAGTTACTTCCAAGTTTTGGGACACATGATCTACTTCCAACATGTGGATGGATAACATATGAGATGTCATAAAAGTCATATATGAATTAAAGATTTTTATTAACATTTTTAATGAAAACCTAACGGACCATTAATAAGTCTAGTCAAATGTATGAAGAAGAAGGTTTGATATGAAGTTAATTAAACTTGTCACTAGCTAGCGTTTTCTTAAATTTGGTACATTTCTTAAAATGTTTTTGACACATTGCACATCATCAAGTGTTTATAAAATAGGCTTTCCTACATATATATGACATTGGGTGATATAAATTTTGTAAACATAGAGATAAAGTTATCAGTTATTTATGATTAATGTGCATATATATATTCCACACTAGTTGGAGTAGACAGTATATATATGAAGTACATTATGTATTCTAGGGGTGTACATGGTTCAAGAACTGCATCAAATCGGATCAAAATCAAACCGAATCACGAACCAATTAATGAAAAATTAAGGACCACGAAATGAACCATGTAATTGCGGTTCTGGTCCGGTTCGATTATGATGGTTTTGGTTCAAAACTACGAACCAGATAAGTTAGGCGCACATTAACAAACTCCTAGGGGTAATTCATTGGCAAATGAAATTTCTTTCGACAATAAGAAAAATAATCACGTGTTATTGTTTTTCATGTATCTAAATAGCTTATTAAAACTTAGCAATATAATCTCTAAGTTCTTACTATTGATTTTTTATAAAGCTTACAGAATTGACACATATGGATGTTTAATAGTGACGTATACGTAGTTAATAACACACTTTATACATATATACTAATATTAGATATACGTAATAAATTAAAGATTTGAGTTGTACATTAAAGTAATTAAGTTGTTGAAACATGACTTTATATAAGAAAAATAATATTACTAAGTATATTTCGGTTCGCTTGTGGGTTTGTACGGTTTTAACGGTTTTGGAACCGAACTGGACTGTGAACCATTAAAACTACAATATTAGAACCATGAACAACTGAACCATTATATCTCGGTTAGGTTTGGTTTTGGTCCGATTCCGATTCGATTTACCGGTTCTGACGGTTTCAAATCATTTATGTACACCCTTAATGTATTTAATTTTAATCAAGTTTGAATGGGTCAAAGGAACATACAAGTGACTACAATAATAGTCACAAGTTCATAATAAAACAATACAAGTTTGCTGTGGTTTTAGTTTGAATGGGGAAACAAGACACAAGTACATTTCGACCTTTTGTGCATGGTTCACTTCTCTGAACCTGGCCATGCATATATATACTATTGACTTAATTAATTCAGCAGTCTCTTAGTTATGACAAACACATCTCCTTGAATAATGTGGTTCTTTTATCGCACGCACGAGCACACACATTTTGTGCCGTCCCTATTTTGAAACTGTGGTTCAATTGAATTAATGCAAAGTTTACATATATCCACACCTAGTTTCACATATTGTTAATCAGTATCATTGAGAAGATCATAAAATTTTAAGCGTTACAAGTGAACTCATGTTATTATATACAGTATATATCATGGTTATGCAAATATATTTGGTTAAAGGAGATCTACAGGAAAAAAAAGTACACTATCATCATGTGTTTTGCCATTTCCTTAGTACGTATTTCTACTAAAAATTGTATACTAGAGTAAAATTTAAACAAAATAGGTCCTAAATAGTAGAGTACATCACAAACATGATCTTTGTGCTAGATCATTAATTAGAGTTTCCGTTCCTTAAATTAGATTTTTTACATGTTCAATCCTTGAATGACATATATGTTTCGCTGCATGATCAGTCCCCGTCCATGTAGAATGAATATATTGCCCTTAGTAATAAAATAGTTAAAGAAAGGGATTAGTGCAGGGGAATGTACCTAACCTAAGCACGAAGTCTATTGTATGTATCCAACAAAAATTCTCTATATTGTGTGTACCGAACCCGGAAAAATAAAATTTGTGTACACCTTTACCTAATTTGTAAGTCAATGTCGGTGAATCCTTGACCAAATGCCACGTTGGATGACCACGTGTACTGACACGTCATGGATACATACAATAGATTTCATTCCTAAGTTGGATACATACAATAGACCAAATGCCACGGGAAGGTTCAGAAACGGCTACGGTAACGATTAGGCCGCGTACATCACAAACATAAGCTTGATCGACCCGGGGAACCTGTTATAAACGGGAATACCCTTTCTAAAAACTTTTAAAAAAAGTGAAGTGGAAGGAGAACATTGCAATCTTCATTTTATTTTATTTCATTTGACTAGGTTCGATACATGACTTGTCTCATGTTATAATATACAAACTAAAATCTCACTAAGAAAAATATCTTTTCCCACTTTCAGCTTTTCAGTTAACCAAGTCTTGAAATAAAGAAAATAATTAGTCATGTTGCCAGTCGTAATCATATTCATTGTTTCGACGCACTAGCATGTACACTAACGTAACTTGACACATGATTTAGTAAAAGTAGACCAACAATCAAATCTTTATGTATGTCTTACGATCATTGCAATAAGATTAACTAACATTCCTTGAAAGTGAAATAGTATCAATGTATCATTACTAGACTATAGTTAACTATCAAGAGAATCACTTCAAGATCATAATGTTGCATTTATTTATAAGAATATTACATTACTACAACGGGAATGGGCTATTGCGACGGACAAATCGGTCACATTTCCGTTGCAGTAGGTCTATTGCGACAAAATCGCGACATATATTGGCTGTCCATAAAAACAGCGTGGCAATTGCTTTTTGCGACAACGGTTGCCACGGATATGTAATTTTGCTACGGAAAATAGTCGTCGCAACACCGTCATAAAATTGATTTTCATCATTTCATAAAGTTAAAGTGTAGCGACGGTGTTGCAACGGTAATTTGCGACCAATGTCCAAGGCAATAAATTGCGACCGATCTTTTTGGAAAAACATAACGACAGAATTGCTACAAGTGTCACGACAGGTTTATTAAAAAACTTGCGACAGATTTGAATTTGCTACAGTTTTATTTTCGCCACAAATTTACTACTTGCAACAATTTTTGCGACATATATTAAACCTATTATCCGTGGCAAATAGCCTATGTTCTTAACACCCAAATTCCTATTTTCCAGTTTTCCTTGTTCATACATGTAGCAAAGATTCCCCAATTCTAAATAATCAACGATAATTAAAGATTATGTAAATTATGACATTGAAAATATATGATACTTTATCATTAGAACAAGACGAATATTCAATAATCTTCAATCAATGTGATACTACTAAATTATATTATACATCTCAAGTTATTTTTTTGAAGCATCCTTTCACCTTCTGTTTCTCCTTCTCGTTCTTGATCAAGATTGATCTTACTATCTCTCTACCTTACTTAAGTGCTATATTTCTTTTATGTCATCCATCTTTATTGGTTATCCTGTAAATCCATCCTCGATCCCTATTCGACAATGAACCATTAAAATTAGACATCTTCCATTAAAACAAAAACAATGAGCATAATAATGTTGCATAACAATGAACCATTAAAATTGAACAAATAATCAACAAATTGTACTAAAATCTCTCATAGCTTACTTTTTATTCTTCACAACATCTTTAGAGTTCCACACAAGCAAGAAATAGCAATCACTTAGATTTACTTATTTATAACTAGAGAATTATCACCTTTGCAAAAAAAAAAAAAAACTAAATAGTATAATAGCTTTCAGAGTGCAGTTTTAGTTTTGTTGTCATGAAGATTGAAGAAGCTCAAAAGCTAAGAATTTACCTCCTTTGAACCTTGGATTTCTTTGCCCTGCCTTTTGTTTCTTCTTTGCCCTGTCTTTTGTTTCTTTCAACTTTTTTTAATTGGAACCTTGATCTCCAACCATTCTACACAAGACCACAATTATGTCATAATGAGAAACAAATAAATAAATGTGTAAAAAGCTAAGTACAAAGGAAAGTTTCATAACCTGAAGATATTGAGCCTTGGGTTCCCAACATATACAATTATAGTACAAACATAAAATAGGAAAACAACAAACTATTACTTCACAAATCATGTACGATATTGCTAGTAACTAACTAGCAAGATAAATACCTTTACATAACCAAATTGCCAAACATGCTGAAAGTACGTGATAACAAAAAAATACAATAAGATCACAGATCTACTAATTTCAAGAGTTAGAGGGTTTTAAAAGAAATGCATCAGTTAGAAATTAACCACAAGATGAAGTTAGGTTACAATGGTACCTTTTAGTCGATTCAAACTACAAATCAGTTAGAGCCGTAATGTAAGTCTCGATTTTGTGATTTGTAGGAAACATCAACATCTTTCTTGTTCAAGAATGAAAGATATTTACTAGATGGTTCAATATTTAATATACGGGATCTAAAGTTAAGGGAGAGAGGAACTGGGAGTCCTAATTGAAAGTAGAATTTGGGAGAAAGAGGGCAATTTGAGAATTTGGGGGGAAAATTGGATCTAATTGGCGGGCTGGGATTAATTTGGGAGGGAGAACTCTTTTTTTTTTCAAATATCTGGGCACAAATATCTTTGAATTTTTATTTTAGTATCAGTTTGTTGAAAATGTTACAAACAAGTTTTTTTAAACCGCACGTTATGGCAGGGGCTAAAAAGTATATTTTTAAACTTTGATATGAAATATGAAATTTTAACTTGAATAAGATATGATTTCTCGATGGTTTATTTTTTGATTATACCAACATGTATGTGTATAATTGAAAAAAACTTAAATTATTACAAAGTTGATTTTGCATCTAAAAGTGTATAGTGTATATGTACTGATTTTACAAATTGATAATGCAATCAGTTATATGCACTTAAGTCATTTATTGCTCTTCTACTATAACTATTAAGATTTTCATCTTACTCAATTGTACAAATTAAACAAATTGCTTTGAATATTTTTAACTTTGATTGGAAGACCAATAAAGTTTTATAGTGTCATTATGTTTACAACTTTATGATCATAAGCTCCAATATTAATTGTATTAAAAAAAAAATGTCCATTTTGTTATTCTAGCTAATCTCATTAACTTAATGATATAAGAATGGATCAATAACCAATAAGACAAATATTAATTTATTAAATTGATCATACCATGTAAATTTAAAATCATTGAAAAACCCCATTAACTCATCTAGAATTCATTTTTTGAATATTGACTATTTAATGTAGAAAATCGATATCACCTTAAAATAAAGCAACAATTAAAAATTAAAATGTATAATCTACGCAAATTTCAAAGATGTTAAAGATAAATTAGACCAACTAATTAACCTCAGTTAAAAGAAACTGAAAAATTCAATTTCTCAACACCAAGTCTCCAAATTAAATGATGAGTTTCTCGCAAACTATGATCTAACAGTTGACTCTTTTTTATTGATACTTGCTTATATCCATGAATGCGTTATTTGGAACTTTATTTAGTGCATATTTTCACTGATGTAACTACATGTAGTCCCCCATAAAATATTTAATTTTTGCAAAAGACGTTTTAAAAACTACAAAACATACAATAGCAAAATCTATAAATTTGCGTATACTCTCAAACTATAAACCTTGAAAATTATGCTCGAAAACTATAACTATATAAAAAAAATTATACAAATGTTATAAATCGAACACATATAAATAAAAAAGAGTAAATAAAATTAGCAAATGCAAAAAATTAAAAATTAAAAAAATAGCAAAATGTACTATTCATCAACTATTGAATGAATAGTACATTTTGTCTTGCAAAATGTATATATATACTCAATGCATAGTGTATACGTAGGGGCGTAGGGCTTATCTCTTTAGTTTGAAATGCATACTCATTTGCATAGTGATTTTCAAAGTGCCGAGTATAAATATTTGTTCTAGCCTATATTATACTCCATTCGTCATAGTTGTTAATTCGTAACTCGACTTTCAATTCGGGATCTCAATTTTTAATTCGTAACTTGTAACTCAGCTTGACTCGTAAGAGTCGTTATTTTACAATAAATATGTATCTTTATATGTATATGTATATTATTGTTTATGCTTTTTGTTTTAAGGTGAGGTAAAATATGGTAAAAATCGATAATATAGTCGTTGACCATCAATTAACAAAAATGCATAATTCAAAACATATTATAGTAATGTATTTTTCTATTTTGTTCTTTTTATCTTTCAGATTATATAACAATACAATTTTTCTAAATTCGGCCTCGTAGGAGTCGCACAAGACTCGTAGGAGTGGCACAAGACTCATAGGAGTCGCACAAGACTCAAAAGAGTCAATAAACGACTCGTAAGATTCAAAGTATCTACTTTGACTTTTCATACAGTTTTATAATTTTCTATTACTATATTTTTCACTAATCAAATAACATATTTACCCACTTAAGTTGTTCGATTAGTTAAAATATGAAAGTGAACACTTAGAATATAAGTTACATGTACCACGTGATCAAAAAACATCTTTTAGATCCTATAAGTGTCTTTTTTTTCAATTGTTAAACTTAAGAAAGCTCATTTAAGACTCGGCATATAACAAGTACCTATTTATTAGTAGTTTAAACATATTTTAATTTATAAATATTGGATCAAGTGACTTATTTAAATATTTACTTGATGCTTCTATGTATCTAATTGTGCTTGTATACTCAGGCAAACTCAAAATAATAAAAAGTTATGTAGCAAATCCGTAGCAATTATTAATATTTTGTGACAGATTTGCTATACCCTCATTTTGTTTAATTTTTTAAAAGAATAGTTTTAAATAAAAAAACGCATATATATGTTTATACATATTCTTATATGGTTTAATAAGCACTCAAAAAAAAGTGAATGAATATACATGTCTACATATAAGTATGTGTGTATATTAACTTCGAGATATAAGAAAGTATATATCTAGCGTACTAGTTTATAGATACATACCAACAAACATATTAATACATACAAATATTGTGTCTTTTTTATACATTACACTCATATAAAGACATACTTGATGCTCCTATGTATCTCATTGTGCTTGTATCATCTCGCAAACTCAAAATGGCAAAAAGTTGTGTAGCAAATCCATAGCAATTATAGATATTTTGTGACGGAGTTGCTACATCCTTATTTTGTTTAATTTTTTTAAAATAATTTTAAATAAAAAACGCACATATATGTTTATACATATTCCTATATGGTTCAATAAGTACTCAAAAAAAAGTGAATGAATATACATGTCTATATATAAATATGTATGCATATCAACTTTGACATATAAGAAATTATATATTAGTATTTCAATAGTTTAGAGACACATACCACTAAACATATTAATAAGTACAAATATTGTGTCATTTTTATATATTACACTCACATAAAGACATACTTAATGATCCTACGTATCTAATTGAACATGTATAATCAAGCAAACTCAAAACGATAAAAAATTATGTAGCAAATCCGTAGCAATTATAGATATTTTGTTACGGATTTGCTACAACCCCATTTTGTTTATTTTTTAGAAAATAGTTTTAAATAAAAAAACGCACATGTATGTTTATACATATTCCTATATGGTTCAATAAGTACTAAAAAAATTTATAAGTAAATGAATATACATGTATATATATAAGTATGTATGTATATTAACTTCGAGATATAAGAAAGAATGTATCTATCTATTAATACTTTAGAGATACATACCAACAAACATATTAATACGTACAAATATTGTGTCTTTTTTATTCATTACACTCATATAAAGACACACTTGATGCTCCTATGTATCTCATTGTGTTTGTATAATCTCGCAAACGCAAAACGATAAAAAGTTTTGTAGCAAATCCGTAGCAATTATAGATATTTTGTGACGGATCTGTTACAACCACATTATTTATTTTATTTAATTAATCAAGATCAAATTTTGCAACCGAATTGCGACGGGTTCCTATATTACTATTTATTATATTTTTATTTTAGTTCAATTTTGCGACTAATCTGCTACGACAATTATTATAGTAGATTTTAATTTTTTTTAGTTACTACTTATTTTGTTCAACCGTTACAAATTCGACACAAATTTGTCGTAAAACTTAGTCAAAGATTTAAAAAACAAGTCAAGTATTTGAATTATGATAAGTTGTCGCAACTTTGACACTAATTTGTGTCAAAATTAAGTCAAAGTTTTGAAAATTAAATCAACTATCTAAATTATGATTTGTTGTCGCAAGTTTGACACTAATACGTCGCAATATTTGGTCAAACATTTGACTTTTTTTACACTGTTGCAAATTTGTCACTAATCCGTGTCAAAAGTTAGTCAAATGTTTGACATTTTATCTTCCTACATATTGTCACAAAGCGGTGGCAATTGAATCGCAGATGTGATAAATTTGCTACGGTTTTATTTTCGTCGCAAATTTCAGTCGTTGTTGCCTATTTCCGTAGTAGTGATAATTAGTAATATATAGATTATGTATCAGAAATAGAAACCAAAGTTTTATAAAGGAGCACATGAAAACGGGGGAAATAATAATTAGTCGATGTAATCATGTAGAGCCATAAAATCAATTTGAACATTGAGCAAATTTGGGACACATATTTTACAAAAAGATTCATCCCGAGGCAGTATGTAGAATGCCAAAAGATAAACGGACATAATGTTCACAAGATCTTAGACTCTTGGATTTTAGCTTCCCTTATCCTTCATGGCCAAAATTTTACATATCTGATAGCAAAAAGCCATAAAGGGAAAAGGAATTGTGCAATTCTATGTGCTACCATTTCGAGTCTTTCACTAAGCATGTGCATTTTGCATCTCCAAGAAAAATTATTTTTGATAGGGGCAGTTTAAGTGTGCTTCTTTTATTTTCTATTTTCTAAACAACTTAATACGTAGTACTTATAAACCTATAACATCTACACTTTGCATATGTTATTCACTATTTTCTCTTAAAAATATATACTTACTGTACGTTTCTATGAAAATTTTCAAGAAAAAAAATCATCAACAAAAGGTCCTAAGTAATTCGAGCTAAGGTTTTATATGACAAAAGTATATTGTATGTACCCAACTTAAGAACGAAATCTATTGTATGTATCCATGACGTGACAATACATGTGGTCATCCAACGTGGCATTTGGTCAAAGATTCACCTGTATTGACTTACAAATCAGGTAAAGGTGCACACAAATTTTATTTTTCCGGGTTCGATACACACAATAAAGCGAATTTTTGATTGATACATACAATAGACTTCGTGTCTAAGTTGAGTACATTCCCCTACACTAATCCCTTAAAGAAATGACATGTTAAGGGCATTTTAGTCCTTTTATGTGCACGACGAACCAATTATGTAGCAAAACATATCAATTAAGGAATGGGATGCAAATACATGATCAACCAATTGGAGAGAATCGAAGAAAAAAAACGACGTAACATAGTGACCAATTTTGTAATTTACTCTAAAAAGTGTTCAACCTAAAGGCAGTTCAATTAAATTCTTCCATAGATCGATCTTTGGTAATTCTAGCCTTCTAGGATTCGAATGCTTTAATTATGATAGTATATGATTCCTATAATAGAAGGATAGGTAACTTTTAGACTTTCAAACCACTTGAAGATATCGTAAGAGAATTTTCTTACTAATATGCTATCCTTGACATACAGGAACCAAAAACACATGCATATATGATTGATACCCTAAATAAAAGGGAATTTAATGTCGAATATTTTAATAAATTATCATGCATGATCAAATCTTTGTGTCCACATTACGAAAAACTAAGATTTGTTTGATATTGATCTACGACATGGACTTCAATTCAAATCCCACGAATGTCGATCAATCAATGCGTACAAATCTGATGGTTCTTTAAAGTTATGGTTAACATATATGAGAGTTATCACTAGAAGTAGCAAAATGAATGGGTCGTGTCGGGTCGGGTCACGGATTTAGATGAGTTTTGATCTAAATGGGTCAAGGTCTAGATAAGTCATTTAGAAAGATGGGTCTAAATGAGCCCAGGTCAAATGGGTCTCGGGTCGGATCGACCCATCAGGTTTTTACCAAATTTTTATTTTTATTATTATTATTTTTTAGAAAGACAAACTTATACTACCTATCCACGAATATTTACAAATTACCTTCCACGAGGCTTGAATCCACAACCATTAGGTTGAAAGGTTCCCATGCACCGCTGGGCTAGTGAAAAATGAAATGAGGTCAAAAAAAATTTTTTACCGCTAGACTTGTTGGTTAATTGTTACACAATTGGGGTTTATATTGAAAACTCATTTAGACTCATCCAATAAATGGAGAGAAGACCCAACAAAATCATTCCCTCTTAAATATTAACCGCCAAATTGACCAATAATTAATTAATAGGTCTAAAATTGCCATAATAACTTATCACCTTGATTTTATTCTTAAACTACAATGAAATTTTCTGTTGGTATTTAAGAGACCAACCAATTATACAATATAATTCCGCTACCAAAAGAGCTACCATGCATCATCGTATGTTTTTATATTATCACATAAAAGTTGTTTTGACGGGCAACTCTAATCCATAATCACTTGTATATGATGTAACACTTTTTCAAAATCGCAAATCAAACAAGTTTTAATTATCTATTTCGAGTTGAGACTAAACAAATGAACGATTTCATAAAACCCTTTTTGCACGGTCCCACAAAGACATTTGTGTTAAGAGAATAGTACCATTAAGGCATCCGATCGAAACTTATATCCTAGGTTCAATGAAGGCCGAAGGTTTTTGTTCGTTTATTTATACTTTAGTTACATATCGCCTAACATCATTATGGAGTACAATTAAGTCACCGGACAAGATTCTAATTGGTTGTGGTCGGTGAGATAACATAATGTGTTTTCTCTAAATATTTTAGGGTATCATTTGAGCATGTGATTATGACTCATGTGAAGCAACAACCTAGGAAGGTGTCACTAATTTAAGGATTTAAGATCGGATAGTGTACGTTCACACATAACCGCAACATCTTTAGGGGATTTTATGGAAATTTACAATAAAATATTATCGATTGACGGAATCTTTGACTAGATAGAATAGTAGTAAATATTAAACGGAATCATTTGAACTTTTGAATTTCATAAATGTTACACGTAGTGTAGATCGATTTACAAGTATCGTTTCTAATTAGTTCAATATGTTTACAATTGGTTCAAGAATAGTTTCTCGTTCACCTTAAATGACTAAATACCCTTTCTCCTTAATATGTTATAATATATAAAATTTAAAGAAATAAAAGAAAAGGATTTTTCAGTCATTAAAGGACCTTTAAATGGACGATGAATTATTTTCAAACAAATTATAAACTTAATTGACTAAAAACGTTCAAGGAAGTTGAGGACGATTTCTCTGGATCTGAATAATTTACATGGATCATTTTAGAAATTACTCTCAAACTTTGGACAGACACGTTTTATTATCCACTTTTATAGTCTCTAAAATTTACATCATAAACATACAACTTCTAACAATGAGTAATCGATGTTCTTTTTTCTTTTCAATTTTAAAAAAAATACGAAAATTAATTAATAGAAATTGAATCAATGTTTTGAGAACCGGTTGAACCGTTCCGGTCTGACCGGAAAAATGGAGGTTTCAGGCCGGTTGTAAACCTGTTTTGACCTAAGTTTGATCAGTCAATGAACCGGACGATTCGGTCAAGACCCGATAGTTTAACCGAGAACCGGACCGGTTAGACTAATTTTTTATTTGCTTAAAAAAACGAGTTTTAAGCCGGTTTTCGGGTGGTTGAACCCGTCCGGTCCGGTTCGAATTCTGATTTTTAAAAACATTGGAGTGAATGCTAATTAAATGAATTAAACATATTGATATTCAAATCAAACTAAGCAAATTGCATGGTATGCATATGAACCAATATCAAAATTGTAATATAACCGATGAATGTCTATGTATATTTTAATGTAAAAAAAATAAAGAAAATTATGAGTATCATGACTATTATCTGTTTATTTATTAATGCAGTCTTTATATCAGTCTTGTATAGCAAATTTTGATAAATCAATTGAGATTAAAAATTTTTTATATAAACGTTTAAAGTGGAGGATATTTATAATTGGAAATTAAATAAACCGCATGACTGATGAATTGTCACAACTAGTCATTCTATCCCCTTATCTAAATCTTTTGCTCTTTATAATATTTGAGATAAAAAAGTAATACCCAAAATGACTCATCATTCATAATCCTCTTTATGTCACCTTAGCTGCAGATAAATGTTCCTAGCTAGCTTTTGCATGAGTAATGGGGTAATTAATTAGTTAGGAGCCTATGAGACTTATTTTATTTTATTTTTAGCAATTATTTGCTACGTAATTACAAATGGTCATATAAATTCACCATTACTTTTAATTAACTTTACCGATGTTATGCATTATTTGTATGTACATTGCAACGCGGTAATACACAATTTTTGATGGATTTAATTTATCCAAATTGATGATCGATTTAGCATTGCCAAATTACAAATTTCTCAACATGTGTTCTTGTTATATATGTGAGGATTCATTTAATGTGTCACAAGATGTCATTATGTATCATATATCTAAGGTCGCAACTATTGGTTGGGGGAATGAGAAACTTTTTCAGTTGCTAGAACGTATCTGTATGAAAAGAGACGAATTGCATTAAAACATCTAATTAACATGTGTAGTGATAACTACATAATCATAGAGAGTGCAGATACTTAACCCCAGTAAAACAAACAAAAGATTACACAACAAAGGTCATGGCGAAACAAGCATTTAGAACCTAGTCACTTCAAAAAGTTTATGTGCCAAAGCACATGTTATTCATCCATCTAGCTAAAAATAATTTCTAGCTAGCCGTAACAAATATCATATATTTGCCGGGTACCGTCCCTTTAGCAAAAAAAAAAAAAACAAAACAAATATCTTATAACTGATCATGCTATTGATTGAATAAATCAATGGCTGAGATGAAGCGTTGAGTACCCCTTCTGCTCCTTATATAAGGGTTGCCTCAGTAAACCTTACTCAAATTTGTAATACAATATGTAGACACTTTATTACATATGAGATTTGTCTTTCCACATCTTGATATCCAAAAGCTATAAAGCATTGTGTATCAACTTAATAATGATAAAAATTAAAAAAAAAATCATATTTGTTAATGCGTACAAATAATTTTTAAATATATATATTTTGTTTTTAGCTTAATATTAACACATCCCATCAACTTTCTTTCTAATTTAAAACGAAATGCATAGTTTTTTTTTAACATGCGGACCAAACAATTATATGTAACTAGCATAGTGCTCCCGCATAGTAGCGGGGTGATTAAATTGTTATGATTTTGATTCAGTTCTTAGGTTTATCAATATTGTTTGATTCACGTGGAAGAGTTTGTAAGTTTAAATACATAAATCAAGTGTTAAATCAATTGAATGTGTATGTATACTATATCATATGATGACGTTAATTTGAATACAGAAGTCATATACATATTAATAAATATGGGATTAGGTTTTAGAGTTCAAATTAAAAATCGCAAGATTATGGGATAAAAAGATTTGAATTGACCTTTTTTCCTTTTAAACTATTTGAATCAATGAATACAGAATATGAATTACATTATTTCTATAAATAGTTATTGAAAAAGTAAATTAGACAATAGATATTATTGATTTGAGGATTAAGACAAAAAATATGGATATATGGAGGGCTGAGGATGAAGCGGGTGAGATGGTTATGGCTTACATCTACCCCTATAACCAATAAATATAATTAATTAACCTTAATAATTTGTTTATGGTTAAAGAGAGGATCAATTGTATAATACCAAGAAGCCATATATAGGTATGAGTAGTGATCATGGGTTTATCTAAACATATCTTAACCTTCTTTATGTGATTTTTGTATTCAGCAGTAGTGCATGCGTTCATTAATCTTTTGCGATGATATACTCGAAGATCCTTTTGGTAATCAGAATGCCTTACGTCACTACTGATTACGAATTACATTCATTAATTAAAAACTATATCTTCACAAATCCGTTTTAACAAATGCGTTACGTATGCACATCTCCTGTGATTTTCCATGTATTAATCATCATATCATATAGTAGTTATTAATTAAGTATTATGATATAAACGTGAAGTTCGAGTTATTAGTTTGCAAGATTAATATAAATCTCATCAACAAATGTTAGGCTAAAATCTACTGGAGATCAAATGCTCAAAATATTCTAAGTGTTTAGCCTGTTGAAAGTTAATGCTGCTGGTGTAATGAAGACTTAGTTCTGCTAGTGGAAGTTAGCTCTGTTCATTTATTGAAAACAAAGTTTTTCAGAGTTAGTTATGCTAGTCATTTGATGTTAGTTCTGCCAAGTATTTACAAAGTTAGTTCTGCCAAGAGTGAATGATTGCAAAGATTAGTTCTGTCAGTTCAAAATGTTAGTTCTGTTCATCGTTTTATTAATGCTGCTTAGTGGGTCTGCTTTCTACCAACTCTGTAACACAAGTACACCTACTGCAGATATGCTTTTGAGGAATAGTGCACGCTGCAGACAAGGAATGGTAATGCATTTAATGCTGACGTGTTTCCTAGAAAACTTGTCTTAGGAAAGTAGATTTTGTATAGATTTTATACAAGTTGTTTAGTGTATAAGTATGTACTTGGTTCATTGTAAAAATAGGTGTCCATGCTTGTATCTGTACTTGTAATTGTAAGTCTCTAGTCAAGTTGTAACCAAGCTTCAAGGTTTCTTTGTAACCCTGATATAATTGTGTATCTGTATTATTTCAATAATAATATTGAGGTTTTTGGCTATTAAATCAATTGTGTTCTTACATTGTTTACAAATCTGTTTCAATTGCATTACAAGTTATATATATAAATATTCCTACTTGACAAGTGTTATTCCACAAACTGAGAATTCATAGCTTGTGTCAATACATTTGTGCAAACAAGTGTTATTGTGGGACCCCACAACAAATTGACAATCATTACCAAGATGAATCATTGGTTGACAACATGATATCCTTACAAAAAGATTTCACGTTCAAGTTTTACTCACTAACACATTCTGGGATGGCTAGCGAATGAGTCATAAACGGTCACGGAAAATCCCGATTAAACCATATACATGTGGGTAAATATGTTTGGCCTACCATATGGAAAGGGTCAGAAAGATCACGGGAAATCCTGGTTAGGCAACATACATCATAGTAAAGATGTTTGTCTTTTTCTAGTAACCTGAATATGAAAAATTCTTCCGTTTATATTACAAAATGGACTAAAAAAACTACAATGATATTTGAATGGTAAAAAAAACTGCCGTTGTTAGTTTGTTGATGGGATGGACCTTTGATTGTTGATTCAAAAAGTGTTAATTACATGAACAAATTAAATTCATTAAACAAACTCATAATACCTTTTAAGAATTGTACATTATCTCAAAAAGTTGTTTTAATACTTATTGTCCCGGCCATCATCATCATGTATATTACAAACTACTGTATATAATTCTTCTATATTTTTTGTCATTAAGTTAATCAATCACATCATTTGACATATTAAGAGATATTGTCATATTGATATTCCTATTAATCTAAAAGCTATTCATCTGTCTCAAAATAAGTTTTCATTTTTCCATTTTAATTTGTTTTAAAATTAAGTGTTCACTTTTAAAAATGAGATATTAACTATACCATCTTACCCTCAAGATACATTTTTTTTCTTCCAAAAATGATATACGAGAGTTTGTACACAAAAGGTAATGATGTCATCTTCATTGTAATTGTTTAAATACCGTAAAAACTGAAACATGACACTTAATTTAAGATGGAAGGAATATCAAAATATCCAAGTAATGATTTTCTTGTGACATGAAAGTTGGGTCAAATCAAACTAAAAACTAATCATTATTTGAGTAATTTATTCAACTTATCATGATTTAAATTACTTGATTAGTGTTATATGGATCTATTGAAAATTGCCAATTGTTTGAGACCAAAAGTACTAATAAGTGACACGAAAGGGTCCTTATCCCTACAGTAGTTACTGTATCTTTGAAGGTCGGCACGTTCGACATTCCAACCTAACTTTTTATCCTTTGGTTAGTTATGAGTTACTTAATTCGATTAAAAATATTGTATGGCGTAATCTCGTTGGGCTTAATCCGTTTATTTGCCGGGTTTTGTGCGAATTGAACTGAAAAACGAGTTACTTTGACACATACGTTAAGAACCGTTTTTCACTTTTGAAATCGCAACACAATTTCAAAACATAAGCTTACCAAAACATCTCTTTTTACGAATGATGTTAAAATTTCCCAAGTATGGCATATGAATTACGGCTCTTATTGAGTTTAGTGTCGCACGTTGATTGAAAGAACCGTTTAGCCGAAAAGTTAAGACACAATAAAAGGGGAAAATTATTTGTGCAGCTAACAACACATAAGTTATGTGCTGTTATGCTTAGAAAGTGGCCCGAATGTCTATCAATAAAAAAAGGCTCATTTCGTTTTTGATTGATGAAAAATTATATTAGTTTGGCATCGTTAACAACATATATATGTCTCCCTGATAAAAAAAATGTATAAAAACAAAATTATTAGGAGATTTTAGAACAGCAAAAGGTGAATCTGTCAAGGGAGCTGTATCAAACAGGTTTCATGAATCACACATGAAATGTTTACAAATTAATAATAAGAATAATTATTATAGTTAATAGTTAAAGTGAGATAACATAACATGTATTGGTGTTTTTTCTTTATAACCAATTGTAACGGAAACAGTTGATGATGGGAAACTTATGGGGCCATCAAAGAAGTGGCCACATCCTCATCATGGAATTCCACGTTGGCGATAACGACCCTCGGACTTAGATAAAACAACATAACGGTACAGCCGTACATGTATGGTTTTTTTTTTTGTAGGGTTACAAGATTTACTGATCGACGTTGGTATGAGCCGTAATTCGATGTAATGGATTATTATCTTGGTCATCGGATTCACTAAGTCGTCTTGACAATAGACCTATCACAATCTAAGAACGACATTGTTTGAATTGTGAACGAATAGTTTCGGTTGTCAATGGTCTGATATAATAATTTGAATGTTAGGAAACTACACCTAGTGGTGGAACTTAAACATTTTTGTACATCACGAAAACTCAATTAGTTAGATTAATGTAAAGTCTATTTCCAAGAAATTAATTAGTTAGATTAATGTAAAGTCTATTCCTGATTTTTTTCTACATATAGAAGGTTAAAAAACGTGTAACCTTTTACTTATTAAAATTCAAATTTTAACGATATTAGAAGGGAGTTGATATATACAACACAAAAGTTGATGTTTACACCATATTGTACAAGCATTTAAGCACACAGTACAAATACATTATAGCACAATTTTGGTGTATCTATCAAATTGTGTGTTGTAGATATCCTCACCCTTTTAGAATCTTAAAATTTTTGATATGGTATATTTCATTTCAAACTCAGAAGAAAAAACTTACAATTTTGAAAGTCCAAAGTTTTGAAAATGCTCAGAACTCAATTATTATTGGATTTTGTTATTTGTAACCCTAAGAGCTATGTTTAAGAGTTAAATTCGTGCATAAAAATGTTGTATATTAGGTTGGTTGAGAAAGTTACATGCAGGGGGTGGGTGGTTATTATTAAAGGTACAAAAATTCAATGCGTATCTGAATTTTTTATTCATAGCCCATAGGACTACGTATAACATTTTTAAATATTATTTACAACCTTATAGTTTTTGAAGCTTTTGGTAACAATGGTACTTAAGTTATGGTTACAAACAATAATGACAATAATATCATCACCTAGCTCCTTTTTCTTTTTTTTTTCTTTTTCAGCATAAAGTATTACTTTTATCGTGAGAAAAATGATAGGTAGATCGAAACTTGTAAACTTATAATTTAGACTAAAAAATATGATTGATGTAAAGTAAAAATTGATTGGATATGAGTGAGAGAGAGAAACATTATCTAACCAATGAGAGAAGTATGTGTACTCTTATGTTTATGGAAGTGTTTAAGATTGCTTAAATAAGTGTTTATCTGCGTATTTGTTTATTTTGAAAACAAATAAACATATCCAAACACATTCCTGAAAACTGTCTATCTGCTTATATATTAAGGAGTAAACACTAAAAAATAAGTAATGGATTACCTACTTATTTTTTAAGCATATAAGTGTTTATAAATAGGGTTAATAATGATTTAATCCTCAAAGTTTCACTTTTTTCCGTTTTAACCACTCAATTTTTTTTCCTAATGATTTAATCCTTAAAGTTTGAAATGATTTATGATTTAACCCTTTGAAGGGTTAAACCGGTAATTTTTTTGAAAGTTAGATGATTAAACTAATAAAATTTAAAGGGTAAATTATTATAAAAGATAAACTTTAGGGATTAAATTATCAAATTTTTGCAGTGTAATAAACTTGAATGGTTAAACCAACAAAATTTCGAAACTTTGAGGATTAAATCATAAGAAAAAAACTTGAGTGATTAAACCGAAAAAAATGAAACTTTAAGGATTAAACCATTATTAACCCTTATAAATAAGCAAATCCAATCACCCCCTATGTAAGTATCCATATTTAAAACTATTGTGTACATGGTATTTTCAAAAAGAAAACAATAAAGATAAAATAAGAGTATATTTTAATCGTCCATGTGCTTTTCAATTTTCTCTACCCGTCGTCCCTAACTTTCAAAAAGTATTTTTAAATAGTTTGATTTTTGAAACTTTTGTTCACCGATAGTCCAATTTTGACTATTTAAATAATTTACTTTTGTGGAACTTCTGTTCATTAGTAGTCCATTTTGAACTATATGTTTTAAAATAAATTAGAGACAACTCTTGGAAAAAATTGAAAAGCGCGTGGACGATTCAAATAATATACTCATAAAATAAAAAATGAGTCTGTTAAGTGTTAATCATACTCTATAGTAGGCGTGAACAAAAAACCCGAACCCAAAAAAAACCCGAAACCTGCTTTTAGAAAAGTCGGTTTTTATGAACCCAGTTTGGGTTTTGAGTGTACCAGCGGGTAGGGACCCGGGTTGGGTTTTTAAAATTCAAAATCGGGTTGAAACCGGATCGGGTTGAAAAACCGGTAAAAAAACCCGCTAAAAAACCGGTTTTAAGCCAGTTGAACCCGAAAAAACCTAGGTCAGGTTTGGGTCGGGTTGGTCAAATACCTGGTTTCTTGTTTGTTTGTTGACTAAAACTCAGTTCGGGTTTTGGGTCGGGTCGGGTTTGGCCCAACCCGGTTTTTTTTCACCCCCACTAAAAGGAAAAATAAAAAGCCCAATAAGTTTTGGGTCGTGCAGAAGAAGCCGAAATAAAGGTCCATTTCCGTCTTACTAACGCTTCTTCCTTCCTGGCGATCTTGACCTTCACGATGATCCATCGATTTAACAACTCCCGATTTCAAAATACTTCTCTGGCTCCCGTTTTTACATGATCCATTCCTAATAATCGTATTATAAACGTAAGTATCTCTGTATTTCAGTTGTTCAGTCACAATGCATTTTTTATATTAATTTTTGATTTTATTCTGAACTTGCTTGTAATTTTCTCTGCATTTTTCTATTAAAATGATGATTATACATACACATCAAGATTTGTTCTGCTTAATATGTAATGCTTATCATTTCAAGAGGTGAATTGTCTAATATTGTATCCAATTTTACCCAAATTATATTATACTGTGTGTATCTTACTTTGAAAGTTGCAATTGTATGTATCAAACTTTTGATTCCTTGTAAACTTGTGACATGAAACCGGTATTTGATGATGTGGAAACTTATGAGGTTGTCACGTCAACAGAAATTTAGTTATGGAGAAGTAAATGGATACATTCAATAGCAATAATAATTGTTGAAAGTTTGATATATTCAATAAAAATAAAATAAAAATTGAAGGTAGGAGTATGATTGAGTTATGAGTAAACTTTTAATATTTTTTTTAGACACTCAACTTTATTTTGATTGTTCCTTTGAAATGTTATGGATTTGATACATCGGTAGGGTTCAGTAGAAAGGGCTTTTATGGGAAGAACCGGAGGCAGGGTACTTGGGGTTGAGATGTGTCGTTACTCGTCCTGTTGCATCATTTTTGTTAAAAAACCAATGTGCCCATATTTGGTGCATAAATGTGTAACTATATATGCATAATGACACGTGTCAGCATAGAAACCTTTATAGTTTTTTAACGTAAAAGCCCATTTTACATAATACTTCCACTTGAAGGTAACTTGTACCTCATTTTCGAGTGGCGGGTGTAATATTGTAACTTTAAGTTCTACTAATATAGTAAGCAATTAACTTTGTTGTGTTTGAAGTTTGAAATACGATCAGAATGGCTCTGAGTACCTGTCAACAAGCAAAAGGGGCCACCTGGGTGCAAACATATAATGCCGATTTGGGTTCTACTACTACAGCATCTAAAAACCATCATTGCAGGTTACAGTTTAAGCGTGATGGATTCCATAAGATATTAATAAGAAGGATCAACTGCCCACTGCAAATAAGTTTCAACCAAACGTCTAAATGTTGTTTGTCACATTGTGATCCAATCACATCACCAGTGCATACCAACAGTTATGAACCATTAACGACAAGTGAGTGACAATCCAGAATAAGAAAACCATAGATTCTGTTTTATGACGTTCTCTTCTCCTTCTTTTTAATGTAACTTTTCATTGCCTAATATATTGGGTGGAGTTGGGAAAATGGAAGTGTCGGGCGCATTGGGTTGACCCTGAATAATTTTTTGTCATAAGTTGAAAATTTATTGTTCTATTTACTACTCCGTAATGATTTAGGTGGTTTAATGCATTGCACTTTGGATGACGTTGTACCTATTTGGCTTGTTCGTTTAAGGATCTTAGTTATATTTATTTTATTTTTTGTATCTAACTATTTCGAGAGAAATTATAACCTGAATTGGCTCATTTATAAGTTTACGGGTTGGGTCAAAATTGCCACTTCTAATACTATCCAGTGGGTTAAAGCATGTTTACTTGGTTAATTTTTATGCTTTTTCAAATTACTCAAATGGTTGGTCTTCATATTGCATGGTGTATTCTGCAAGACAGATGAAGCAACTTTGATCATAGTTCGACATGGAGAATCAATGTGGAATGAAAAGAATCTGTTTACTGGGTGCGTTGATGTGCCACTAACAAGAAAAGGTGTAGAAGAAGCAATAGAAGCTGGCAAGAGAATCAGTACAATGCCTTTTGACATTGTATACACATCAGCATTAGTTCGTTCTCAAATGACGGCTATGCTTGCCCTAACCCAACACTGCTGCCAAAAGGTAGTTCTGTGATTCTTTTATTTGAAGTCTACCTAACTTCTTGATTAAACTTTGATACTGCACTTATGTCACTGTTCAACTGAGAGGGTTAAAAAATATAGTCTGGTCATAGACTTGGGTTTGTTTTTTAAAATTAGTACTGTTGTTTTAACAATCTAAATATCTCAACTTAAGTTTTGTAATCAAGCACTAAAGCATCTATTTTACTTGGATGCCCTCTTGAATATGTAGGTTCCTATATTTATCCATAATGAGAATGAAGAGGCCAAAATTTGGAATAAAATCTACAGCGAAGACACCAAGAATGATACCATTCCGGTTGTTAAGGCATGGCAATTAAATGAGAGAATGTAATCTTGTGTGTCTTTCTATTTCTTCCTATCTCTCAAGTTCTAGGTTTTGCGGTATTATATATATGTATATTTTTGGAAAAGCTAGGCCAGTCAAGAAATCGAACCTGGCAGGATTCGAGTTTATCTATATTTCATATATTGAATTTTTATACTATCTTTGTTTCTGATTTACTGTTTCATGTCAGGTATGGCGACCTTCAAGGCCTTAACAAGCAAGAAACTGCTGAAGTATTTGGCAAGGAGCAAGTTTACAAGTGGCGTAGAAGTTATGAAGTTCGGCCGCCCAATGGTGAAAGCTTGGAAATGTGCTTACAAAGAGCTGTTTCCTACTTTAAAGACAATGTAAGCTAACTCTCCTTTTGTATTTTCATGTCCATACACAATATGAAACATCTTAATAACTCTGTTTTTGTGCAGATAGAACCACAACTTACGGCTGGAAAGCATGTGATGGTTGTTGCTCATGCAAATTCCCTGAGGTCTATTATTATGTATCTTGATAATTTAACTCCCCAAGAGGTGACAAATCTGTCTTCTTAAAAAGTATTTATGTACGTCTTCTACAGCTTTGTAATGTTATTCGATGATGTTATTTTGTTGCTAAAAGGTCATCAACTTAGAGCTGTCTACGGGGGTACCAATGTTGTACATTTATAAAGATGGAAAATTCATCAGAAGGGGAAGTCCTGCTGGACCTAAAGAGGCTGGTGTCTATGCTTATACTTCGGTATGAACTTTGAACCTCATTTATCGTGATACACACTTTTTGGATAAAGTTACTACTGCTATAATGCAATAAATATTTGAGTTTATAATTCTTTTCGATGGTCAAGCATTGTATGTTTACGGTCAGTAGTTGTCAAGTAGTGTTTTATATCATCAATCGAGGCAAGAGTAAACATGGTGCCTGGGTTTCAACTACATGATAATATAAACTCGAAACATACTGTAACAATAATACCAGAAATCCAAAAGCAGAAAGATATACATATGCCTAATGTTCTAAACACTTGAGTATTATCGTTCATGCTTTGGAATAAAATTGGATTTTGATAATAATGTGAAGTGTGCAATGGCAGATTCCAGATTCACGATCAACGTATTAAGATAAAAAGCATTATAAGAACAAATTTACTTTTATATGTCTACACTACAATTTAATCAAGGTGCGAACCTTACCTGTTATCGCATATTCTATTCAGCTTCTGCAGTGAGACCAGATACAAGTTATTCATTTGCTCTTAAGCAAGACCCGAAAAATCACTATGATTTGGCATTCGATGTATCAGCAATGATGACATTACTATCATACTATATGATTCAAGGTTAACTAATAACTTGTCTGATTTGTTTTTCCCTTTTCTTTCAGGATTTGGCACTTCATAAGGATAAGTACAATGACATGATGCACGGTACCTGGAGAAAAAGATAAGCTGGATGTTTTTGTCCTCTGTTTATCTGTAACCATTTAAGACCACAAACCCCGGTTCACCCTCATGGCGTAACTTACACTCGAATAGCATATGTATATTTGGTTATTTTTACGGAAAACTGTTTGTTTTGGTCATTTATCATACACTGATTCATTTTCTGACTTTTCAGTAACAAATTTAATCCTTATTATGATATAAGCTTTGACAATTTGTGCCTGTAAGTCTAGTCTTATAAGATATCGCTAGACATAGCACAAACTCGATAATCTCACGAGCCGTGTATATTAATACTCAAGCTCGACTCAAAAGTCAATTCGGGTATCTCGTAAAGATATCGACTATAACTATAGGGACCAAAACTGTAACAAAACCAAAAAAGTATATAAAGTCGAGATCACACCCTTTTTTATTTTATTAGAAAGGAAAGAAGAAGATAAAATCTCTGTGCACAAAAAATAAAAATAAAAATGGTGAGAAAATTACTTCATCCTCAAAACCACCAACTGCTTCATTGCTCAATACCAACAACATTAGCCAATAATAATATCATGATGATGATGATAACCAGAAGCCATCAAAATCACAAACCATCATCATCATCATCATCATCATCAACGTCAACCAATCAGAACCACCCAATCCACATTATAAATCCACGTCATCATCAGAATCGATACTACAACATTCAGCAAACCACCAGTTGTAGCAACCAACAATCTTCTATAGATAATTATGCAACAATTACTCAGCTCAAATCAGACATATATAACATTCTGCAAGGTAACATTTTTTTTTATTGATTTCGTAGACTGAGTTTATTATATTATATATATATATATATATATATATATATACGAAATGAGATATGTAATTGATGTGATTGTGCTAATGATAGGTACGAATCGAGGAATATTTGGAATCCCGAGCGAGAAGAAATCTGAGATTGAAGAAATGGTGAAGATGCTGGAGTCTTTGAATCCGAATCCGTACCCGACCCATGATCTTGATAAGGTCAGTGGATAACTAAATATGATTGCAGATTACATTATTTAATATCTATCATATCATATCCATATTCATATTCCTTTTTAGGAAATGACGTAGCACCTATTTTGGCTTAAAAACCATAAGTATAGGGATTAGTTGTGAACATTTTACAAGTTAAAGGACTGAAAATGGAATATTTCTGTTTTTCACTATTTTACAGTAAAATTATTATAAAATGTTGACTTAATTGATATAAGTTTTATTTTGTTAGCTATTTACTTAGACCATACCTGACCGTGACTAAAACTGACCAAAACCGACTGAATCATGTTAGTGCTACATCAGCTTTTTCAAAAACTGACTCAAAATGACGGACCTTGCCATCAGTGACACTGTCTTCGATTTTTAGGTCACACGTTTACCAATTTACATTTAGTTTTCTATACTACACACAAAGAAAAATGATTGCACGTCGGTTATCCGACAAATAAAGGTAACGAGCGAAGTGACAAGTCCGTGACATCGGTGTTACTTAACCGACGATGGTCACTTTAAAACCGACGGAAGGTGATGAAGACCGAGAGGTCTTATGAACTTTTCTCCTATACTTTTTTTGGTTATAATAACATTAATTTGGAATATGAAAAATTGTATTGTTTAGTTGGGTGGAAGCTGGAAGCTGATATACAGTACAATAACAATTCTTGGATCTAAACGAACAAAACTGGGATTAAGAGATTTTATTAGCTTGGGAGATTTCTTGCAACTTATTGATGTTGCTAAGGTAATAAACCTAGTTTATTTCCTTTTCTTTTTCTTATTATTTATTTTTTTCTTATAGTAAAGTTGAATTAGAATAATATTATGAAACAACGGAGTATTATGGGTTTTTATTTTAAGAAAGCAGTGAATTTTAGTTACATGTAGGTAGATATTCCCGTCCCAATTTTATTGTTAGCGGATAAACGATGCGCACTTTAGTTTAAAGTATAATAATTATACTCTACTTTTTTGTATGTTTACAGTTTTCCCTTTTACTTTTTGCACACATTTATATGGTACGGAGTACATTATATATTTAGGGGCGTTAATGTAATTTTAGTTAATTATAATCGTCTACTTGTTAGAGTGGACAACTAGATCAGGACATTCCGAAAAAAAAAAAAATTGACTATCAGATTTGAAATTGAGGGAGTACTGTTTATGCATTATACATGTACCACGAATGTATCTAGTAAATTGACAGATAAACCAAGTTGTCATAAAATTCTTCCCTGTTTTAGCTTTTAAAGGCAAGTTGTATTAAACAGAAAGCAACTTTATACATTTTTCTTGAAACAAATACTTTTTAATTACTGATTATAGCAATTGTTGACTCCTTTCATGATGAATGGTAAATGGTATTTTTAGACATGATGCTAAAACTGGTAAGAGAATGGAATGGCATCACTATGGTAATGGTAAACCAGTCATGATTGTTAATATAAGTAATAATGTATTGAAATACTATAAACAGAGAAAAATGTTTATGAGGTTTAAAAATTATACAGTAATATTTGTTGCAATCAATCAATACAAATTTTACTGTATTTGCATATCATCATCAATCATAGTACAATTTATAAATGTATAATAACTATACCATAACATCATTCTTATACGTTACGTATTTGTTACTGTACTACTACATCTTATCGTACTCTCTATTAGTATAACAAAGATATTGACATTGTATGATGGTAAAAATGGAGGGGAAAGCAGTCAATGTGATCAAGTTCAATGTGAGAGGGCTCAACTTGTTCAGTGGGAAGCTTGTAATTGAGGCCTCCTTCAAGATTTCTTCCAAATCAGTTGAGCCTTTCTTATACCTCTGTTTAGCATCAATCAACCATTTACTTCGCAATATCTTTTTTTTTTTTCATTTTCGGGGTATGTTTATCACACTAGTGTGTTTTACAGAGAGTCGACATTTGTTACAACAACTCAACTATTGTCCCTGATCAGGTATATCTTCCATACTTTCATATTAATGTTGGCTTAGAAACATGACGTGCTCCATTTGATTTGGGATTTGTTGTATGATCAACAGTTGATGAACATGTTTCGAAAAAACTATGACGTTCTTCTTGGGATCTTCAACCCCGACGGTTGGTTAGAGATAACGTATCCTTTTTATTAACCTCTATATATCATTCTCTCAAACGCATATTAATCTTGCTTTTAGCTCATTGTTCTTGCGAAGAACTCGCCGCATTTGTGGTATACTAACTACTACTGTATAATGTATCATTGTCTTATCCTTGATTTTATGTCAAAAGATATGTGGATGAAACCCTAAGAATAGGGAGGGATGATAAAGGCAACATCTTCATATTGGAGAGATCTAAGGATACTGATTCTTGAGTTGGGTATTCTTTTCAATGTATATGTCATTATGTTATCATTTTTTTAACGTAATAAACAAATGTTGAGTGATTATTTTGTAAATTATTGCTATATCAATTAAAGCTACCAAATGAAAAAGAATGAAAAAGGGTTTATTGTTTCGTTATGTATTAAACTATAAACTTTTTTTTATTGTATGAGACATACTTGCATTTGTTCTATTGTATGTATTGAACTTGAAAATATCGTATGTTGTATATAAATTTTCCTTTTTGGGTAAGGTCGTAAAAGGAAACTTTCTTATTTTGGCCATACCCCAAAAGGAAAGTGCACATACAATAGACGATATTTACAAGTTCAATACATGCAATTATAGGTGACAAAACGGGCGGGTTGGGCGGGTACGGGCTCCGGGTCAAAACGGACTCGGGTCAAAACGGGCACGGGTCTTAACGAGCTTGGGTTCAAACGGGCTCGGGTCGAAACGGGCTATTCTAAAATTTCGTCAAAAATTGTTTTAATTGAGGACAAAAATACATCTATTAACAAGTAACACATAATTTAATTTTCTTATTAATCTTTAAGACAATTGTTATTTGGAAGTTGAGTGTTACAGTAATAGTTAATACAGTAACTACACGCTATTGTTGTGTTTTCGGAAACAATAAAATGATAACATGAATTTTTAAAATGAAATGTTTATTCAAATAATCTGGAAGTAGCAAATTGATACTGGACATAGCAAAAAAAGTTTATAAATCGGGAAATATATATTCGTATTGTACTATGCTACTGTGTAATTTTCAAAATAGCAAAAATGAAATACACTTCCCAGTTCCCAACTCCCCATTTTCCCCAAAAGTCCAAAACCCCATCATCCATCCCCTGTATATGAAAATTGTCCATATATCTTTCTGTAAAATAGTGTATTAATTTTTACCCAGTTAAACCCGTAAGTCTTCCAATTATTGCCCATTTGTACCCATTGCCAGACTTTAAGTCGCCCAAATCAACACGGGAGCCCAGAACCGCCCAATCAAAGAGCTTTTGGGCGGAAATTGCCAGGACTACATGCAATAGAAATTTTCAAAGTACGACTTATACAATAGTAAAATGTGTAAAGTTTAATACATAACGAAACAATAAACCCACTGAAAATATGATTAACTGATTGATGAGTATATGTTAGCTTTCATTTCAAATGTGGAGGAATATTAGATTGTCTGATGCGTGGACAGAGCAATTGCAAAATTTGGATTATTGAATGAAATTCTTTGGATATATTCATACCTGTTGCGAAATAGAAACTTTTCAGATGTAGATTTAACGACGGAAATAGTACTAGTGAACTCCAAATGTATGACAAATTTTACACTTGACCAATTTTGTACCATTCTTCAACTTCCTAGAGCTGAAGTCAACTTTACTCAACTGCAACTCTATAGCTACATTCGCTACACGTCCTGATCTTATTAGAGCTATTTGTGAGAATAACATTAAGCCTGACACGAGTTCAAATTACTGAATTGTTGCTTGAGAATGTAAAGGGTTATGTAAATGGTTGTATATTGGTAAGATGTGTTTAATTATATCAAGACCGTTATTCCACATTTACAGATTTCACATAACACATATCCATGACGACTTTTTAAACTTGAGACACAACTCGATCTCAACACTAACAGCGTATTTACGTCTTTAAATCATTCTTATTCATAAAACTTAAGTTTGAATCTCATTTTTTCCTATATAATGTCATAAAGTCATCACTTTTAATCCTTAACTTTAATCTTTGATAGTGCACTTTTGTATCAAAAGCGGCATCTTTTATATTTTTAACAAAGGTGGCACACTACTAGTCCCTTTGTAGGGAGAGAATCAGATTAACATCATCTGTGTTGTTATTGAGTCATCTTGTTATATTCCTTCCAACTTTTTACATAAAACCACCATGACCCACCTTCATAAAAGTCTTATTTCTGATCTTTTCATAAAGTAAATCAGATTCCCAGATATTCAATTCATGCATTTCACAATCTTAAGTTTCTCTTTTAGCCCTCTGCATTTCAACTACTTTGTGACAGCAAATACACCTTTTTTTTTCTCCCACAACCCAACTCATTTTGCCACTCAAATTGTTATCTTCACCGCTTTTTTTTCATTTGGGTTCTTGACATTTTGCATTTTCTTGAAAAAACCCAACATTTTTGTTGAACAAAGTTCACATTTTTGTGGATTGTTCCCATTTGAATTCTGCTATTCATTGCTAAATGGGTGTATCACATTCAAAGGCAGAAATATGTGAACCTTTGCATTTATGCAAAGAAAGAAAAAGGTTCATCAAACAAGCAATTGATTCAAGGTACAATTTAGCTGCAGCTCATGTTGTTTATATTCAATCCCTTCAAAACATAGGAACCACTCTCCGCAAATTCGCAGAAACTCAAGTATCCTTAGAACCATCTCCGCCACAAATTGACATCACTGGCTGCCTATCAAGCTGTTCACTGGCACATTCGCCTAATAATTCAACATTGAATCACATGAAATCAAGTAAGGCTGGTGCAGGAACTGTTAACTTTGATCTTAATCATATTCCATCCAAGATTAATAGTAGTAACAACAAGATTTATGTAGATGATGTTGAATCTTTGCCACCGCCACCACCACCACGGTTGTCTTGGGACTACTTTAATCCCACTGATGGAAGCTTTAGATTAATGGGTCTTGATAGGTTTCGAGTAAACAATAATGACACTAATGTAGATGACGATTTAGGAGGATTTGTTACACCTCCCGAATCAATAAAAAGGGATCAAAATGGTCATAATGACACTAATGTAGATGATGATGTAATTGATAGTGAAGTGAACGAATCGGAACTGATATGTAAAAATGGTCAGATTCAACAATGTGATTTAAAAGATGCTTGTTTGACAGAGGACGAAACAGAGTTGATCACTCATAGAGCTAAAGATTTTCTTTCTAGTATCAAAGATATTGAAAGTCATTTCATTAAAGCTTCAAAATCTGGCAATGAAGTTTCGAGGATGCTAGAGGCGAGTAAGATTCAAGTTAGCTATTCGCAAGCTAAAGGTATATATCATCAATAATTTATGGTTCATATGTAATCAGATATATTATTTGTTGATTAATGTTAATGGTTTGATATAGGTAGCTCAACAGGATCATCTTTGTCACTCTTAACTTGTTTTAGAGGAGAAAACGCACTCGTTTTGCATGGTAAATTTTGTAGATTTTGCTATAATTTTGTGTGAAATCTGTGGTTTTCCTGTATAATGCCATGAAATTTGCATCAAGTTAGTGTATAAATAAATAGTAATTTACGGTAAGTGAAAGAAGTACAGTCTAATTTCTTGTTTGGTTTATAGTACATACTTGAATATGAACTACTGAAGAGGTAAATAAATCAATCCTTCCATGTGTCTTTTTTCTCCACATATAGAACCTCAACCAATGGCAAAGGTCATTACATGGAAGCGATCAACGTCTTTGATTTCTTCATTATCAAATCCTCCTGGTGAACCAAGAATCGATGATAACGTTAACAATTTCATCGAAGAGTTTTGCATGATTGCAGGAAGCCATTCTTCAACTCTTGAAAGGTTATATGCTTGGGAAAGAAAGCTATATGATGAAGTGAAGGTACCTTCCCTTTTGTTTTTATTGAACAATTCTAATCTAATGCTTTTTCACATCTGGGGTTAAATGTCATTATTATGTAAATTTGAACATTATTTCTTTTCCAATTGGTGCAGGCGAGTGAATGTATTAGGAGGGAGTATGATAGAAAGTGTGATGAACTTAGACACCAATTTGCAAAGGATCTCAAACCTGATATGATTGATAAAACTCGAGCTGTGACTAAAGATTTGCATACACGTATGAAGGTTTCATTGCATACAGTTGATTCTATATCCAAACGGATTGAAAAAATGAGGGATGACGAGTTACAACCTCAACTTTTGGAATTCATTCAAGGGTAAACATCAAAATTCAGTTTGAAGTTTGCTTAAGGTTTTACTTAAAGAACGATTGCAACTTAAAATTAGTTATTAGTTTGTCATGACAGCTACAATCAAATTGATTGTGTATGGGTGGAAATTTTGACCAATTTACTTATGAATAGGTCGATATGGGTCTTACTTTATCAATGGGTCAAATTAGTCAAACAGATCAATAATTATCGAAAGTCTTTTTGATGCATACAACCTTCTAAAACGTTTGTTACAAATTTTAGATATTAATATATTGTCACAACAGAGTGTTTCTGCAGATAAAATAAAACGTATTCGCAAACTCAACTTGATTTTGTTACAAAGGTACCAAAAAATACAGTTCGATTTATAATTAATTTGTTTAAATGATGCAGATTAATTGGGATGTGGAAGTTGATGCTAGAATGCCACCATGCTCAATACATAACAATCTCATTAGCTTACCATTCAAACATTTCAAATTCTCAAACTCCCAACGAAACCTTAAACCAGATCATAACTGAGCTGCAACACGAAATTGAATGCTTCGGGTCAAGTTTTTCAGACTTAGTCAAATGCTATATTTTATACATTGAATCAATCAACAGTTGGCTCCAAAACTGCATCATTCAACCAAAGGAACGTGTCAAGAACAGAAGAGTATTCTCTCCTCGACGGGCTGTGGGCCCACCAATTTTCGTTATTTGTCGTGATTGGTCAGCTGGAATTCGAACTCTGCCTTCTCAAAAACTTAGTGACGCCATTAAAGACCTGTCATGTCATATTCGCCGCCTTTCAGTTGAAGATTATGAGAAAAAAGAAAAGAGTTTGATTGAACGTGGAGAGCATATGAAGAATGACTATGTTATGGGATCGAATTTAAGTTTGATTCATTCTAGCTTAACCAAGGTTCTTGATCGTCTGACCAAGTTTTCAGAAGAATCATTGAAAATGTATGAAGATATTAAAGAGAAAAGTGAGAATGCTGGAAATGTGTACTCAAATTTTCGGCAACCATCTAGAGCTTTTAGCATATGAAATCTTTAGGTATTCTGTTTTTCTTACAATATGAACACTATATCTGTGTGTTGTATTTCTAGTATTTTACCACAATGATAAATAAACCTTCTTCTCTTATATATATCAGGGTCAAGTTTACATACATATGTTTATCAAAACTCAAATATTCGTATCTACCCTTTATAATCTCATATCATTTACTCATTCCAAAGATGATAGATGACTATATCTTCATGACTGAATCTTTTTAGTCCGTGGTATTGACACCACCTTTGATGGATCACTAATCCACAGTTTTTATGCAAAGCATCATCCACATAAATCTGGCAATTTCCTTCCTTTAGGAACATTTTAATGAGTTTATCCATTTAGTCATTATATGTTTGATAATAATATAATTAATAATTATGAAATAAACAAATTGTTGTCCGATTTAGACTAGTTGGATTACAAGAACGTATATGACTTAGGTCATGTGAAATGGCCAAATGGGTCCTCTAGGCTCTAACTTAGTAGGCATGGCAACCTAATAAAAAAACTAAATTGTTGTTCGATCTTGACTTATGAGAATTTAATGGAGAAAATAACTTAATTATACCGTCCTCATGGAGTCCTCTATAGTTCATACATCTCCATTTTAAGAGATAGAAGTAATTATAATCAAACAGAGAAGCTAAGCATTGTCTAAAAATAAACAGCAATTCCAAAATTTACCACATGGACCTTACTACCAACAAAGGCTAAAGTGAGACGTGATAAATGTTAACGTAGATAATTAATTTGGTAGACACAATGTACTATATATCATATCATATTTCTTGTATAAATCAGAAACATTTTGTAAACGTTTAAGACACCTCCCATATACTTAGAGTAGCTCGAATCAGTAATGGCATCACGGGCATCAGTGGGAGTGACAGTAAGGACATATTATATCATTTTATTCTTTGTAATGGCAGCTGCGTTTGCAGAGTTGTTAATTGTTAGAGGTTATACTTCTTGTTTCAACCTTCGAGCTAGGTATTAACGAGTTACTAGCTTGTGTTGGTGATAGCAATGTTTTCTGTAGTTTATTTTATTGACCCGATTGTTGCAAACTTTGTTTAAGTATGGTTAAATTTGTTGCAGGTGGGCGATACAAATAGCGGCAGAATATTCGATATATGCCACTGTTTTAGGGGTAATATAGCTCATTTCATTTCACTTTTGAAATAAATAATTCTAAACCACACGGCAAATCACTTTTGCCACTATCTACTAGTAAAACTAATTAAGTTTGCAACAATCGGGTCAATAAACTAAACTACAATGTATACTTAAGGATGATAGGTCTAACCATTTGACTTTGCACACAGTTGTAGGATTTAGGATTCTGCAGTAACTACTTTTCTCACCAATCAAATAACATATCTACCCACTAAAGTCTCATTCGATTGGTTGAAACATGAAAGTGGACACTTGTGGTGGGACGGAGATAGTATTATCTTTTGGATGTACACATCACTTTTTTCATTTTTTGAAATCAACTATACTCATAAATGGTTGTATACTAACAATCTCCAGTCATGGCTTGCCTACAAAGAATCAAGTCGGATCAAAGGTGCTATGTTTATGGTTTCAATGTTTCTTTTGGGAAGGTAATCTTCTTTTAGCATATATACTAATTAATAAGTAGTATAGCGTTCTTTTTAATCAGCTTTTCAGTTGACTAGAGGATGCTCAAGTTCACGTTAGGACTGGTGTCGATGCCACGGTCTTCAGGGGAAAAAAAAGACTATCATTCAAAAAGTTTTCAGTAGATGTGGCTGCTTGATGTGTTGTTTAGTATACTGCATCCTCAAAAGGCTTAATCTTTTCACAAATTAATTTGAGAAGGCTGGTAGCAACACCTTGTGCTTAAGTTTCTTTATTACAGAAAATATCTATTTCGAGCAAATGAAGATCAATATCTGTTACCAATAAGTCAAGTAAATGAAATCTCCATACTTAATTATATCATATAACTTTGTTATATACAGCCTTCCTTCCATGGGATACATCATTCTGCAGTTCTATAAGTTGTCACCGGAAGAATCTTCAAAAGATCCGTTATATTATGTATTGGCCAGACGTTATGAAAGGTAAGACTGAAGAATATGGTGACTAATCCTTCAAATACTAACGTTATAAATGTTCTTTCTTTGTTGTTAAAAATTTTGTTGCATCATATCTAATGTTTAATCTGCATATTTGGCTTAGGGATGTTGTAGGACACATCAAAGGACCTTCTGTTGTGACTGCAAGAGTAATCTTTTCCGTACTCGGCTGCTATATGGTGGGAGTTTTGACTTACACAATTCTTGTTGATATATTTCATACTCCCACAATCAATAAGTATATTTCCTTCTTTTTCATTACTGATAATCATACAAAATAGAAGGTTATGGTAATCATGTAAAGTTGTCATTAATAAGTAACAAATGGTTACAGGTGCCTGATATCAAATGTGATTGACATCTATGTCCACTTTGCTGCTATATCGGTACGTCTATGTTCATGACTTATTTCAGTTGATCAATATTTCTGCTATAAGGCAACTAGCAGTGTGATCAACTTGTTACTACTTCGTATTTCATTGACTTGTACAACTATGATTAGCTTTCATTTGTAAACTACTCTGTATTTAGTTGTAACAAGAACTTACAATGCTGTGTTTCAGGGGTGGGTAGCATACAAGGAATCAAGTTGGACTAATGCTTTCTTTTGGATACTTTTCATTATATGTTTGAGAGGGTAAACATTTATCCATACCAGCCTGTGACATTAACTTTGTTCATTTTAATAAAAAAGATGCCTTCTCAAAATAATTTAATGTTAAACATCTCTATCATTTTTCTACTTCACAGCGACTTGTGTCTCTATATCTATCTCCTCAAATCGATTAAATATGAGTTGCGATCACATCTTCATTATACTCGCTACATATACTGAATCTTCATTTTTCCTTGCAACGTTATTACAGCATTGCTGTATGTGTATACATACTACGACAGTTGTTCTACCTCTCACCCGATCAACCCGTTTCCCTTGTCATTTTCAACAGCAGCCACAGGCAAGTCCTTCATAAAACTTATTAACCTCCAGTCTTGCATACATCACCACCTCATTATATTTAATTTCTTATGTATCTAGCTTTCTGTATATAAAATTTTCATGTCAATACTTGGTCAAATGTCCATATTTTATCAAGTTTTCTTTTTTAAATGTCTTACATTCGAACTCAAATGTAAAACACATTGTTTGTAATATGTGTTTGTATTTCTTGTGTCTGTAAGTACATACAATTCAATGAACACATAATCACATCATATTCTGATTATTCTAAAAGTTGCAACTTTTTCTTGTTATGTTTTGAAACTTGTAGAGAATTACAATCAAGTGATTCACTATTGAGGCCGCATCCTGATGCATAACGACAGTCGGTTGGAAACTTGGAATGGTTTGTTTTCATCATCAATAATTGTGGTTTTTGGCATTCGTTTGAAAACTACATCATCTGTGACTTGTAAGCAGTAATCACCACTCACGATAATACGTACATTGGTTGTCCTTAATTGTCCATTTTACTTTAATCATTTTCCATTTCCATGTCAAGTAATCACGATATGATGACTTGTATATCATAAGTTGGAGTTATATACATATCGGTAAATCTTCTATATGAAAACGGGTAATAGTAGTTAGTATTACGGTACTTGAAAGTTTTTTTTTTTACAAACTAGCGGTTGAAACTTGAAAGTTGAAACTGTTCCAAATTTAAGAGTGACAATCAGGGCTCGAACCAAACCTGACTAGTACCGGATCCTAGGTCCAAACCAGGCCCAGCCAGAACCTGGTTCGGCTAGGTCTATAATTCAAACATCAAACCCAGTCAGCTTTAAGGCAACTACTTATTAACAAGCTTTTTTAGACCATTTTTGTTATGATAATGGCCCAACTGTATGGCAAAAAAAAAACTATTCAGTACTTTTTCTATAAAGCCATTTGTTTTAGAATTGTGTTGGGTTCTTTTGGCATTTTCAATTATTTATTTAGAAGTCAACTCTGATCACTCAAAAGGTTGATTACTCTATTTTTAAATCAGTTTGTAGTGCATTTAGCAATCTGATGAGTATCTACAAATGCTGCACCTATTTTGTTAACTATATATAATTGAAAATTGTTGATATTCAGACACATGTAACAGCAATTTGCTATTAAAGATATTGTGGAAATATAGCATAGTCAATCACTTGTAAAAGAAACAACAAATAATTTTTGTCTTGTTATTCTCATACTCGAGCATACGATCCGCTTCTTTTGTATAATAATCAAGCTAGAAGCCAACATATTGAGTGTACTCTGTATAAGCTTCACCTGGTGACTGCTTCCCGATCGGTGCCCTTGTCACATGATCGGGTAAATCAAACGCATCAACAAGTTCTTTAGCAATGTTCTTCACCTGAAAACTTAGATAATCTGCCAGCTTGTGGATTGCCTACACGTATAAATAAAAAAGAGGGTATTTCAGTTGCAAATTTCAGATCAATTTAACAATAGAGACTCCTCCTAAGAGGATGTTTGGATGTGCGTTTGAAAGGAAACATGCAATAGGTAAACAATAAGAATTAGATAATAGGATGTAACAATATGGGTTGTAGGAGATAAAAATAAAAACTAATCAGTAACGCAATTGATCTATCCAAAAATTTAAAAAACTTTCTTATAAGATAATCAGTTTCAAAAAACACATCCAAACACCTCCAATAAATTTATGATAATGGTACGGCCATTATTACCTTGGCTTTGTTAGGGGCGACATAGTCCACATTACGATAAGTTCCTATATCATTCCATATCCTATTCAAGGCATATAGATCACAAACAAGCTTCAAAGCAGCTCGAGAACTTTCATCTGGACAGCTGAATGATGACCAAATATATAACGTCGTCAGATCAACAAGAAATTTACAGGATGTGGCCATTTCAAGTTATCAACCCATTAACTTATGAATAGATCAATTTGGGCTACGTTTAACCACTAATGGGTAACCCGCAAAATAATGAAACCAATATCTTAAAATTGATACAGACAGGGGTCACTCAAAGCGTATTTATTTATGCATATTACCTCCTAAGCATTAGATTACTTAAAAAATAATCCAGCTATTAATCATATTATTAATTATTTAAGGCACCATATATATTTATAATATAAAAATAATAACTTACGATTCCGGTTCAATCTAACTCGAAAGGTCCTGTTTTGAACCGGACCACTGTGACCCATTACCCAACCCATCTGACCTTCCATTAAGCCACCTGTAACGTAAAACTTAAAAAAGGATAAATACCACTATTTATTAGATACCTCTTAACGGCTTTAATGAAGTTTTCAAGAATGACTGTTTCAATGTGGGATTCTGCAAGCGTCAAGAGATGATTCAAACATCTATTCCAAGCACCAAAGCTCCCAAGAGTCTTTGTATGTTTCTGTAGTCGGACGGCAGCACTCTGAAGCAACCGTGATGTTCGATACTGCACATATTAACGCAATCAGTGTATTTAGTTTTTATCTTGAAGATTAAAGTGATGACTTAACAGATAGTATATGTAAAATGTTTAACTATATGTCAGCAACGTCTAGAAAATTTAGTCTACAGAGAATAACTGTCGACACAATTTATATACAAAAGAATCTCATTTGAAACCTCACAAGTAAAACATGAATTTTTTGGGAAGGAGTAAGTATTAACATTAATCTTAAAAGGCACTACTTCCAATGCCGTAAAGCAACAATTTTTCATGTCTAATTACAAACAAAGAAAAAAGAAATGCCATGCTTTCCTTACTGAAAACTTTAATCCAGATTTATCTATTAGAAATTATTTCAAGGAAATCGACGGTACGAAGATTTTGGTCCACCAGTGTCCACAATTTCATCTTGACATTTTTGGATATTGATAATTTGTAGAAACCATCATTAAACTATGTGTCAAACAAAAATGGAGCATGGCCACTTCATACAAGTAAAAAATTACCCTGAAAGCATCCAATTGGAATTTAGGATCTCGTAAATGATCTTCACCTTCCCACCTAGCAGTCACGGGGTTCGGCTGCGAAAGATATGTATTCATCGACTCTCTCAAGTAGTTCCATGTAACAGCAAACGTCCCACCACGGAACTTCTCCTGGTACTGCTTCAGAAGATCACCCGCCACCTGAAAATAAAGAAGCAAAAAGACACTACTTATTAATTTACTAAACTGAACCACTGCACATATTCAAGACGCATAAAGGTAGTTGGTACATGTCAATTTTGACCCATTTACTAGTGAATGGGTCGATTAAGGGTAGGTTTCCATCTCTAAAGTGGCAAACATGTAATAGATCTAATCGACCAACAGTTGCTAAAGCATACTTTTATTACTTGAAACCTCATATAAAAAATCATATTATTATAAATGATACTGAAAAAATCTAAATCATGTAACATTTGACACGCTAACCACTTACAAAAAGTTCTAAAATTTAGCAGAGAGTGTTTCTGGTCACCCTACCATATATGTTTCAACAATTTAACTTGTATGAACAAATTGTTTGTTTTGACCTGAACCCATGTATCACAATATTCGTTAGATTAAATATTAATTTCATAGGCAAAAGAGTATTTCGGTTCCACCCACTTGTTCCGAAAGTACAAACGGAATACCCACATTGACCGGGTACCCGGCCTGCCCATTTGCCGCCAGTAAAGAAATTGTACCTGCTGTAAAAGTACAGTGTTGTCTCCTTCAAACGTCTGAAAAATATCATGATCATTCCTCAAGCTGCCAAATCGATTAACAGCTGCATAGCCATGGCCTCCACAAGCTTCCCTACAGATACTTAACGACTTAGCCGTATATGAAGTAACATAAGATTTAAGCCCAGCTGAGAGTGCATGGACATCCGCTACCAATTGTTCATCATGGGTCTTCTTCATTTCAGCATACTTTTCAACCAAATGGACTGTGGCAAAATGAAACGCATAAGTCGATGCCAACATTGGCATCAACTTATGTTGTTGAGATTGGTAATCAAGGATGCTTATTTCAGGCTTCTTTGGAGGCCCAAACTGTTGTCTAAGCAACGAGTATCTAATTGCAATAGTCGCAGCAATTTTAAGTACACCAGCTGAGGAATAAGCAAGCCCAACTCGTCCACCTACAAGCTCACCTAAAGTGGCAGCAAATCGTTTATTAATAGTTGGAAGAGGACTTGTATAAGTTCCATCTCTTGACACGTCTCCAAACCGGTTAAGAAGATTATCTCGTGGAATTCTTACATCGCGAAATCTTAATGCACCATTGTCGACTCCATTTAGACCTACTTTATGTCCACAATCATTTATTTCAACCCCGGGAAGTGTTTTGTGGGTTTTTAGATCTCGTATTGGAACAATGAAAGCATGAACACCCATATCAGAAACACCCTTTTTGTCGTGTGTTAACATTAGTTTGGCGAAAACTGTCGCAAATTTTCCATGAACTGCAGCATTTCCAATCCACCATTTGATGGCTCCGTCATTTGGTGTGTTGATTATAAATTCATCCGTTATGGGATCAAAGGTAGCAACAGTTTGGATGCCTTGAACATTTGAGCCTTAAGGTTCAAAAGAGGCCATGTTAGTTACCAATTATATCCAAGTTTATGATCACAGGAGTACAGATGTAAATTTTGACGCACTTATATGTATATGGGTCAGCTCCGGTGGACCGGTTGTATATGTTCGATAACGGGTCAAACTGGTAGAATGTAGAAAAAAAGCCACAGATTAAACGGCTCCAAATCGTCTAACTTGTATAATGTAGTTTTCTAGACAAATTTAAAATGTTATTTATTTATAAAAAAGGGACATAAAGTATTCGGGTGAGCGACCTGACCGGACCCCATCTTTAGCCATCATTACCCAACCCGTCCGTTTTTCCACTTCTATCAGGAGTTAAAAGAAAAAACATACCGTGGTGAAGCTCTGTCATGGCAAAACAACCAAGATACTCTAAATTGTCAATGCCTTCAAAGTATTTATCCCTATGTTTCTTGGTACCCAAATTGAGCACGGAGCCTCCCCATAGACTGCAAACACACAGCATATTCTTTTACGTGAAATAGTATAATCTGTGATTTCCACAAAGCACACGCCATGTTAAGTGGCAAAGTTCTATATTTATATCTTTAAGTTAATTTTTTTAAGTTAATTTTTGTTCATATCTGCTAGAAATTGCAACCTACGTTTTTATTAAACCTTAATAAAGGACCCACTATGGCATTGTATGCCGCATTCAGAATAATAATCATAGATACATTATTTTTCCTCTCATATGTGTATGTTCTCTATCTTTTGCTAGAATGTATATACCGTACTTCATCCATTACAAGTTATATTGCTAATATCTTTCAAAAACCTGCAGTTTTTCCGCTTCAGTACACATACCTAAACAACTAACTTCAAGATCCATAATTATATCACCGGCACTAGCAAACAGAGGTGGACGATTCAAGTACAATGTTTACATCAAATAAATCTACAGAATTCAGATTCATATTCAACATATATCGAAAAAAACAAATTAAAAATTGCTTATGTTAACACATTAAGATACTGACTAAAAACAAAACACTGGCATTAAATTCATCATCTTGAACCAATCATCTTACAACACACATAACATTAATAGGTTAAATTATAGCATATCCACAAGGACCACAACTATCAACAGCGTACATACAAAATCAACCACAAAAGGCTACATAAATATAAATCCATATAACCCCACTACTCAAATTAACAAAATATTCTTGTTTTACAAAAAAAATTAGAACTTTACAGAAAAAAAGGTGCTAAGAAGGACTAAAGAATTACCTGTATTGAACACCCAATTTAATCCCAAGAGACATATCAACACTACCAACAGCTTCAATTATTGCAAAATACTTGGCAGGATCATCAACCACATATCTAAAAGGTCTAATTCCAGCTTCTCTAACAAGTCCCACTAATTGTTTCAGACAAAGTTCTCTGTAATCATCTTTCGATATCTCTATCGGTGTTTGCAGATCACTTCTGGAATTAAAATACTCAAACACCTTTTCTTGTACGTCTCTATGTTTCCCCCTTAAATAAGTCGTCAATTTTTCAGCGTCCACGTTCATGTTTGCACGGCCGCCGGAGCAAGGTTGGAGGTCAAGGTTGTTACGGTGATCGGACGGTGGATTGAGGTGGAGGGAGAGGTTGCGGAGTCTTCGGGCGGTGGGTTGTTCATCGTCAACGGTATCGTTGACTTTGATTTGATTGGAATTGAGTGCAGATGACATGTTTGATGAAATGTCTACAAAGAAAAAAAAATCAAGATCAGAAAGATGAAGAGAGAAGATGACGTTGGCGGTTATGTATGTATATCTACATGTATATGTATAGTTGAAATTGATGGGATTTTTTTTTATACTGTATTTTTTATTATTTATTGTTTGAAAACTAGATGATGAACGTGGAAGTATGGAGGGTTTTTTTTATGTTATTAATTAATAATTAATACCTCCATATAATATTTACTTAAAAATTTAATTAATATATATGGAGAATATCATAGATATCAAAGAATCAATATATAAAATAATGTTAATATATTTGAATAATAAATTCTTCTTACATAGTCTCAATGTGTATTACCGGGTTAAAAATCATGTAATATACAATCAAACAATTTAATATTACTAATGCTTAACGTTATCAATTACAAGAATCAATTTTGCTCACAACTTATATGTATATATGAGTTTAAATATATGGTTGGTGTGAAATGGGAAGAACACCAAATGGGCACACATCTTGTACTTAAATGCAAAATAAATACATAAAGTTGATGGTCATTTGTTTTAACATTTCAGCCTTTTGACCAATCAGTATTTGAATAAAATCACATATCTTATTTTTCATGGTATATGTACATTGATTATGGGTAATATTATCAACCACTCAATTCGGCTGATTTTGATTAGGAAAGATAGTAAATGCTTCTTGATAATTATTCCGTCCTAATTTATTTCCACATTAGATTATTTAACACATTCTAGGAAATGTGCTATAATAAAACTATTAACAAATCAAATTATATTTTCACCCATTAACTATTTCCAATAGATTAAATTTTATTATGAACAACAAAACTATCTTCTTACTACTTCATCCGTCTCAAAATTATTGTTACTCGACAAAAAACATACAATTTAATAAAAAAAACATGATTATTAGTGCTTTCTTTTTCTTACTTTTTATAATGACAGTTTTACCCTTAATCAATTAATTACTTCTTTCTTAAAATTGTGTAATAATATTTTCAATTAAGGTTATATGGTAATCACGATTAAATTTTACCATCTATTTTTGAAAGTGAATAAGTAATTTATGACATCCGAAAAAGGAAAATGCAAATATAATTTTAGAATGGAATGAGTATTAATTTGAGATCGTAACCATGGATATGATGATACGTGCAAAAAACGGTGTTTATATCTAGTTGACGTGGATTGGAAGGATAAGGTACAAGTTAATACGGCACGCATTCCAATACAAGAAAAGTCACAAAAGGCACGATAAGACGCCATACCAAATATGGATCAATATTTCTATATTATCCTTCTACTTTGAGGATTTCACTATTAAGTCCTTGAAGTTTCATTATATTAAACCTAGCTTGCAGTCATAGTTCGAAGATGATTGGTGGAGTTTTGGCTTAGAGGTGGAAGTTGGAGCATAAGAATTTTTAAACTTAGTTGATAAACTAGCTGAAAATTGGTCAAATTTTTTAAAAAAATTAGCTTTCATCGTTATCTTATTGTGATCTTATTGGTAATTCACATATGTACAGATGTATGTATATCTTTCACATCAAAGAGTACATGAACTATGACTTAGTAGTATGAGAGTAAGTTCGAGACTTTAGGTTCAAATCTGTAATATAATGCTTTTTTTATTTTATGTTGTAATATCGGATTATCGGGTATGATTTGCTATTGTTTCCGTTCTAAAATGCCATAAGGTGAGTTGACCCAACTATTTTATATTGACTTTTGATTTAAACCGTCCGATCTTACCAACTCTCGATCCTGACCAATATTTGTTGGTTCTCTCTATAATAAATCATAGCAACACGAGTTAATGCTCGGTTGTGTATATCTGACACAAAAAAGAAAGAAGACTTATACTGATTATCAAGTGAAAGTTAAATTTATGGATTAGAAAAAGGTAATGATTTCATCCCTATTTGTTAATGGAATCAGTATACAATTGAATGGAATTGATTAATCGATGTACATTTTGTTGTTGTTCTTGTTCGCTTAATTTCATCTTGTAAAAAGCCAAAACTAACACTAAATTGAGAGTTCTCTTTTGATTTAATGTGAATTGTTTGTCATGTTGCTGTATATTTTTTGTGTTTTCAGATTCATGATTTTCAATTGATTTCCGACTTTAGTGCCTAACACATTAAATGTCATAACTGCTTTATCAATTTTCCACCTCTATGATAAGGTTGAAGTTCTAAACGCATGTAGCTTTATGTGTTGTTAAAGTTGCAGTTTGAGTAAATGAACGAATGACTCATCATGTTGCTTCCATTCCAACAACGGAACCAAAAATGACCAGCTTAAGAAAGAAACGAATGAATGCAATTAGATTCAAAAAAGTGGACAGGAAGCTCATGAAACAATTTGTCGACCTGGGTATATTGAACTTACTTATCTTGGTACCGTGTAACTTTTGGTTCCTTTTGATGAAATGTTTTGTAAAAAAATTTGTTGATATGTGCTAATGCCTCATTGCTTCCGTTTTGGTTTCTTGCAGTTGCTATTTGGTTGCAAGCAAGCTATCATTGCACTTGAGTGTTTTGTGTTTTGTGCATGGGACGTATAGTCCTTTTCAATCACCTTCAAAATTGTTCACTTTCTACAAGTCTTATGTCATCGTGTCTTCACCTTTTCCAGGTACTACAACAACCAAATATTGAAATAATTAAGCTTCTTTTCTAAGTTATTATTGCATAACTAGAATGCTAACAAACTATTTTATGATAAAAATGAAGAATAAAGGAATTATTGATAGTACATATTAAAGAAACCTTATTGACACATCATTGATATTTATGAGAGATTAGCCATCATTTTTATAAAAATACTTTACTTTGTCTACAGGGTGAACTTCAAACTAATAGTTTACTAAAAATCGTTTTTATGTACCATCAATAGTACATATTCATAATCCATTGCGAAAGTTGTGATCGTTATCACTATTATTTGCCTTTATAATAATCTTGCATCAATATAAAATTTTGAATATTTTATAACTTTGAAGTCTTAAACTAGAGACTCGTCAACTGATTTATATACTAATGCAATCATAAAACATCTGCTTTTTGTGGTTTTTGTGATGGGTTTTTATGTGGTTTTGATTGTTGGTGATCAGATGTGATTTCGAGCAGGTGCGTAACTCCGGATTTACCATCAAGATCCCAACTTTAGTGAATTTATTTTAGCATACTCATGAACTATCTTATTGACTTTATTTAGCTTACATTTACAACGTTTCATATGATAACTTCGACTTTGATTTGAGTATTTGACTTGGGATCGGTTAAAGATTTTGTAGAATTCTCATTGGCTTTCAATCATCGGTATAGAAAAGCAAATTGTTCATTTGTTGGTATGCACCCTTTTGTATCCAACTTAACTGCACATGCACTTTTTAAAATTATTTGCTTCGAAGGATTGTTATCAAATTGATTTTTATTTTTTATGTAATCTAATTATATTTATGCTTTTTAAGTAATAAATTGCTTGAATCTGCTTTTAGTTTTCGTGTACTTGATGTCTATAATATAAAAAAAAAGCTTCTATGTCGTACTATATTTCTCTCTTTTTTTAGGGTGGGGAGATGAAGGCACTAAGAAATACTAAAATAGAGCATGTAAAACAGAGCCGAGAGTTGCATATGGTACATTCTGAGTGAAGGGGGCTGAACAATTTATTAATTTTATGGGTATTTTCCTTTCTGTCTGTTGCATACAATTCATTAATTTTATTGTGGCAAAAGGTTGATAACCGGCAACCCAGACCGGTCCACAATCGGCTGCCAATTCCATAATGTGGGGGGCATACCTGACTCACTCAACGGTTGTGGTTATGGAGTGCCAGGGTTTGAATCCCTGACCTTGTGCTTATTGTAGCAAAGATGCCCCACCCATTACCAACTGAGCTACACGTCATTGGCAATTCATTAATTTTATGGGTATTTTCCTTTCCGATTGCAATTCTGTTTATATTCTAGGATCAATTAAAAGTGTCCGAAGTTACCCCGTGGATCATTTTAAGGCAAGTCAAATGCATTGTTCACATGTTACAGGAACTTTTATCAATGAATTTTGGTAAAATCAGCAAATCATTTTAATTCAACCATACTGAATCTTTTATAAGATAGTTGAAACCTGGAGCAAGATCGATTGCCTATGTTGAATGTGGTGATGTTGCAGATTTTACATCAAGGTATTCATAACCATTTTTTACCCAGATTACACTTTACTACATATTTATACAACAATTCAAGTTGGATTCGAGGCGATTGATACACCAACATTGCCTATAGCCCTATAGGGAGGTTTGTAGTCTTGTAGACCTGAAGTTAAATAAGTTTGGCAGATTGAGAAAAAAAAAAGAATCAATCAATGATAATATTGAATATTCAAACACTTGTAATAAAGACAATAGTGTTTCAACATGATAGTTCTTTTAGACCATAAAAGACAATTGCTATGCGTTGCAGTTCATAGATCATAGTTAAGAGAGTACTATTTTTACCAGTAGAGCGTATCAGAAGATGTAAAATTCAAGTCTCGTTCTAAGAACACAGTTGTACACAATGGATGCGTAACTATTTGATTTAAGATTTTGCGTCATCTCACAAAAAGACGAACTTCTTGTCACAAAAATGACATGTCAATTTCGGCATATGTCGCGTTTGATTGCTAAGCATGATCACAGGATTAGACGCCTAAGACTATACTATGAATAAATCATGGTTCAAAATCTAAATCAGGACCACATGAGTAGTAACAAAAGACCAGCAAGTAGGTGCAAGAAGCTACTCCTATGTTAATTTTGACCCAAAGGTGATCGACTGCTCAAATGGTGATCGAAAATTTGAAATAGTAGCAAATTAAACCAACTTTGATTTAGTCGATTTATTTATTATATATAATATATATGAAAAAATGATCAATCGATATTGATTCTGCAATATCATCACCGTACTTTTATTTGATGAACCATTTGTTATTCTAGAGTTTATCATATACATTATTTACATATATACTTGTTGATTCTGCAATATCATCACCGTACTTTTATTTGATGAACCATTTGTTATTCTAGAGTTTATCATATACATTATTTACATATATACTTGTTGATTCTGCAATATCATCACCGTACTTTTATTTGATGAACCATTTGTTATTCTAGAGTTTATCATATACATTATTTACATATATACTTGTAAATACACGAGTTTAAACTCTACTTGTATTATTATTATATACAAAAAAGGAGCTACTGATATTAATTCTGCAATCATATTTATCATAACAACTTATTTAAATCTGCAACTATATATCATGAAAACATCAAATATAAAGCATGATTTCAACGAAAAATCTTTAAACTCGTGAGATTGGTCATAATTCAAGTAAACAAACCAATTGGAGTTAAATACTTCATATATATCAAATAAAAAGTAAAGACTCATTAATTAATCCAACGGCGCTATAGGAGTGACGGAACAGAAGACGGAGCGATCGCAGAATCCGCAGCGTATCGTTTATGATTTACGTTGAGTTTTCTACACCATCGGAGCCAAATATGTGGAGGTGAGAACGTACGTCCACCACGAAACAAACTTAGGTCAGGACGGATACTACCGCCGCAGGGAACACGAGCGATACGTGAAACGGCACGGCAGGTTCCAAATGACTCGCCGGAGGTCTGATCGCCGGCTTTTCGTGACTCGGCGTAGGGTTGACGGGAGTTTTTGGAGATGTTTGAGAGAATGAAGCTGACGATAATGTCGTAACGAATTGAGGTTTTCATGACGACTGAGAGATAAATTCCGGCGCCGGCGCCATAGATGGCCATCTCGGATTCCAGAGATGGAACGGCGACGAGAGCTCCACCGGCGGCCATTGATTGATCGTAAGTTGCGTATATTCCAAAAAGGTTTAAATTTTTAATACTCGTATGATAAGCCCAAAGTCCATGGACCGTGGGCTCAATGTCAGCCAGCGAGGGTCCAAACAAGGCCCAAAAAAAACCCAATTATAAAACTTGAAAATTAAACGCGCCCAAAACCAGCTTAAACCTTTTTCCCGCCTCAATAATTCATTTTTTGATTTTGGGGGAAAATATAGTTTTTGAAATTGTATCTGCACCCAAATATCCTTTAAAACCCTAATCAGATCTCAACCAATTTCTATAAGGAAATTGTGTTTTTGATCCTTCTTAAAGGTCAGTTTCCATCTCTGTTCTCAATTAATTAGATTCTCATATTCTTGATCGTATTTCGAGTAATTTTGTAAAAATCGTGCCTTTTAGGTTAACAAGTTTAATTATTCTTCGATTATAACAACTTCGACTAAAGGGTGACAAACTTGAATCATGAGCGAAAACATACCGCCGGAAAGCGGTTACAAACCGCGATCTGCGTTATCGGATGTTACAAATCAAGTTGGGAAAAGAGGGCTTTCTTTGATTTCAACTTCAAATCAAGGGTTACCTGTTTTAAAGAAACAATGTGTAACAGTAGCAGATAGTTCTATGAAACAAAGCTTTCGTAAAGAGATTGACGAATGTGTTTTACGCCCACATTCGTCCGGTGAAAAGGTTGATTCGTTTAAGGAGCCGTGCCTGGCAGGTGTTCGAGAAAATGCCAGCACGGATTCTACAAGTGTTGTTAAAGCTGATGATATTGTGAGAGATAGTTGTGTAGTGACGGGTCCGTCTGATGTAAACACGCCTCGTGTGATTGTAGAAGTTGTAGAAGATGAAACAACTGATTCGGAGGCTGTAGTGGAAATTGTATCGAAAGGGAGAGCGGAAACTAATATGTGCATAAACGATGATGAAAATGATGTTAGTGTTGATAATTTGAATTCGGGCAAAGATGAGTATATTGATTGCTTGAGATTTCCCGAGTCACAGGAGTCGAGGTGTGGGATAGAGAAATGTACTGGACAGAAGGGTGATGGATTCTCAAGCATGTGTATGGACATGATCAAAGACTGCTCATGTTCTTTTTGTATGAAAGGTGTTTTTTGGACTTATTTTCTGAAACGTATACATGTAATTAGCAGTAGTTATTTATAGTTTCTAGATTCTTGCAATGAACTGATTAAACCGTGGTGTTCTTTTATGCAAACCAGCTGCTTACCTTTTGTCAGATCTACACTACCAGGATATGAAAGGCCGAATAGCTGGTGAGTTGGGGTGCAAATTGCATTGTTCTGGGCTTCCTAATTATAGCTGTATTTAATCCTTTTTGATGTGTATATAGTGATAAAGAAGAGTCAGAAGGAAGCGAGCATTTTGGTTCACCAAAACAGCAGAGATGGTGCATCTGGCAAACATGGCCAAGGAAACTTTGAAAAATACTCAAACTTGGAGTCGGATCTGACAGGTCGATGGAAGTCACTTTTTCTTCATATGGACGATCTATTTGTTCGTGAGGGCATCCAACTGGTAACTAGACTTCGTTTCCATATTGTTTTCTAATTCTCAAGACTTTAGTTGAACAGGATCTTGTGCATTGCTTATCTGATGAGTTTGGAAACATTTTGACAATTAGAATAATGTTTGCTCTAGTTGGATAAACTCTTATAACTGTATGCACCAATCTTGTAGATAGTAACTATCAACACCTTGGAATATTAAGAGAAAATTGTAGTTGTGTTGCTTAAAAAATCACTAAAGAGTTGAAACTGCCCTAAAAGACTAGTGCATTGCAAGATAGTTGAATGATCAGTTGAAAAGTTCAACTTAGTTGCCAAAAAAGAGGTTTCACTACTAATATGGAAAATCTTTATGTTTGACCTCTATACCATTGGGTATAAATGTATAATATATTTTCGCCACTCTACTGTCTAAAAGTATATGTTTGGCTACCGTATTTCATATTATAACCTCTGATGTTTCTACAGAAATTTATGTTTTAAACTTTATATGGCAGGAAACAAGGTTATCCACACTCAAAGAATTGAGGGATCATTACAAGACTGATTTAGAGAAAAAGTAGTCTTATTAAGTATTAACCATGTACAAGTTGTGATAGTTTTCTGAACTGCTTGTGCTTGTTGCAGGTAAGAATTTTAAGTCCTGTGTGTACTGTTTAGGTTTAGTTTTTTAATTGGTTTACTTCACCTTTAGTTATCGTTGGTATTTGTAACCATATGTATTACTTCCCTTGGTCCAAAATAAATGTCTGCTTGTTGAGTTGTTATATTTGATATTTAACTATCATATTTGATCATACATGCACTTGACGTTGAGAGTAGTTATTTTGACCATAGAAGTCAACATGCAGAAAGAGAAGTATGTTCTAGCAAGGAGTAGCTTTGACCGATTAGCAGATTTGCATTACTGTTTCCTCTCAAACATGCTAATCTAACAGTTGGAATGAAGACTCTAATTTCAATGTATATAACCTCATAAATTGTGTTTATCTTTTATTTTGCAATCATAACTAACATATTAATCATTCATTAAGTTTTAATACAATATGCAAAATTGCTTGTGGGTCAACCGGACTTGCATGTACTAAAAATGACATAATTTTAGCATGAGCACGTTTCAACTTGTACTTTGACCCTCTCATTTTGCCACCTTTGATAGCAAGAAAATTATGATGTTACATTATGAACCCTGAAGTACCATTTGCTTCTTTTTCTTCAATGCAGCATATACTAATACAATTGTGAGACAATGCAATTGGTTAGATCTTGTTATGGATTACTCTTCATTCCTAATAAGCTCAATGATTTCTTTGATTGATTTTAATCTACATTTTTGGATACCTGTATATCCTAATAAAAACCTCATCATGGCTGTTTGTTGTTTTGTTAAGCACTTGTATCCTTCCATTGAGTGGTATGCCGACTTATATGAAACATTGTTATGTGTCCTTGTGACACTAGCTCCGTGAACTTTAAGTTTGTTCATTTCGTGGAAGTTTGAGAATAACGTCTTTGATGAACTTGACCTCAACTTGATTTTATAAAGAGCAATTAGAGACTTAGAGGTCCGTTTAATAATTGAACCTTTGTTCTCCATTTCTCGTCTTGTTTCTTTGTTGGTGACTTCTACTTTAATTTATTTTCTCAAAGATAAAATAGATGTGTAAATAAACAAATAGAGATTGCTACCTGATGGAGACATTGAGACTATCCTAAGATCCATGCGAAGAATTTGACGAATTTGACTTAAAAGCATATTGTAGTGATCTCGGCAAACATGATTGTATCTTGGAAGAGATGTAACTCTTCATCAGCAAAGTCTGTGTTAACGTCCGGTTTAATTATAACTTAGATGATTTGGTTAATGTGGTTCTATTTTGGGCGATATAGTCAATATTGCTTGAACCCTTTAGCAATGTTGCCAATATTGTCCGTGCACTCAGTAATGGAAATGTTGACTCACTTCAATATGGCTGTTGACGTGAAACTGATAAATAGGTTGGCCAAGTCATACATAATAATGTAGAAAGACCTAACTCAAAAGTTAAAAATGACTATAGATTGAGAGCAATTACCTGAGCTGTAGGCAAATCATACAAAAAAATGTGCTTATTTTCCAATAAAACGATTTACAAGAATATAAACACTTTGTGCAACATACTATGCGTTTTCACTATTAAGGTTGTTAAGAATAAAGCACACACTCAGAAACAATGTCACCTCTAACTTAAATGAAATTTTCCATCAGAAAGAAAAGAAAACGTCCAGGAGTAACAATCATAAGCAACCTACTATTCAAGACCAGAACCGAATCCATATATCTACATGATTATGTAATGATAGATGCTAAAAAGAGCTACAGACTGAAGGTTTTGTGCAACCCTAACCAGCCAAAAACCCTGACTATGTTATATGCAACATTCATCTTCCATATGAATAGGTAATGCATATAGATGATACTGGAAATGACTGGAAAAGTAGTAATTCAACCAACATAATACCTGATATATTTACGTGAAGTATTTAGTATGTATTTGTAACCCATACAAAACATAAGACTTATACCATAATATCCAAAAATAAGCAGGATGATACACCACCTCTCGTGTAACTGATCTAAGGTTAGCTAGCATACCATATAGACTCCTTAAATAGCTAAAAGGAGTAACACCTAACACCAAGTTGATGAAATAATAGAAGGAGAAGAGGCAATAATACAATTAATGAAGATGAATTTAACATGATTGAACTGGCTGAAGATTTCGGAGTCCTTCCAGCAGAAGCGGGGGCAATGGCATTTGCATTAGGAGGGGCCCTTTGTTGCTGAGTTGTTGGAAGTGAAATTGGTGAGCTGGCGTTACTTCCTATGGTTTGATCATCCTTTAGAGGTTGACCTAAGGAAATATCATCCAAAGATTCAACCACGTGAGATGCTAGCCAACATGTATGAAACTAATGATTAATCACAATATAGACAATAATCCAATTGCTGCTTTCTGATTAAGGAGGGGTGTTAGGATGTGCGCTCTCTAAAACTAAGTTAAGAAACATTCAAAATGAATCACAATACCAAACGACGTATTTCATACTATGTCATGTCAGAGATGTACTAACATTTTGAACGTGACCATCCAAGTGTAAGATTTTCCCTATCAAAAACCAACCGATATCCCTTCATGAAATTCTCTGCACAAATGAAAATGGAATGTGTAGCATTCTTAATAAGAAAGCATAAAATATACGTTCTCAATCATGATAAAGTGAAAGTTATGAAATACAACCCGAGCACATTTTGGGTGATTGGTGAACAATATCATGCAGAACTTGCTGAAGGTATAGGTGGCAATTTCCATTTCCTCATGAATGGGCAGATTTGGTTTGTGTTAGATGTTAAAAGGGTTGAATCGAAAATATAAGTTAACAGTACGGGAAAAGGTCAAGGAGTTTGAATGTTGCCCAAAGTCTACTTTCATTGCATAGTTGCATACAACCTCTTAAATTGTTTTTACTAAGAAATATATATTATTTTCATGACAATCTTGTTCTTGTAATCATAATTGACGCAACAAATTATTTTTGATTTTTTTTTTAATCGACAAATTAGTGTTTGCATGTTAATCCCATCCGACCGATCCACAGACAAAAAAAAAATGCATGTTTTAACCTGAACTCATTACTCAACCCACCATCTTGCACCTCCACCTGATAGCGTACAAGTGTAGAACCTCCACTAAATATTGGGTTTGAAAAGCAATGGACAAAGAAAAGGACAACTGAAAATGCTTACGTCCAATAAGTCCCATTTCATCGGGTGATGATTGTAGAGCTAAACAAAATCCAACAGTTACTCCCTGCAAAAAAACAGGTCCAGCAATATAACGATTTTGTAAAAGAAACTTTTGCTACATACAAGATTACACGTGATTCAAGTGCATGTGATGGGAATGGTGAAAGGAAAAGGAAAATGGGTGCACGAGCACTCTACGCGTAAAAGCACAACAGCCTCTTACCAGCTCAGAGACTTAATAGTACAATAAAACCATCATGTATACATGCAAATCGAATGAAACGATGAGTTTCACCTGTTATTATTGGCTAGTGCAAGTACAATATGAAAGATCTTACGGCCTGTTTGGTTTGAGGAATCCAATCGAATCTGGTTTCCATGGAATTTAAGATTCCATTTCATAGCTCGTTTGGTTGCAAAATTGGATACAATTCTATTGTGTTGAAACCTATCCTAATTGAATTTTAATTAACTAAGGCCACTTTGGTAACACTTGTGCTGATTGTTTACAAATGCGTTCATAACAAATTAAAAAAAATCAGTAGGATCCTTTCACTAAATTATAAAATGGACTTTTAAGATTACAAATTAAATCATGTTTGGATTTGAAGGGTCAAACTCATACAGATCAAATAGTCAAATGCATCTTTCTTTTTTCTTCTGTAAATCAGTCTTGTGAACCGTTAATTATGTGTGTTTAAAATTTATAGCAGACTGTTTACAAAATATTATAAACTTCAATTTGGTTATTAAAATGTGAAGATTTGTCGACCACAGCATTTTAATTAACTTGTTGAAAATTGGAAGCGGAAGATAAAACAAAACTAATGCCAAAAAGAGCTCAAGAGTATTTTGATATATATGATTTTTCCATGATTTCTTATTCTTTTCAATACTTCAATTTTAGAAATGGTTTCGGGTGACTTACTCAAAAATTCATGATGAAATGGAACGACAACCTCCTACTCAAGAAAATTATTCAACAAACTTAAAGGTGTTCAGTTCCCTCTTTACTTTCTACAACACTTAATTCCACAATTACTTTGCTTGCTAAGAGGCAAGTGAAACACATATACTCAAAAAGAATCAATAAAAGTATAGCACACATGACACATACAACTTCAAATGTGCTATTAATATCTACGCATATGTTTAGTCTTAATAAAAAAAAAAGGAACAACGATGATAAATTCAGAAACCAACCTGACTGTCATTCACAGCAAAAAGTGGATCCCGGACCACAAAGCTGTTGTTCCTTGAAAACTTAATCGTCACTGATGGAGTTTCTGGCAGCTCTTGAGAACTGTTTGGCACCACAACCGAAGTGTATATACACATAAAAATCATAATGATACAATTAAGTAACTAAAACATGTTATCTTCTACTTGCAAATACCTGGATCTGTAACAATATTCAAATGGATAGCCTTCAAAATTGAATTTTGTGGCATTTGTTTGCCTGTCAAACTATGAAACAGAAAAGGCAGACAATCAGGTTCCAGAACTTTATAATTGAAATCAAGAATCTAGTTGATGATGGTTTACCTCTTCAACAACTGCTTTATATACTCCATGTGGAAGTATTGTAAAAGTTGTTCCACTATCAAATTGAGCTTTGAAGCTTGTTTGATCAAGACAAGTAGAACCAATACAGAGGTTATCTACTCCAATTATGTAGGCAATGCTGCAAGAACAAGCATTTAATTACATAATTGTGTAGAAAGATTAAGATTATAAGATTATACCATTATATAATGGAGAATTTGGATTTGCACTTTCGAACAGATTATGTGAACATTGTTAATTGGTTCTTAGTGTTTGGACGAACTTATTCTTCTATGTATTATCTTAAATAATCACTTCTGGATAGTCAGCCTCATGTTAGCTTCAACAAAACTGATTATCAAATGGTAATTACCTAATTATCCCCACTTTTTTGGTCATTTGGTAATAAATATCTTAGATAACTCCCAAACCCTAAAACATTGATTTTCTAATTATAGAAACTTTAATTAGGGAAAGCACATCCAAGCACTATCTCCTATTGCTCATTTTCATTGCAGCTGACTATTATATTCTAATAAGTCAAAATCACATAACCACTTTTGAAACACACATCCAAACATCCCCCAAGTCCAAAATCCAGAAGATAAAAGATGAAATTGGCTTAAGATCATGTATTTAGTCCATACTATTTTCCATTTATTGGCAAAAATGGAGTTGTTCTTTGGGTAGATAGTCCTTGGTCCCCAAAATATATATTCCCAGAACCTGATTCGCCAAAACACAAAGAGAACGTGTTTCTCGTAACTCCTGATTTGGCAAGGAGGCTTGGAACTGAGACCTCACCAAATCCAAGGCCCAGGAGACCATCAGGAGCAATACCATCCAAGTAACCACCACTTTGCTCCCTACCACATCTGCACTCATTGACCAACAAAGGGTAAGTGTAAGTCTCGTTGCACGGAAAACCTCATCTACTGAGAATAGAATCAATAAATATATTTGAAGGCTGTATGAGATTGCTTATAAAAAACAGATCAGTGCTGATCAAGTTATTGCATTTGATACAGAAGATAATCACTTGAGTGTTTGAATGAAGCCAAACTGATATTGAGCATCATTATTTGAGTATGAAATAATCAGCTTCATAGTTGCTTATTCAAACTGACTCTGATTATATTACATTGTAAGTCCTTAAATAATCAATAGTTGCCAAAACACTCATACAACTTATTATGTAATTATTGTGTATGTTATACATTGTGTTCTGTCAAAGCTAAGTATCTAATTCTGATCAATTTTGAAAAGTATATGAAGATTTAATAAGCAACCCCAAACACCCCTTCGTATCTAATGGACAAATTAAAGATTAGATAAAGAATATACCCTATAATAATCGGAGCCCTTACATAGGTGTTAGATGCATTAACACCATTTGATGCAAGATGCAATATGTCCTCAACCAATGATCCTGAACTGGACGTACCCGTTGAGGCATATTTAGCAGTGTAAGGACATGGCTGCTTAGGGTTTTTGCAACTTGGACCCGACTCACACAACTGATGACTGCATGTTATGCTTTTGCTCGTGTTTGAGTGAGATGGATTGTATTCATTCTCATCATTATCCTGCATAATAGATGCCCCAAATACCAGGGAGCACCTGCAAATCAATCAATCTGAATAAGTGCTAAAACTGTAGCCATGTTTTTTAGAAGACCTCTTTAGTACTTAACAGAGGTAGCAATTTGAATCTATTTAGATATAAAAGGGTTGATTTGGGTTATGTTTCATCTCTAATGGGTTAGAAAAACTTAAACGTGAACCGGTTAAACAGGCCGGATGTCACCCAACCCAACCAGCTATGACCTGTACCAAAGATTAAACATATTTACTTGAATACACAATGTTTTGATGGATTAACCAACCCAACCGACCTACCCATTATGCCACCTCCAGCATTTAAACTTGGGAAGTTGGGATCCTTACATATAAGGTTAAATATATGATCCACAAACCAGAAGGGAACGTATGTCACATTTTAGAAAAGTTTGCCCTATGCTGCTATACAACACTGAACAATGAAGCATGCATAATGGACAACAAACTTTAATCTATTATCTTGTTCACTGAAACTTTCTTGTGAATAATCGGGAATACAAAAAGGGGCGTAGTTTACATACGAAATTGGTATGAAGAACAATGTTCAATAGTATATAGGGAAACTTCAAATGACTTACGTTAAACAATTTTTCCTTTCAAAGTGGCTTTCTATTACTCCTGTAATCTATGCAATTAACTCTCAACAGATGTAAAAGTCCTTTTAAAGCTTTACACTAGGGAAGTAGTTTGCCCTGTGAAGGGAATAAACACGGTCAACGTGGTAGGCCAATGTGAAAGACTTCGTTAAAGGCATGAGTTTAACCACTAACGGCCAAACGAGTAGTTAATGACATGAGTTTAACACTTTAACCACTCATGGCCAAACGACTTATTTTATATTATTTTCCTTTCAGAGTGGCTTTCTATTACTCCTGTAATCTATGCAATAAACTTTGAGAAAACTATATATAAAAAGTCCTTATAAAACTTAACACTACAGAAGTAGTTTTCCCATTGATGGGGATAAACACAACCAACCTGGTAGGTCAAATGTGAAAGACTTCATCGAAGGCATGAGTTTAATCACTAACTGCCAAACGAATAGTTAATGCATTAATTTAACCACTACGGCCCAAACATATATTTATTAGTTATGCAGTGATGATCTTAATTAGAATAAAGATTCTCCTACACTATAGGATTATAAATTTAACTCCCATACTAATTTGCGTATACCTTAAATACGAGTCATATTTTCAGAACAGATAAAGCAAATATAAAAAATTTAAGTAACACTTGTATTTTGACTACCATAGTATCTTACTGAAAGTGGAGCACACTGCACACAGTCACATGGAAGCCAGAGAAGGTCACTTCCAGTATCAAGTGCAACAAGAAAAGAAACACTTGGCACCCCTACAGCGATGTAAGTATAGTGTAACCTGTGACAAATAAAAGCTTAGTGAAACTCACGACAAACAATGTTGATACAACAGGAACTGTATAACAAGAGAACCATCTAGAAACACTCTGCGTGTTAAACGAGACAATCTTCATGTTGTGACAATTTTCTGTCAGTTTGGTATTGATGATCGAGATGAGGCACAATCAAGTCAGTAACGGTAGCGGTGATAGTGATAGCCTCTTGACAGAGTATTTCACCTAGTATGTATGTGTAGCTCAAACTTGAGCGTATACTACGTACATATGTGTCCACACATCTTATGCATACATACATACTAGGTGAAATCCTCTTTCAAGCTGTCACTATAATCTGACTTGATCGTCAATCGCAACTCCAGCTATAAATGTAACAACATTCCATAAAGCATATATCACTTGCGGTGATTTACATCAAAATAATCAATAAGATTCAAATAACACCACTCATGCACTCAACATAATAATATCTTCACCTAAAACGCACATTTATTGCAAAAAAACAATAATCTAATGACCTTTCACTTAAAATTTACACCGAATTCAAGCCTCAGACATACATAAGATATTGACTTTCTATTTCATGAACTTAACATGTTGATATTAACCATTTATAAAAATTCAAGCTTTTTCTAAAAAAAAACATTAAAATGTAAAAAGTAAAAGAATTAACCATCCAAGGTCGTTTCCACCAGACATAGTTTTGCTACCACCAGACGGAAACAGTAACTGATGTTGAGCTCCAACATTCATCTTCTGTTTTTCAAAATTCATCGAAACCCTAACGGCACTCATTTCATCAGAATACCGATCAATCGATCTCGAAGAGTATATCATCTGTGATTGTGCTAGTAAGCTACATTCCGGTCGTAAAACAACAACCGCCATGAACAGAGTGATTATAAGAACTCGAGCTGATTCCATGGCGGTTTTTAGTGAACTTGAAGTGAAGTGAATGTAAGTGTAGTGATAGTGATAGACTGATAGTGATGATGATGATGAATGGTGAAGTGATGAGATGAGATGAGATCTAGGGTTTTGTATCAAGCAGAAATGTATATGTATAAATGTAGAGTATGTATGTATGAATGTATATGTGATGTGATCATATATATTACTATATGATATATGATGATATGAATGAAAGGGGCAATAGGTTTTGGGGGAGCGGTGGAGATTGAGTTGCAGTAGTGACAGAAAGAGAGAGTAAAGCTAAAATGGAACAAGAGGCGCAATACGCCCACCTACAAAAAATAACAATAAAAATAAATAAATAGATAAAATAGGGACTATCCCAAATTATTCTCATTCTCACTCACTTAATAATACACATTTAAAAAAAAACACATTTAAAAAAAACACATTAAATGTAGCTTTCACCTTGATATAATGAGAGTATTAATCTTAATTATCGATTAGAATCTTTATTTGAGGTTTTTGTATTTTAAAATTAAGAGTAATGTTTGAAATCTAATCATTGATTATAGATATTTTTCAATTGTTAAGATTGTACTATAATTGTAGGATCGCTCGTAAAATTGTAAATTGGTGTATGATCCGATTTTACTAGTATAAAATAAATTGTAATGTTTTTAAATGATTGCAAACAGACTAAATATATGGTCATAGTGATTGCGACTAGAATATAGACTAGAATATATGTTTCACGTAGCCCCACACTCTAATATATGCTTAAAAGTTATCACATGATCTTTGCTTCAAAATGCAATTTATCATATTATATATAATCTGAATGAAAGTCTAAAACCCCAACTTATATAATTCACTCAGTTTGAAGTTCCAATCGAAATTTAAGGTGGGATTAAACATATCATGACGCACAATTCTACTATAATACTGTGTATTGTTATAGTAGGTTTATCCTACTATAAAGTATGATCTTTTGATAAATTGTGTACCTTTTTATAAATTATATAAAGTTTGATTGTTACATTATTTTATCTAATAGTTAGTGATCTACACGAATTTGAATATATTGTTAAATAAATAATGATGTTTTGATAGTATTTTATGATCTCGATCGGATCTTACAATCTCGATCTTGCAAAGGCGAAAACGACATATTCTTCCAATCTTTTTCCTAGTCCATTTCTCCATAAAAACAATAATACACAACAAAAACAAAGAAGAAAGGGACAGAGAGAAAAAAGAGAAAGTTCGTTTAACGCATCATTAATCTTTCAACTCTGACCAAAAATACTGATCGGAGTCAAAACACGTAACTCATGACCTTTTTGACCGAAAATGGTAAAAGAGAGCAAACAACTTTAGACGCTCCTAAAGCTTGGATACTTATGAATAGAAATGTTACACAAAGTAGTAGTAGACTAGTAGTAGTATGCTGAGATTGATTGGGCAAGGCCAAATGGGGTGTTGTTAATAGAAAAAATTGTATCAAAATGTTAGTGTGTAGTTGTTGTGGTATGAATTTTACTTTAAAGTCAAAAACTATGAAAGTGCTAGAAGTTATGAATTTATTCGGGTTAACTCGACCCTAATAAGGGTTAATTGGGCCGGGTTAGTTAAGTTTTTAGAAAATGGAAACTTACCCGCAACTCAACCCTATAAAATAATCGGATTTTCAGGTTCTGGTTAAATAGGTAGCGGGTTAATCAGGTTAGGTTTATTCGGGTTTCGGGTTACCCGTAAACTAACATGATAGACTACGGATCACCATTTCTACAAAATGTGATACACTACAAATAGTTGATTAAACAATGTTTCTGGAATAAAGCTTTTAAGAGCAATCAAGATATATCAAAACATCAATAAATTACTATATCAACTCGATGTCATTAAAAAAGACTTTACTCATCTTTTTACGATAAAGTAATAACTGTATATAGAGCTTACAGTAAGTTACCTTTCTTTATCTAGCATATGAGTATGTCTTTTTACAAAACACATTTATGATATTAGTAAGCACTAACAACATGTTATATTTTGGACACGTATCCAAACATTTTTATGGACTAATTTACATATAAACTACTAAATTAATGGTTATAAATTTAATCGGGTTATTGAGGTTAACCTGTACCCAATTAAGTTTTACCGTACTTACCCATAACCCAACCCTAATAATTATACGGGTTAATCAAGTTGACCGATTAATTTTTAAAACCCTATTCAACCCGACCCTAATAGGCTTAATAAGGTTCGGATCGGGTTGGGTGCAGGTCCAATCGAATTTTGTGACACCTCTACTCAGAATCAAGATACAAGGCAAGAATAAACACCTTTGATCACTTCAAATTGAAATGAAAAAAAACATTATTATGAAAAAGATACAGTATGATTTGTTTTTTTATATAAAGTAAGAACTGTATTTATGTAATTAACTATAAGATGCACTTTTAAAAATGGTAACATACCCGACCCGACCCTAATAACCCCATATCCGGGTTGATATACACACACATACATCCCAAATCCTTATCTTCAACATTTCATCCTGCAAACAAGAAAACACACACAAACAAAATGCTCACACTTTCATCAATTGCTTCTTCAACTTCTGCAATTACAGCTACTCCCAAACCCACCTTCACATCTTCATCTATCATCACTTCGCACAAATCCTCCTTCAATGGCATTCGTATTGCTCACGTTCTTCCTCAACAAACCACCATTCGAACAACCACAACTAAACCCCAATCTGCTGTTATAATGATGGCCAAAAAAGAAGAAGAATTGAAGGAAATTAGGGCTAAAACTACCGATGAAATAAACGATGAAATTGTTGATCTTAAAGGAGAGCTTTTTATGCTTCGTCTTCAAAGGTCTGCTAGGAATGAGTTTAAGTCCAGTGAGTTTCGTCGTATGCGTAAAAGGGTATGTGCTATTTTATCCAATTTTAGGGTTTATAGTGTAAAGTTTTAGAATTTCGGTGTTATTTTTTGATTAATTGTTTGAACAAAGTTGGGGTTTGGTTCACAAGTAGAGGTACATTTCATTTCATTTCATGTCATGTGAATTGTTAAGTTAATATTATTGATTGCTGCACTTATAATTTCTATCTATTTGTCTTTAATGTAGGAAATTTGAGTGTTTAATTTCAAAAATATTATTGCAGTTTCAAGCAATTTAGATAATTTTTTGATTAAAGCTTGAGATAGCAATGTAATACTCGTATTATGTTTTTCTTGCCATGAGTTATCTACTTCTCATAATCCGTTCATTTTTATTTTAAAATAAATATTTTATAAGTATGATTCAAGATACTATTTTGTCACACACTGATAATGCAAAAATCAGTTTTGCAGCATATCCATACATGATACATCCCCTTGTTGATTAGGGTTACTTCTACTTTGCTTGTACATAAGTTTCTAGTAACAAATGACATAATTTTGGAGTTTAAAAGTCAGTGCATCACATATTGTGTTCAGAATATGTAGTTATTTGATAATATGCTTCAGTATTGCTGATTGACTTCATAAGCATAGTTTTCTTTAAGGTTAGTGTTGCTATGGTTACATCATGACATATGATTTGTTAATTGTTATATGATCTTCTTTGGCTAAAACAAGTATATGTTTAATGGCATTGTGCCAAAAGCCCAAAATTGTAATGGTCGATTTGAATTGGTGCCCATATGCTCTATTCTAAAAGACTGATAATAATCTTGAAACAAATTACTGCTTCAGGGTAGGATGTAGCGTACTTTTTACTAAACAAACAAATGAATATACAATACAAGTTTTTTGCTAATCATAAAATTTCGAAGATGGTGATTTCTCAGGCATAGACCTCCTCTATATGTGTATCTTGTAGAATGTGGTTAATTTTAGGATAGCACAAAATAAAAAGTTAAAAAAAGTAGAAAGCTAAACTTTAAAGTGGGTCTTGAGAGTTAAGACTTCTTAAAACATATTGTTTTTCCTCAATTCTTTGAAAACTCACAAAAGTATGCGATTAAATGTATTCGTTTATGTAAATATTGGTGTTAATAGGTTGCTCGTATGCTGACTGTTAAAAGAGAAAGAGAAATCGCTGATGGTATTGTATCGAAGAGGCTGTCAAGGAAGCTTGACCGAGAATGGAGAAAAAGCATTGTACCAAGACCACCTCCATCTCTCAAGAAGTTGCAGGAAGAAGAGGCAGCTGAAGAAGCTAAAGAATCCGCATCAGCGGTTTAAGTAATTTAGTCAAAATGTAAGTGTTTCGTGCTTTATTAGTTCTGAATTTCGGGATTACAATTGTAGCCTATTTTGTAAGAGTTGTTAAATCTCCGAAGAGTATAATTTATCACTCTTTATTTTTCCTTCTCACGATGTACCTTCATATAAAAGTGAAAATTTGATCAGTAAAAATCTATTATATATAGCTTTATAGAAACGTTGTAACCGGAAGGTCAAGTGGTGTCTTGGTATTTGTATTAACCTGAGTGGCTGAGTCCCTGATTAACTAACTGAAGTTGGTACTTATCATTTTGATGCAGTTTAACATGTCAAGTTGCTATTCGGTTTATTGATCTTGTTTGGGAGTTGGGACCAAACCGAAATGGATTAGGTTGGTCCATTTTCTAAGAAGTCGTCTAGGTCGGTCCATTTTCTGGTCTTGGTCTCGATGGACACCCGATCTATGTTGTGAATTTGTTGTCCCTTGGTTTACTATAAATAGTTTTCATATGGTGACTAAGACAGCATCCTATCATCTCCGTTCTGAGTGTCTGTTCTGGCCGGGACGCTCCGTCTCGATAGGCACTGAGGTGTCATGGCATGTCCGTCTTGGTGCGCGTCCACCGGTGGAACTCAAGAGGTTGTTATCATTCATGTCTTGATAGGTAGTGAAAAGGACAGGTCTTGGGCATAATCTTGTGACATGACACAGATGTGACACAGACTCGTGTCCTTTAAGTCTTGATTGGAGTGTTCTATGGAAAAGTTGGCCGAAGAAAGAAGCGAAAAGGAAGGACAACACATGTTATGTTAATATTCACAAAAGAAAGAAAGATAGCAAGTTGTTCGGTACCACCAACTCGAAAGTGATGTTGGTCAAAGCTCCTAGAGAATAACTTGGTACATATTGCCCGGTCAGTATTAGTATACGGAAATGATACCATCAATGTAGTACCCAACAAAAGCTGTTGTATCCGTCAGAGAACAAGCAAACGAACGTGGTCACAGACCGTAAAGTAACTCGCCTCATGCTGTCACACATATCAACAAACGTGGTCACAGAGCGTAAAGTATCCTCAAAAACGCGATGATGAATATTTGTACATCAACATATAGCGTGGATGTTTTGTTAAAGATAACAAAAACCAGTTATTATCTAGAATCAATAGTCACAAAAGATATTCACATTAATAAAACTTTGCAGTCATGAAAATAAATCACACAGAAGTTACATTCTACTTTTATTGGAGTACTAAGTACTTTGATTGATTCTACAGCAGTATTTAAGTGAAAGAAAATTTGAAGAGGAAAAATGCAAATTTGAAAAATAGGAGTGGACTCGTCAACATGCATTTTAAAGTCTTTTTTTTCCTTTCAGTTTGTTAAATATTTTTGTCTGTGTTATAAATATTTGGTAAAAATTACGCCAATGAAAGTACATTTAAAAAATCAGTATATTCATATATTTTGCATCAAGTATTATTTAACACAAACAAAAATACTTAAGTTCAAAGTTAAAAAAAAAATTCAAAAAATCAAAAATGAACAATTATTTGGGAACGGAGAAAGTTCTATATTAAACATATATAAAGCTATTATTACAGGGGGACTATATAAAGGAATTTTTGCTCATAACTTTAATAAGTTAGTCAAACCTTAATACAAAATTATGTATATGAATCATAAACGAATTAATATAATGTTTTAATCTAGTTCACACCTTAAAAAACATTAACAAAATCAAATTTTACATCTTCTATGTCATCATTTTGACCAAAATTTAAAAAGAAAAAGTGAAAAAGGCGGCTAACTACCCCCAGTAGTGTAACCTACACCAAATCAAACCACCCAAATAACCCCCTCCAAAAACACAGGTATAAAAGCTTTCCCCACTGATTTATTAAATCCAAATTTAGCAAATACCAATCAAACCAAATCATGGCTCAAATTTATTCTAACATTTCTTCTACATGTTCATCAACTGCCTCCTTCAAAGATCAGTCCTCAGGACATGGTTTCAATTCACTAAAATCACCAGCAACAATCTCGTTTTCTTCCAAGCTCAACGGCAATCTGTCAATCAAGTATTTATATTATGCCTCTTACTTCTACTTACTAGCTGTTTTACTTATTCGTATTGACTTAGATGTAATGTTGTAGGTTTGCAACTTGCTATAACTTCTTGTGATTTAAGTAAGCTAGTGAAGGCTAATGTTTAACATACTTTATATTGTCAAGTATACATTTTATGTTATCTTCACGGTCAATTTTTCGTGTGTACGCTAAGATCGAGGAATCCTTTAGTTATTTCGATAAGTTGCATAAATCTACTAACATCCAATGATTTACAACACACCACACATGTATATACATTTGGATTCGGGAGTGAATAATCAACTATGAAAAGATAGAACATTTGTTACTGTTATGGATTGTATTGAATGGCTACTTGAAGTTATTTAAAAGGAATTTTCACTTTTATTACTGTTCCATACTACAAGAGTTATGCTAGCCTTATACCACAATATGATTATTTTGGTTTTATTTGTACTTTTAATAGATCTTTGGAGACTAGAAGACATCATAAGTCCCCTACAATTTGTTCAGCAGTAACATTAGGAAGCAGCTCTAGTCAAATAGAAGTTGATACCACTCTCAGCCCTAGAGTCAATTCCGTAAAGCCTTCAAAAACTATTGCTATAACTGACCAAGCAACTGCACTTATCGAAGCTGGTGTTCCTGTCATTCGTTTAGCTGCTGGAGAACCTGACTTTGACACCCCAGCAGTTATTGCTGAGGTAGCTCACTTGATGATATGTCTCTCAAGTCTCAACTCTTTATCTTATCCATTATTTTATTTTATTTTTTAAATTCTATAATTTAATACGTCTATCTTTTTCATTTATAATAGGCTGGAATAAACGCTATTCGCAAAGGTTACACAAGGTATACTCCTAATGCAGGTACCTTGGAACTTCGAACAGCAATATGTAAGAAACTAAAGGGTAGGTTCTATAATTTGAGACATTAGAACAATGCTATCTAGCTTTACTAATCTCCAAAGACATACATATAACTATATGGTTCTATAAATATTTTCTTTCGTTTCTTATTGTACGTAGAGGAGAACAAAATTTCATATACACCTGACCAGATTGTGGTTAGTAATGGGGCAAAGCAGAGCACTTTGCAAGCTGTCCTTGCTGTTTGTTCTCCAGGAGATGAGGTCAAACGCTATTACTTTTGGATGAATTATAGTCGTAGCATCTCATTATCTTACAATGTTTTGTCAATTTTCAGGTTATAATCCCAGCTCCCTTTTATGTAAGTTACCCTGAAATGGCAAGGTTGGCTGACGCGACACCTGTTATTCTTCCTGCAAGCATCTCAGAAAATTTTTTGGTAGATCCAAAGCTTCTTGAATCTAAGCTAACTGAGAAATCAAGACTGCTGATTCTTTGTTCTCCATCTAACCCAACGGGCTCGGTTTATCCTAAGCAATTGCTTGAAGAAATTGCCCGAGTTGTTGCGAAGCATCCAAGAATCTTGGTAGATTAAACGAACCTCAATCTCACCTCTTATTATGACATGCTTCCTTTCAATAGGCGAGGGGGACAGGGGGGGGGGGGGGGGGTAAATGTGTCAAAACAAGAACGGGTCAATTGACCCGCAAACACTATTTTCTGTCTAATTCATTTTTTTGGGGATTAATAATGAATATGCTGATTATGATTGCAAATACATTATTAGATTATTAGACTAGGGGCAACTTTTAACACGTTCCTTTTTGTTAGATTATTTTATTGGTTCCATTCGACCTGTTTGAGATAAAACATGACCCAAATGGACTCGATGATAATAAATGGGCTGAAATTGTCGCGGGTCGCCTCTACTTCTAAGCTTATTGTTATAGGTAATGTTCAGGTTATCTCTGATGAAATATACGAACACATAATATATAAGCCAGCCGTCCACACGAGCTTTGCATCGTTGCCAGGCATGTGGGAACGTACACTGACAGTCAATGGGTTCTCTAAGGTATATAATTGCATTGATAATTTAGTTTTCTACAAGAGCACTCAAAAGGTGTATACTTCAGTAATATCATGTTAGCCATGCCTCACTTAATGTGAATTTTGCCTAGACTTTTGCAATGACCGGTTGGAGACTTGGATATATTGCTGGTCCTAAACATTTCATTGCTGCGTGTAATAAAATTCAAAGTCAGGTATATAATGTTACATTAACAACTATTGTCCATTATTATCTCTTGTTAAATATGATATCGCCCACATAATGACTCAACTGGTCCTCTTGTTTGTTGATTCAGTCGACTTCAGGTGCGAGTAGTATATCTCAGAAAGCAGCTGTTGCCGCTTTAGGAATGGGGTACGCTGGTGGAGAAGTCGTATCACACATGGTCAAATCTTTTCGTGAACGGCGAGATTTTTTGGTCTCAGCTTTTGCAGAATTAGATGGTGTCAAAATATCTGAACCTCAGGTACCATTACCTTTTTATTTGTACACATTAGTATCAGTTTATTTAATCGCTACTTATAAACCCACAAAACACTATAAGCACTCAAATCTGACCAACTTTGGTCAAATTTCTATATCACTTGGTTGCTTGAAATAGAAGTCTGACTAAAGTTAGTTGTCATTTTTGGTTTTACATATATCATTGTTTACAAGGTTCCCACATAATTTGTATCTAGAAGTACTTAATTATCATGGTATAACACTTGGGTTTTGCAGGGCGCATTCTACCTATTTCTTGATTTCAGCTATTACTACGGCGTAGAGGTTGATGGCTTTGGTTTGATTAACGATTCAGAGTCATTGTGTCGGTATTTCCTCGAAAAGGGTCAGGTAATATTTCCCTAATTGCACTTTCCCTAAGAAATTAGTATTCATACTATTGCACTTGCATTCTCAACATGTAAAATTAAAAGAATCTTAGCAGACTCAATATCAATTTAAATTTAAATATATATTCTTCAGGTTGCTCTTGTTCCTGGAGATGCATTCGGGGATGACACCTGCATTCGAATTTCATATGCAGCATCCCTCAACACCATACAAGCTGCTACTGAGAGAATAAAGAAAGCTGTTTTGGCTCTCAAGCCCCCTTCATTTATTTAAATCTTGTTTTCACGGCGGAATAAAATCGTCATCCTGCATAATACCACATGTGATTTAGTGTAAAGAACTCGTCCCAATTATTATACCAAAAGCGTTCGACCCAATTATTATTGGATGGGATCAAATTACTTTTGTATTTAGATGGATCAAATTACTTCTGTATCAGTACAAAGCTAAAAACTGAAAAACAGAAACTAAAAACAAGTGTTTAAAGACAAATTTAATAAACACACCTTTTTATTTCAAAGCAAATTTATTTTTTATACAAGTAAGAGAGAAGTGCACACCGACTTTCATACCTCTCCATTTGCTTATATAGCCAATACAAGTACTTAACGGTAATTATAATAATGACTTTTGTGGCCTATATATTAATTAGTGGCCGACACATATGATTTCATGCTAGAAATTAAAGTACACGTATTTTAATTCACACCACACACGTAATGAATGCTATGATTAATGCAGTATGATGAAATGTGCCATCCACCACGCTTCCGTCTGTTCATAAGCATGCGCGACGTGTAGTGTTGTCTGGTGGGGGCCATTCTTTGTCTACTAGCCATAATACATTATTCCATACGTCATCATGTAATAATTTGCCTTTGGTTCTACGATATTCTGGAAATTGGGCCTTGTTGATGTATCTTTCTTTGGGCTTAGATTTTGACGTGGCCCAACTCGTTGCATAGGGTCTCAAGCTCAGTGAGCAATCTTTGGGCTTCTAACTTCGGGCCAGTGATCACCCCAGTAGTTATCTCTTGTTGATTTTGCAATACAGACTTGGGCTTTAAAGTCCAAAATTGCTTGGAGGTTTCGCATTGCTGAAACTGTTTCCTTGGCTGCTCCTCGTTCCAATTGTTGTGCCACTCTAGCGAATATGTCTGCTTCTCTGATGGGTATTGGTGTCGTGTTGGCTTTGATTTGGTAGTGTCTGTAGAGAGCTCCTGGTTCTTGGAATGAGAATGATCCTTGATAAATCTTTGGCAATGGTCTGAAATCTGGATTATTTATTCGTAACCATTCTTCTCATTCCTTGACTGAACAACTTCTTCCAGTAGTTCCTCTGTTAATGCTAGACTCTTCATCAGGACTCCTACTGTTTGTTCTGTACATCTCGAAAAATAAAAGTTAACTAATCTTGATAGGGAATCAACAAGAATATTTTGCTTTCTATCAATATGCTCGATGTTGATTTTAACTCCTGTTCCAGTTATGATATCAGCAAATTTAAGCCATCGAACTCGAGATGCTTTATTACTATTAGTTTTGTTGTAAAAACTAATAATAGTTTGGCAATCTTTTCTCAGGGTTATCTCCTTTTTATCAAGATAGTATATCTTTAGCTTTTCCAGGGAATTGATGCATGCATTAATTTCCGCATCAATTGTTGATTGCACCACTTTAAACTTTTCACTGGCGTATGTGCAAATTCTTTCTTCTTTCTTGGGATCTTCCTTCCTTTTCTTCCATTTACAAATTCCACCTCATCCTTCCATGCATCCATCCGTTTCAATTATAATGTATGACTCCTTCGGTGGTATCTGTAGATCTGGTAATGCCTTGACTTTTTCTTTAATTTCTATGACTATAACATAGTCAGAAGGTTTCATTCTTTTATCTCCATGGGGGTTAGTTTTCTCAGGGGCCCCAATAGTAAACTAAGCTTTGGAATATAATTCTTGACATAGTTTAATATTCCCAAGAATGATCTTAGGTCTGCCTTCATTTTTAGCCTTTCCTCATCGAAGTCACATATCCTTTTGATGATATGTGGTTGCAGTTTTATCTTGCTTTCTCCAATAATGGCTCCAAGGAATTCTACTTCCGGGACAACTACCTTCATCTTTGTTGGAGAAAGAATTAACCCCTTTTTTTGACAAATGCTAAGCATTACCTTTAAATGCTTTTCATGACCTGCTTTATTTTTTGAGAATACAAGGATATCATCTATGTATACTGCAATAAAGTCTTCAGTTCCTCCAAAGCATTTGTCCATTTTTCTTTGAAATACTGCCGGTGCATTTTTGAGACTGAATGGCATGACTAGCCATTCATAAAGTCCTCCTGGTACTAGGAATGCTGTCCAGGGTATTGATTCTTCGGCTATTGCTACCTGATGAAATCCTGACTTGAGGTCGAATTTTGAATATACTTTAGCATTCCCTATCCTTTTCAGAAGTGTGTTGATTCCAGGGAGAGAGTACTGGTCTTTGTAGGTATTATCATTCAGAGTTCTGTAATTGAACACCATTCTTTCCCTTCCCTTTGTTTATTTACCAGTGACTATTGACTGGATCAACAATTGTTCATGAGTTAACAATCATGGCCATTGTTCGGTGTCTGCTTTTACTTGGCCTGATTACTCCCAGTTTGAGTAGAGCATCTATATGTTTCTTGAAAGATGCCTCTAGTGCTAGGGTAACATGTTTCAATGGTTTATCTTGTATTGTGATATCAGGGTTTATGATATCAAGTTTACAAGTTTCACCATTTTTCTTCCAATGCCTCAAGGGTTCTTCTCCAATATACCCTTGTTCTTCCAGGTCTCTTAAGATGGGCTTGAATCTTCCTTTTATATTTTCTGCATCTTCTTTTGAAAAGAATACCTTTTCCTGCAACTCCTGATAGAATTCCTCATCAATTTCCAATTCTTCTAGGGCCGTTGTTGCCACCTCCGTTATTGGTGTTGTTTTTATTCTGGTAACCTTTTTATATAATGTCACCTCGTCTCCTTCGATTCTTATTCCACCATTCATGGCCCTTGTGAAGTTGGTACCAATCAACATATCAATACCATCTCCTGTTCTCATATCCAGGGCGAATATCAATGGTATTCGAAATTTATTTCCTTTTATCCTGAAGTTACCTGCCTTTATCTTTTGATTTGATGGTTGCCTTGAGTTGAGGCCATTAAAGTAGATGACCTTGTTCATTTCTTCCAGTGCTTCTTTTTGTACTGATAATTTATTTATGCAGCATGATGTTGCTCCAGTGTCAATAATGGCTTTTACTTTGAATAGCCTGATGCCAGGTATATCGAATTCTACCTCAACATTATAAAGCTGATTATTGACTTTCTTTATTCTTTGCTACTCAACCCCTCTTTCTGTTTTCATGGTAATTTGAACTTCATCTTCAATTAAAGCTTTTACTTGTTGATTTTCTAAAGGAGGAAATTCTTCATTCCAGTTCATTTCCTTCTTACTTTTCAAATATTCATTTTCTTGTTAGAGTTCCTTAATTTGGGTTTCCATGTATTTCTTTTGGGCTGCCCATCGTTCCTTTAATTAGGCCTCTATTGCCTTTCTCTACTCTGATTGATCAATAGTTTGCTGTTGGATTTGGGCTTTCATGGAATCAGTTACCTTTAACATCTCGCTTAAGTCTTTCATTAGCATTTCCTTTTCTTTGGCCCAATCCTTCTCATCCTTTTGGGATTTTTGTTTTCCTTCTTCTAACAGATTCTTCAGTTCTTGTTCCCTGATTCTCCATTCTGCAACCTCTTTTGCTGAACTCATAATGGCTTGTTTCCATTCATTATCCTTTTGGATGAGCATTTTCCACATAGGACTCATCTGTTCTTCTTTCTGCATGATTTCCGCTTCTTTATTCCTTTTCACTGATACTGTTTTCTTTAGGTAATATGGAGCGCAAAGTGCACATGCGGTGAGCTTACACTTCGAGCAGTGTAGTCTTGACATATCTGTGGTAGCAATTCTGCAGAAATGACAGCAAGTATAATTAGTCATTTCATTTTCTTGCCACCTATGTGCACAGTTTTTGCTTTGCTCTTTTATTTGGTTTTCATGAGCCTGCTTCTTGAACTCTTTTATGAATATCTTCCTGATTTTCTGGATGAAACATAAAGCAAAACTCCTCTTCTTCATCATGTTTTAAGACGAATGCATTTCATCTAGGGGGATTCTTCAACCATTGCACCAATATTCATCAAGGTTGATCCTCCTTCTCCTTCGGAGATACTATAAATAGTATCTTGATCACTGACATCAGCTGAAACTATATCCCAATCTTCTTTGAGATCTAAGTTATCAACTACAACTCTCCTTGCCATATTTCCAGTCTGACTTCTACAATCTCGAGCAAAATGTCCTTCCCTTCCACAAATATAACATTTACACTTACCAACCCTTCCTCTATCATCCTTTTACTTTCTTTTGAATACTTTGACATGTGTTTTGTGAGGTTTTCCTTTGTGGCTTCTTGATTTACGCACACCATATTTCTTTCCTGATTTGTAATAACCAGGAATTGGTATGGCAAAACAAAGGGATAAGTCCCTTAGTTCCTTTTGCAAGGCTGCTTCTGTACACATATCTGAGATATAAGTATGTGTGAACTTGATTGCAGGTAATATCCCTGCAATTAGTCCTGGATACTTATTCTTGAATGCTTCTTCAATCTTTTTTGAAAGTACATGAGATAGTTTTGTGAAGAACTTATCAGTTGTGGCTAGAAAGAACAGTCTTCCCGATTTGCATGCTAGAATTCTAAATTCATTCAAGAACTTCCAAAGATCCTTTGTGTTTTCACATGTAAGTCTTTCCAAATCTTTATAGGCTCTGTCTTATTCTTCAGTTGATCCTCTATATGGATCTTCCATGAGAATTATTTGCCTCATTTGAGATGTTATATTTTGAGGGTCATCAGCCATGGCTTCAAGTGAAGTATAAGCCTCTGGATAAGTTGTTCTCCATTGTTGCCCTTCTTTTCATTTTCTCCGAGAAGGTTCTCGACGAATGTTAGTTTTGCCTTGTTATCTGACCAAGTGGTATCATTTAACCTATTGATGGTTATTGATTCCCATCTTGAGATTACATTTGACCATAAGCTTGGATCTGATGGTAACACAAGCATTGCTCCAGTGCTTAACATTGCTTGGGGTAACGTCCACTGAGAATTGTAATACCTCTCAAATTTACCCTTAAAACAATTACTTTCACTTGGAAATTGGTAGCTTGGAGTATATACATTCTGCGCCGGTCCTCTTGCGGGAGGATACACTGAGGGACCCATGATTGGTTCTGGTGGTGTATTGTAAACACCACTTGTTGTGTCCGACGAAGAGGGGAATGCTTGTTGTTCCTCTTCAATTTTTCGGATATATTCTTTGAATTCTCTAACTTTTGGGTAGTCAAGATTGCTTTCATCATTGCTCCACCGTGGTATGGAAAATTTGATGTTTATTCTCACCCTGGTGTTCTAGAAATGATACAAGTTGTAACATTTCCACTTTTTCTTGCATTTCTTCATCTTCCGATAGCTCCAGATCTTCTTCTTTGATTACAACTTTTCCTTCATTGAGGTTGTCTCTCCAGGGGTCTTCTTCATAATCATCCCATCCCATAGCCACAATCTGATCAATTGGTGTTGTTTCCTTAGGAGTATCATAACGAACATAGTAGTCCCACTTGCCTGAGTGTTCTCCTAATGTTGACCATTTCTTCCAGCTTCGCCGCTGCCTTTTCTTTGGTTTATTACCTCTTTTGGTCTTGTTTAAAGGCTCATCTTCTAATTTTTGTGCTTCCTCTAAACATGTCGGGCAAGAACATACATCAAAAGGAATATGATGTACTTCCTCTTGTATACACATGCCAACGAACTGTTCTTCATCCTCTGTTATCTCACCATTGTCATGAATTTCTCTATCTAGTATATCAACAGAGAATCTTGGTGGTTGAGGGTTGTTACGATATGATCTGAACCTAAGACTAGTAGATCTATCCAGTCTCTGGTTAACTTCTACTCTTGCTGGGATTCTGACATTTATGATTGATGCAGGTTTGAGGTTCCAGCTTCTTCCTTCTAAATCTTCAATATTTCTTCTTTCTCCGGGAATTGTCGTGATTCCGTTTGTGACAAGATGGTCTACGACGTTCTCTACACTGCATTCGAAACCAGTATAACTTGTATGTGAGATTCTTCCAATTAGACTTATTGTTATTAGGAGATTGCTTTCTCCTCCTTGCCATTCATCATAACCATGAGTTTGTATTGCAACTTGAATATGATTATGAAAATCATCTATGCTGAGTACCATATCAGGTACCATATAGATGAGTTGTGTTCCGGCTGATAAATCAACTTCCATGGTTCCAATTATTTGACGATCATCTCCCCATCTTGTATCCCGCGGAACCACCAGAGAAGTTGTTCCCGCTCCTCTTCTATGGAGTGTATGGAGCCTTATCTTGAACATTCCAAGGTGAATATGTTGCATGACTGTCTCTCTAAGCCTCTGATGGCTTTGAGCATTGCAGAGTATCAAATCTATCTGTGTTTCTCCTACACAGAGTATTCTTTGTTCTGAGTAATGTTGATAGACTTGATGTCTTACTGTCTGCTTGTTGCTTCCATACAGAACCTCTGCTGGCACTAATTCTGCTCTCCTTTGTCTTGAGATTTCCAGTTGCCTTTCAGGACTTAGCACTAATTCAAGATTACGATTGTAACCTCTTCCGAATCTTCTTCTAAGACCTCTATTAAAATTGTATCAGTTTCTAGTCATCTGCCTGTAACTGCGGATCTGGTCTTCTTGAGTAGGGAGATCTGTTTGGGTTTGAGTAGTTGTTGATCTACTCTGAACACTCGGCCTCTGGTTGGAGCTTATTTCCTCTTTTGAGTTTCCTTCTCGTATTCTTCTTTAAATATTTTTGTAGGGTCTTTGAATACGTAGATTGGTCCTTGCTTTATTCTTGATGGAGCTTTTCCGTTGATTGACAAACTATCTAACCTCTTTGTGAGACTTCCAATTGAATCTTCCAGGTTTGATGGTTCTTCTGTTCGCTTTCCCAAGGCCTCTATCCCTTGTCTTAATCTTTCAAACCTTTCCTCAAATTCTCCAAACTTTTGAGCTTGTTTAGTAAGAAGATATATGAGCGTGTTATTTTGTTTTATAATTACCGAATTTTGGATGGTAACCGGGGATTTGTAATCTGATGGCTTTACAAACCCAAGTGCCGGTGACTCAATTTCTTCTGTTGCTCTTACCGCTTCCTGGTATTCCGAGCTAGCCCTTTGATTGGCTAAGCTCATCAATCAATCAAAAATTTGACTTCTTGTAAAAGATGTTCTACTCTTTGGACCTGTGAATTAAGATCCTCAGATAGTTTCAACGCTTGTTCTTCGACTAACTTTGGTTGTTGGGCTATTTCGTTAACAAGACTAAGGACTTGTTTCTTGGTGAGAGGTTTTATTTCTTGGATTTCGGTTGAGATTTGTTTGAAGCTTTTTATGGTTTCAATCTGTGTTTTTCTCAGGTTTTCTTCCCACTTCTCAAGTCGGTGACTTAAATTTTCAAGGTTTTGACTAATTTGATGGAAACTTTTAATAGAGATTTTTGCAAATAAAAATAATTTATCGTAAATACAAGAGACGTTATTATAAATATCCGAAAGTGATGGTTTTTTATTTTCAGATAAGTTTAAAAATTCAAGGTTAGCGGTACGGGAGTGATCATACCAATCCTTTATTGCTTGCTCAAAACGATTAGACATAAGAAAACTTTTACTTGTTTCTTTTTCATAAACTGGTTTACCAAGCTTTACCAATCCCGTTAGTAGATACCAATCCCTTAAGCTAGTCCCTTACTCAGCTTTCCCTTCAAATGCCTATCTTAGGCTATCAAACGGTACTTGACCTTTTGTAAGGGGACATAAATGGGATATTTTTCACAGGGATAAAGGAATAAACTAGCATTGTTTTGAAATAAGTGACGGTTTTTAAAAAAAATATTTAATTGTATTCAAACAAGCAATATTAGATTAATATAACTACACCCTTTCCGTTAACCCCGAATAGGAGGCTTAACCTTCCATAGATTAAAGCTTTGTTTCAAGCTATGATACCAAACGAACTCGTCCCAATATAATACAATGTAATTTTCCTGAATGTTGTATTTTCTTAGATAATTGTACCGAGTAATTTGTGATGCAATCAATGTTGTAATTATTAATGACTATCTAAGTAAATATTAACAAAATGAAGTTAGCAATTAAACATCAAATTAGTGACAAAATTTGGTAGCTAATTAAACATTGACACAACATGATGTTAAGCAAGTCGTACAATATCCTGCTGTTTGACTTTATTTTTGCAAGTCGTACAATTCTATTTTAAGCAAGTATATACTCGTATTTTTTTATCATTAAAATATCAAACGACTATATAAGGTGATTTCACTCAACTCACTTTATGTTTACCTAACATCTTTTTGATCTACTCATATCCGCATTCTATGATTATAACTTTTGCAATCAACTCATATACCAAATTCTAATTCTAACTAGTATATTCAATTTTAAAATACATAATAAAATTAAAACTAAAAATTAACAAAATAGAAAATATATCAAAAATGGATTTTGCTATTTGTAACTCTAGGTATAGAAGTTATAATATTCACGGGATGAGTGATTATTATTAAAGTATAAAAATATCGAAAAAAATGATTAAAAAAGAAACCAACTACCCTGTTGACGGTAAGATAGACGGAATCAACCCACCTACCCCTGGCTCCCTATCACCAACCCCATCACTTTTTGTATAAATTTCGCAAATGATTCCACCTCAGATTCCAACCCAATTTTTACCTAAATATATTTCAATTTCAATTAAAACTAAAATAAAAATTATAATTAAACATGGCTGCTGCTGCTCAAATTTATTCCACCATTTCTTCTACTGCATCTTCCTCATTCAAAGATCAATCTTCACCACTTGCTGCTTTTGATTCTTCACTCAAATCAACAACACCATCATCAATTTCCTTTTCTTCCAATTTCAGCACCAATTTATCAATCAAGTATGCTTCTTACTTATTTCCATTCTTATGTTTAATACAATATTCTATTTAATTGGTAATGCTTACTTATTGTTCGTATTCCGATAACATTATATATTTGTTTTCTGGAAAATGAATTTGTTGTTTATGTTATTTGGAATATGGAGTGTGTATTTTCAATTGTTAAAACATGATTAGTTGATGATCTGGATTGTAATGGCCTATGAATACTAATTTTAAACCTTGATTTATGCTTATGATTTGTACCTACTTTCACGAAATTAGATGAGCTACCGGAAGAGTTTAAGTAGGAATCAAGTTATACTTGTATCACTAGACATATTGATCACTGTCATTGAATTGATGTTATAAGAAATTGTGGTATTGAGTTCGTAAATTACCGTTTAAAGCCTTCATTTAGGTGCTAACAATATGTATTCCGTTATAAATCGAAAACTCATGTATGGAGTGGAGGGAGTACTTAATTTTGTAATCTTGTATCATGATAACTTAGGTCATTATCTGTCCAAGTGATTGCCCAATGTATTTCATATCTAACAGTATGAAAAATTACTTTTGTTCTTAGTTGCTTTGAATATATAGATGAAGATGAACTTTGATATCATCTGAAAATTTGAAATCAGGTAGATTTGATAACGTATTGTTGCGACCAATTCATGGTAGGATTATGCTACTATATGATTGATTCCGGTTTTATCTTTAATTTTGAGCAGATCTTTGGAGAGTAGAAGACATCATAAGTCTTCTACCATTTGTTCGGCAGTAATATTAGAAAGCAACTCTGAGCAAATGGAACTTGATACCACTCTAAGCCCTAGGGTTAACTCCGTAAAGCCTTCGAAAACTGTTGCTATAACTGACCAAGCAACTGCACTCGTGGAAGCTGGTGTTCCTGTAATCCGTTTAGCTGCCGGAGAACCTGATTTTGACACCCCTGCTGTTATTGCAGAGGCTGGAATAAATGCAATTCGTGAAGGTTATACAAGGTATACTCCTAATGCGGGTACCCTAGAATTACGAACGGCAATATGCAAGAAACTTAAGGGTAAGTTCCATTATTTAAGACGGGACAGCAATGTTCTCCTCTCTGAAGAATCTCAGAAATTGATGATTGATTTTTACATATATATTTTTATTTCTTATTGTAGAGGAGAATGATCTTTCTTATGCACCTGACCAGATTGTGGTCAGTAATGGGGCAAAGCAGAGTATACTACAAGCAATCCTTGCTGTTTGTTCCCCGGGAGATGAGGTCATTTCCAATATACTTTTTTGCTATATATGTTTAGATAATTTATGACTAGTGGGTTGTAATAATATTGTGGGACTATTGTTGTATTCTCACAACACTTTTCTGTTTTCAGGTTATAATTCCAGCTCCCTTTTGGGTGAGTTACCCTGAAATGGCAAGGTTGGCTGACGCAACACCTGTGATTCTACCCGCAGGCATCTCAGAAAATTTTCTGTTAGATCCAAAGCTTCTTGAATCTAAGCTTACTGAGAAATCAAGACTTCTAATTCTTTGTTCTCCATCCAACCCGACAGGGTCGGTTTATCCTAAGAAATTGCTTGAAGAGATTGCTCGAGTTGTTGCAAAGCATCCAAGACTCTTGGTAAAGTGACCGTACCTTGATCTCAGCTCCTACTTTGGCATGCCTATTTGTTTAAGGTTAGGGTGGGTTGAAAGTTATGGGATTCAGGTTGAGATGGGTCAGGCCGAGTCAGGTTGATCTGACCCATAAACATTTTTTCCTTTCTATTTTTAAGTTTATTTTTGTACTCCATATTAATAATAATTGCGTTATTTATAATAATGAAAACAATATATCACTATGACTATCTGAGTCTCGAATAAACTGATGTAGGAGGTTGTATGCATATTACGGACCCATTTAACCCGTTCCCCTTTTAGTTAATTTTTTTCGATCTGACATTTGACTCATATGACGTAATGCACAATGCAAGTCCATTTATAAGTGAAAATGGGTTGAAGCTGCCACCTCTAGCTCTAAACTAATCTTTGGTTCTGTTCAGGTTCTCTCTGATGAAATATATGAGCACATAATATATGCTCCAGCTGTCCACACTAGCTTTGCGTCTTTGCCTGGCATGTGGGAACGTACACTAACAGTCAACGGATTCTCTAAGGTATATACTTGCATTAATGGTTTGATTTTCTACTAATGCACTCAAAAGGTGTATTCTTTAATCAATGAACTCACTTAGTGTGTATGTATAGGCTTTTGCAATGACTGGTTGGAGACTTGGATATATTGCCGGTCCTAAACACTTTGTTGCTGCATGTAATAAAATTCAAAGTCAGGTACATAATTCTACATTAAGAAACATTATGCATCTTAAGTTTTGTCAAGTTTGATATCATCTGCGTTACGACACTACTGTTCATTCTTCTTTGTTTAATCAGTCGACTTCAGGTGCCAGTAGTATAGCTCAGAAGGCTGCAGTTGCTGCTTTAGGAATGGGATACGCTGGTGGAGAAGCCGTATCACATATGGTCAAAGCCTTTCGTGAACGACGTGATTTTTTGGTCTCAGCTTTTGGGGAATTAGATGGTGTCAAAATATCCGAACCTCAGGTACAATTAGTTTTGTGTTTAGGGTTAAATGCATAGAATGTATTCAACTGTGATAAAAGTAAACCCTTTCACTTTCTTAATTATTGGTAAAAACCCTAAAAAACATTCAGAAAAACCATGTTAATATTTTTTTACTGTGGTGTTGATGGGGTGCTTAGATTCAGGTTACATATGTTTGAATTTATTTTCAAAGATTGACATTTTTTTCTGAGGCAAAAGAAGTTGACAAGTTGGTTTCATGAAATAAAATTGTGACCAACTCAGTTGCCATTTTTTGCAAATTTCCATCCACCCTATTATACAAATTTCACACATGGTTTGTGTCCATTTCCAGGACTTGATAATCATTATTCTAATACTTGGTTTTGCAGGGTGCCTTCTACCTTTTTCTTGATTTCAGCTATTACTATGGTGTGGAGGTTGATGGCTTTGGTCTGATTAACGATTCAGAATCTTTGTGTCGGTATTTGCTAGAAAAGGGCCAGGTAATAGATTACTACTTGCACCTTTCCAGTACCTTAGTCAAATGTTGGAGTATAAAGTCAGAAATATCCTTAATGAAATACAATCAAAAGAATCTTATAGACTCAATGAGTCAATTCAAACATCCTGTGGAATTGGAAAAAAATAAGTGTTAGGAAATATAATTTTGTTTTGAATCTCCCAGGTTGCCCTTGTTCCTGGAGATGCATTTGGAGATGACACCTGTATCCGGATCTCGTATGCAGCATCCCTCAACACCTTACAGGCAGCTGTTGAGAGGATCAAGAAAGCCGTCACTGCTCTCAAGCCTCCTGCATCTGTTTGAGGGTCAGATTGGATGAAGTGACATTAGAAATTTTATTTTGTATTTTGCTTGAATTTTGTATCTTTATTAAATAATTGCCTTGGTGAATTTACAGGTTGTATAGACTTAAGATTTCTCTTTAAAGTATTTATTTTCGGCACCTATAATACATTAAATTTACAAATTCGTAGTCATGCACACAATGCACATTAATGATACCGACACTTTTTTTTAGCTTTTAAAAATGTTGTTGTATACTTTGGGGTACAAAGGGAAAATTATTAAAAAAGTCACTCCTTGGCCCAAAAAATAACACGAATAGTCAGGAGATGAGAAAGACATGATATGTATACAGAAAAATGAGATGATACATCCACCTAAACCTAAAATATTACCGAAGGCTGCATGTTAGAAAAGGAATCCAAGTCACAAGCTAGCAATTTGTATTCATACAAATAACTAAAGCTGTTAAAATTGAAAGTCGTCAAATGACGATTTCTATTCAGAATGTGCATTTCAACAAGCCAGCTTTGTAGAATATGAAAAGATCAATATCAAGTATTCAAATTATAATAGGCACTAAGATGCCCATGTAAACCAAAAGAATTAATACCATGTAATTTGCGGTTTTGATCATCTTTTGAGCAACGATTTCATTGCAAAAGGGAAAAAAAATGTGAGCAATAACTCACACAGTAAAAAAGATACACCGCAAAGAAACAAATATCCAACATATATGGCACAAAGATATAACCAATTCACCATCTATACAATTACTAGCATGCACTTCTTGATTGTATAGTGTGACACACCTCACAAGTCACATATGCGTGATGAACGCTTTCTCCGAGAGTCAAGGCTTCCTCACATCTATCGAATCTGTCTCCTTCCGCATCAAATGTTAAACAACAGGATACTGTTACAAACCTCTTTATGAAAGTGTGACCTCTTCCTCTGAATCTCCGCCAAATGGTTGTAATGAACTCGTACTTTTAGAAAATTTTTGTTGTGATTATTTTGAGAGAACTTTGGAAATATTCCATATAACATTTTCAGGAAAGTTTATCCGTACACATGGCAAGTAATTACCTCCAAACATTTCTCATATACTGTAAGGTTTACAACAAACTACAATATCACATTGGCTAAGCCTTTTCAGGAGCTTAAGAAACAGATCTAGAGCAATATACAACTTTTCCTACGTAAAGTACAACTCATGGTAGCATGATAACTAATGTAAATCGTACCAGTGCAGTATGAACTTGTGCATCTATTTCTTGATGGTGAAACCAGGAATTGCCTCATTTATGATCCCGGATGTATTTAAGCAAGGTGGCTTAGCTCCTCCATAGTAAAAGAAAGCCATAATCTTTGACAACTCATCTGCTGTTCTTGTTTCTGAAGACCAGCATAACACAAATAAGAATACAAATTAGAAACTGATACCCGAAAATTAATTTTAGTATGTTCATATCATTTTTTATTCATTGATCTTACTTATCAATCAAAACCTAACAATTTTAGACAAATCTGCCCTCAATGAGGAACCACACAACATGCCTACTGCGTCGTATGTGTCAAATATTTAAAATTTAGAATTCTTCTTAAACTAGCATCAAATCAAAATTAACTATCTATGTGTGATGCTGATGATGGAAAATGGCCCATTAGAAGATGAACTGGATGTTGCAATTTCCATGTGACATCCTAGAAGTTAGGATCATGATAGTTTGATCAAAAGGATATCCTAGCCCACAATCATAATACCGAGGCACTAAACTATGATACTGTACTTTAAACATATTATTGGTACCTTTTTCGCGATGTAAGATCTTCCCGGTTTTTGTAAATACGAGCTCGGGAAACACAGAAACTCCGAGTGTTGATACAAGGTCACACTCAACAACAGCATCAACCGCAACACACTGTTACCAAAACAAACATTACTGCAAATATGTTCATACAGTCTATAGAGAAATAAATAACAGTCACACGCATGTATATACGTGGGAGAGGGAAGGATTTTAGCTTACTCTTGGCGATGGTATCCTGCAATCCCATATAAGCTGTATGGCTTTCTCCAATTGATCGCGCACCATTTCATTTTCCTTTGGCCTGCCACACGAACATACAATCTGATAAATTCATCTCAGGAATGTGAAACGAGGCATACCTCGAAATTCTCAACAACCAACAAAGACCCAAAAAGCTATTACCTCATTTATGCAAAAAAAAAAAAATAAAAAAAAAAATACCCAATCAGACAGAATGCCTCATTAAAACTCATTGAATTTTCTAAATTGTATATCAAAATGTTGGTAATCAGTTTTCGCTAATATCCTTTATCTGATTTATTTTATCTCCATGTTAGCAATAATTGCCCATAGAAGTGGCAAATTCGACCCATTTACTTGGTGACAGGCCTATTTGGTTATGTTTTATCTTTAATGGTCAAACATACATAAAATTAGCTTGTGCAGACTGCAGAAGAACAATCAAGGAGCTAACCTTCTGTATCGATTATGCACGAGAACAATCAAGGGGCTAAGGTCTGAGAATACAGTATCCTCCCATTCTGCAGAAGTGATGTCTTTAATGGCCCGAATATCTTGCCAATTCACTTCATTCTCACTATCATAACCATCATCATCATCATCTTTTTTGACATTCTTAACACTCATTTTATCAAAAAATTGACTAAAATTGAAACCCCGTCCATCAGCATCCTCAGGCCAATCAGGATCTTCTTCATCGACAACAAGGGGATAATCAGCCAAAAGCTTCTGCATCTTTTTTTTCCTTTCTTCAGGATCAGCTTCTTCTTCAACATCAGGGTTCATTTCAATCATTTGTCTGATCTTCTTCCTGAACTCTTTCCTCTCATCCTCGTCCATTTCAAAATCATCATCATCCTCATCCTCATCACTTACTTCAATCTTGTTTGATTTTTTTACTCTTTCCTTTTTATCATCATCATGATCTAAGATTCCCTCGACTTTAGAAGCTCGCAATCTAAAACTTCTTGAACTTCCAGCCTGTTTTTGCAATCCAATTACAAATATAAAAAAAAACTATTATACAACAATTTAAACCTCTGAATACAACGCTATAGGAGGCTCTACGAGTTAAAAATAGTCTTTTTTGTTACTGAAAGAACACGAACATGTTTTTCTGTTCGCACACTAATTTATGAACTGTTCGTTAAGCGATAAAAGTTAAACAAACAAAAACGAACAAGGCTCGTTCGTGTTCGTTCAGTTCGTTTACTTGTACAAATTAAACTTCAGCTGACTTTCTACCCATTTATCCCAGATACTACGTAACCAAAAAGTCGACCGATTTATCAGTAAACGGGTCAGAAACTAGGGCTTAACAAGCAAATTTAAATAGAAAAGAGCAGAATTGTACCAGAAAGGGTAACCTCCCCAAATGAATGCTTGTAGAAGGAAGTTTATCAAATGATGAAGAAGCTTTTATTTGGGAAAATGAGACCAAGCTTAATCCTTTACAATTTAGTGACATAATTTGCTACAAACTAATCAAATCTCCAACTGGTTTGAACCCAAAACCCTGAAGATAATCGAAATCATAATTAGTTAAAAAATATAATTTGAAAAGAAACGTAATCCTTCTTAAAACCCTAGCTAGGTTGAGAACAGTTCATTGAAGAAAATTAAGGGGGGGAAAATGATACCTTTATACTTATTTAGATTAGAATTAGATGATAAACCCTGTGGGATGTCACGGATGATAAACCCTGTAAAATGATGGCATCCACAGAGTTATGTTTTCGGTAATAAATATATGACCCGTTTAACACTTAATCGGATCTTTGCCCATTAACAAAACCCAAAATCACATGCATTTGCCTGTTTGGGCCTGAGCCCTGAGGTAGTAAACAATAATAAATTAATAAGACATAGGGTTTGGTGTAAACAAAATAGAGTAAATTCCATTTGTAGGTATTTCTATATTATTATTTTTATAAATATCAAACTCAACAATATACCTGCCTATTATGAATATATACAATTTTTCCATTTTCTTTTTCACGAATATTTGGACTCACAACTTCAAAGTCGGAGAGTCCTAGGCTAATTTCGATATTACATCATCAATCCCTACTCGTGTATTGGGTGAATCCAGTCCTCTTATTGGGTTTTTATTTCATCGTAAATCCCTAGCCCTAAGGAATATTAATTTTGACTGTTGATTTGTTAGACATGAGCCCATAGATAGTGATACGCGTGTATGAGATAATAGACAAAAGTTAACACTCATTAGGGTCAGGAACTTGCGATGCGGGTCAAGGGACTGAACCCGGCCACACAATGCCGACCGGGAAGGTCGGAAATGTAATATAGTCATATAGCGACTGTGAATGTGATTTACTCAAAAAGTAATTTTCACTGAAACCTTAAACACAAAACTTTGGTTTTAATTATAATATTTTGTTTTATATAAAAGTTACTGCGTTTTGAAATGCGGAATTTTCCCAGTCAAAATTAAAAATACGTTTTAACAAAAGTATTAATAACATGTGAGTTGATGTTAATACAACTTATAACATGGCACATGCATACTGTTTGTGGTTAAGTGTTGAGTGTTATTACCGTTCCTTGTGGAGTTGAGATTAGTAGTGATTAATAGATGGTTAATGCTTAATAGTGACAAACAAGAACACAAACAACAAGTATAATATGACTTTTACAAAGTTGAGCCCTGAGGTAGTAAACAATAATAAATTAATAGGAGGGATGCGAAAACATCGTTTTTTTTCGGTTTTTTTAAAAATCGGTTTTTTATCGGTTTCGGTTTTTTTCAGAATTGGTTTTTCGAAATTGGTTTTTTTCGGTTTTAAATGTTCGGAATCAGTTTTTTGGATTTTGAACCGGTTTTAATCGGTTAATTTTTTCAGTTTTTTTCCGAATTCGGTATAATTGTATAACAAAATTTAAATAATACAAATAAAAATATAAAATACAAACATAACTTTTATTTAAATAGTGCAATTAAAACTAAAAATATAAAATACAAATATAACTTTTATTTGAATAATACAATTACAACTAAAAATATAAAATACAAATACGAATACATTCGAGTTTCGACATGGCCATCACCTGAAAATGTAATCGTGTGGTAAAGTATATCGAGCTTCGGCATGGCCATCACCCGGATACACTTAACCACTTAGTTCGTCCCAAACTTCATCCTCATCCACGGATTCAACTTCAAATGGTTCAAATTCACCTTCATCTAATTCGGTCGTTGGAGGTGATATCCCTAATGCTACTTCTTCATCTTGAATAATCTCTTCAACATTACCTAATAGTGGGCCTTCCAACGTTGTTACATTTTGTATCATATCTACCCCATCCAAGTAATCTTTCAAACATACACATACTTCCACGGATTCAGCGGTTAGTCTTGATCTTCTTTCCGATATGATTCTACCGCTAGTAGAAAAAGCCAATTCGGAAGCTACCGTCGAAGCTTGGACGGCTAATAAATCCCGAGCCATAGCGGATAAAATTGGAAATTGTACTTCTCTTTCTTTCCACCAACTCAAAATGTCAACATTACGAAAAGCCTCGGAACTTAAAGTGGTTAAAAAGTTTGTAGACTTATAGTGTCCCAACTCGCTTGTTGGAGCTGATGTTCGTTGACGCTTTGTAGCGTCTTCAAGTAAAGTAGTGATTAATAGATGGTTAATGCTAAATAGTGACAAACAAGAACACAAACAACAAGTATAATATGACTTTTACAAAGATTCTTTTTTAAAGATAGTGTTGTTTTGGTCTTCGGCAAAATAGAAATGTAAGTAATATTTTAGTGCTTAATATATTAGTGCTCTTACTTTGTTTATAATAACAGCAGCAATATGCAAGTAATACTAGGGCCCTTGTGAATTTGAACAGAATTATATTGCTAAAAAAAACAAATCAAGACATGTAATGTAACAATAGCCTACAATTCTAAAGATTTAGAGGAGTAATAATGTACGGTAACTAATAGTCGATTATAATAACAAAATGATCTCTCTTAAAACCTGTTAAATACGTATTTTCATGATAGAAATGGTACAAGTAGAGACTATAAAAAAGCTAAATACTTGCACACATTATGATTTTTTTTAGTACAAATATTTAATTTGTTACTGTAGTAATTAAATATAGGTTTGGTAATTAACGGCTAGTTTTCGGGAATGACCTAAACTAAACCAAAACATTCCCAGTTATTGAATTATCAAAAACCAAATCGTCGGTTTTGTTTTCGGTTCAGCCTTTCGATTTCAGTTTTTGCGCATTTAATTATAATTCAGTTTTTTAGCTTTTCTCCTCGCCCCTAATTAACACAATTAGTTGACTAAAAGACGACTACAACTCCATAAGTATCTATACAAGTCAGTGGTATTTGTGGTAGTCGTCCACATGCAACGTACACATTACATATATATTTATGTTCTACGCAAATGTTTTGTTCAGTTGATGTGTTTTTTAGTTAAAGTGGCAACCATTTGTATAAAATAGTGTCATCATAGTAATATTCTAACAATTAGGTGATATGCAAGCCTCGAATCTTGTAGGAAGACAATAAAATAGGTGGTTAGCAAATTGGTTTGGAGGACCGTAATAGCCATGGTCCGCATTTTCGTCTTGCGAGAGACTGTTTTTACATGTGTAAATAGAAGACAACCCTCCTATGAAACTTAAGAAAAAAAACACTATTTTTATTAAAAAAAAAATTCAAATTCTTTTCTAAAAAAAAATATTTCAAATTAAGACCAAAAAATTTATAAACGAGTTTGAATACATCGAGCGTCTATGTTCTTCTGTCTTTCATTTTCTTCATAAATTCACCGACAGCCGTGCTAGTTACCTTTATTTATATATCAATTTACAAATTAATTGGGTTTTTTTCTCTTGATAATTATCAAACACGTGACAACTTAAGTACATTGCTAGAGAGATGAGTTGAAATAAGATTGGTAAAAAGTAGTGAATGATCGAGAGAACTAATAGGATTGTTCAATTTATTTACAAAACTTATTTTCGCTTTTACCCTTAAAAAAATATCTCACAAACATATTTAGAATCAACGTCTTTGTCTCTTCAATTAGGATATATCATTTTTGGGTTAAAAAACTTATCTTTAAAAAATTATGTATTACTTTAAATAACTATGATTCAATGATACTTATTAACCATGATTCAAAATTTTAAATGAAAACGGAATTAAGAGCGTATTTAATTTCTTGACCATTACCTCAGATTTTCAGAAAATAATGGACCAGACTAAAAGAAAAAATAAATAAATAATTAAACCTTCTCATATCCATGGAAGATCCTATTTTTTTTGGGAAAAAACCGTTTTAGGATGTAGACAAAGGAGGGGGACGGTTTTTTTAAAATAAATGGAGCAAAAGTTCATTTTTACCCTTTCACAATTAAATTTTAAGTGATTTTTGTGTTTCAAAAATATTAAAAAGGCACGAAATATGTTGAAGGAGAAAAAGAATTTTTAAATTTCCATTTTTACCCTTTTCATCTTTTTAATAGTGTACACTACTTCCTTCTACTTTCTTCCTACTCACCCTCCCCTCCATCACCCACCACCACCCACCACTAGCTGCTGGCACCCGTCGTCACCGATCGTCGGAAAAAAAAAATCATTTTTTTTTTAAATTTAAAAAAAAAAATTAAATTTTTTTTCTTCATAATTTTCCTTTTCCAATGTTTTTTATATATTATCACTTTGTAGTGCATTTTATTATTTTTATTGCATTTTGTATATATGTTTAGTAGATATTGTTCGTTTTTACTGCATTTTTATATTTTACACATAATTCTTTTGATTTGTTTACTGCATTTTATTTATACACCTCAATCTTATATATATTGTTTGTTTTTTACTGCATTTTAAGTTATACATAATATATTTTTTACTACATTTTGTTAAAATTACACTGCATTTTATTATTATTCACTGCATTTTGCATATATTTCATATATTACATATTGTTTATTTTTACTGCATTTTATATTATACATATGATCCATTTTCACTGCATTTTGTATGGAAGTATAATACATACTACTGTTTTTACTGCATTTTGCATATAATTATTTAATACACATTGTTCGCTTTTTACTGCATTTTATATTATATATAATCTATTTGTACCGCATTTTGTTATTTTTACTGCATTTTGTTATTTTTACTGCATTTTATATTATATATAATCTATTTGTACTGCATTTTATTATTTTCACTGCATTTTGTTATTTAATGCATTTTTCATATATTTCATTCATTATATATTATTTGTTATTCACTGTTTGTATTTTACTTATTATCGATTTGTACTGCATTTTGTAATTTACATATTATCTATTTGTATTGCATTTTGTATTAAAGTATAATAGATATTGTTGTTTTTATTGCATTTTGCATATACATCATTTATGACATATTGTTCTCTTTTTACTGCATTTTAGATTATATATATTATCCATATGTACGGTATTTTGTTGACGTCGGTCGGGTATAGAAGATGCAGTAAAATATATAAAGTTTTTAGTTAATTAACAATAATATACAAAATGCAGTGAAAAAAACGTATAGTTTTATTAAAAATGCAGTAGGAAAATGAATACTATATCTAATAAAAAATATATGGGAAAAAAAATTTGAAATTTTTTTTTTTTGAAAAAAAATATTGTTTTTGAAAAAAATAATATTGTTTTTGAAAAAAAAAACAAATTTTAAAAAATTCCGGCGGTCGGAATCCAGCGGTGGCTGACGGCAGTTAGGTGGTGGCAGCAAGTGGTGGGGGTGGTGGTAGGTAAGGTTGGAGGAAGAAGAAGGTAGGAGGGGAAAGAAAATAAAGTGAAATGGTTAAAATGTTAAAGTCTAAATAGTGGAAGATGTGTGGAGTGAAAATTAATGTTATATTTTTTTTTATTAACTAATACTCTTATTTTTTGAAAGTAATTATAAAATTGTCACCATTTTTAACCATTGATCAAACCCAAAAGATCATCCAATGGCCACAAATAAAACTTCTCATCCTTTTCCTCATATGACCCCTATGCTCAATCTTTCTTCATTGGAGTAAAAGCTTTTATTTTATAAAGCTTGATATATCTCAAACTTTTGAGCAAAAGCTTTTTCACCAAATTGTGTGTGTAAGTTTCAAAAGAAAAGTTTTACAAAAGCTTTTTTTAATGGAGATAAAGTTTTTGTCTAAAGCTTTTTTAGAAGTTGATGATGTATCAAGAAAAAAAAGTTTTGTAAAACTTTTTACATTGAGCATGCTGTTAACAAGTGTGTGGATCAGTTTGACGCAATGTCACAATCCATGATGTCGATAAGATTTTAGAAGTTTCTAGTTATCGTTTAAGTAGTTTGTTTGCAACCGACACAAGATGTGAACTGAACCACATGTATATAATTGATGACATTTAATAAGCCCATTTATCATGCGCTAGCTACTTGGAGACGTACATAATAAAGGATAATAATAACTGTTGATAAAAGTATAGATACACGTATCCGAAACTTGGAAAAAAAATGCAAAATACGTACAGATTGAAACTAATCAATGGAATATTCAACCTCTCTTCTCTTGCTAGCTTTTCTGTTTACTTTCATATATGTTTTCGCCATCTCCGGCAGTCGAAACTCGCGGCTTCCCCCGGGACCTTACCCTCTTCCCATCATCGGAAACCTCTTAAAACTCAACGACAAACCCCACCGGGCTCTCGCTGCACTTTCTAAACATTATGGCCCTTTAATGTCTCTTAAGCTCGGAAGCAGAACAACCATAGTGGTTTCATCACCTGATATCGCCAAAGAGTTCTTTCAGACTAATGACCTAGCGTTCTCTAGCCGGTCGATTCCCCACGCTGCTGAATGGTCGTATGAACGCAATTACTCGATAGCTTGGTTGCCAGTTGGAGACGAATGGCGAAGACTACGCAAAATAACAAAAGAATATTTGTTTTCTAAGCAATGTCTAGATGATACTGAACAACTACGCATGAAAAAGGTATATATATATATATGATATATGATTGCTGTAAAGTTGGATATTTAAAAGTTATCAACCAAAATTCTATTCAAGCACTTTGAAACTACTATACATCCTTACAGAATTCGAACTTTAGTTTATCTTTAATTTTATTATGAGAGACTTATTATATATATGTTTACTTGTAAGGTAGCTGACCCAATTGAGTTATGATTGTCTATAGGTACAAGAACTTATTGACCATGTTAGTCGATGTTGTAGAACCGGAGAGGCCGTGAACATAGGGACATCAGCGTTTACAGCAACGCTAAACATTTTATCCAACTTGACTTTCTCCCAAGATTTCTCTCGGTATGATTCTACATCATCACAAGAAATTAAAGATACAATTTGGAATATGATGGAAATTGGTGGGAAGTCGAATATAGCAGACTTCTTTCCGGCACTAAAACCATTGGATCCACAAGGGTTAGCACGACGAGCGAAAAGAAATTTTAAGAGGTTACAAAGTCATTTTGATACGATCATTGATCAACGTCTGCAGATAAGAAGGAGCTTGTCATCATATGATAGTCTGTCATCGCCAAAAAATGATATATTGGACTTGCTGCTCAATCTCAACCTAAAACAAGATGAGTCAGAATTTAGTCTCAGTGACATTAAAACTTTGTTCACGGTAACTACTTTTCAAGTACACGTAAACAAAGTACATTCAGTATCAATAAATTCAAAGTTCATTACCCAAAATAGTTTGATACACAATGAATGTCACAATTTACTTCGATACACATTTCAAAGCATTTCAGCCTCCATGAGAATTAGGAATATTAATTAACAATGAGCACAAATTGTACGTATAAAAAGTTTCTAGTATCGGTAATTATAATTTTTTACAGGATTTTTTTGCTGCGGGAACAGAGACGACATCAACCACAATTGAATGGGCGATGGCCGAGCTCATTCATAACCCAAAGAAAATGGAGATAGCTCGGTTGGAGCTCGGTAATTTCTTGCCAAATAACAGGAATTTTGTACATGAACATGATATTCCTCAACTCCCTTACCTCCAAGCTATTGTAAAGGAAACTCTTAGGCTACATCCTCCTGTCCCTTTTCTTATCCCTCACGAAGCCATACATGATGTAGAAGTCAAAGACTTCATCGTGCCAAAAAACGCGCAAATCCTATGTAATGTTTGGGCAATTGGACGAGACCAAAATATTTGGTCAGATCCAGAGACGTTTATGCCAGAGAGGTTTTTGGAAGTCGAGCTTGATTACAAAGGCAATGATTTTGAGCTTATTCCATTTGGTTCTGGAAGGAGAATTTGTCCGGGTTTGAATGTTGCTTATAGAATGTTACACGTGATATTGGGTTCCTTGATTCACAACTTTGATTGGAAGCTTGAAGGATATATGAAACCTCAAGATATGGATATGAGTGAGAAGTTTGGGCTCACATTGCCAAAACATGTACCACTCATGGTTGTTCCGATCAAACTTTGATTGTTTACTAGTCAGTGTAATATTTCCGGCTTATAAAATAATGCTCTAGCTACTAGCTCCTAACTACAGCTACAAGCTAGCTAGTTTTATCAAACACATCCTAAATGTATATGGTATATGGACGAGTTTATTACTTATGCTTATGACTCATCACATAAGCAAATTAACAAACTTAATATCTCTTCTTAAGCTTAAAAGCTTGTTTTTGCATAACATGCACGATAAAAATGTATTTTTGGCTACAAATAACTTACTAAAACACTTCAAATGAACTTATTTGCTTATAACATTGGAGTATTTAATTTATCAGGGGCGGAGCTAGGATTTTTTTTTGGGGGGAGGGAATTTATTTTTATTTTCTTTCTATCACATTAGGGGAGTCAAAATCTTAAACGGTCACTAATTACTCTTAAAAAAATATTTTTTTCTGATAATTTTTGATTTCTAGGGGGCGACTGCCCCTTTCTAGCACCGCCCTTCTAATATATGTTCTTTGTTCATCATAATTTATCCAACATGAAAGACCTAATATTGTTATACATATAGACAAACAAAGTGTCATATAGATGAATATTTGTCACCTTTAGCGAATGGTCTAAAACTCTAAATACCCCCTTCAAATATACAGTTACAAGATCTTAGTGACACATTGCTGGAATCGTCGCTAAAGTCATCCATCGAACAAGTTCCATTTATTAGGCGACAAATGTTCTGTCACTATCCAAATGTCACATCTTTTTAACAATTGTGACAATGTGCACCTCTCACTTCATAACTTGTGTTATAAATTAAAATTGAAATCCTTTTAATTAGTCTTACACCGATTATAATTACACTAAATTAATTACCAACGATATACATAGTCAATAAGCTCATCCAACCAAGTATCTAGTACGATTAACGTCTTTTTTCAGCTCATATTTATATAAATTAATTGGTGAGATCGACCAGAGAAATTAATCATTTAAGCTCATCCAACCAAGTCAATAAGCTCATCCAACCAAGTATCTAGTAGATTGTATAATTAATCATTTTCCTAAGTAAAACTTTTACTTGGTGACATCATGTTATAATATTAATTTAATCTAATTAAAGAACGAATAAATATGATATATTGTATATATTGATCATTTTCCTAACAAAATAAAAAATAAACAATATTTAAACTTTCTGAAAAAAAAAAAAATGTGTTCTTAAAAAAAAGAAAAGGACAAATAAAAATCTAAGTAGGTATGCAATCACTATTAAGATTGGATGTGAATGTGTGATCAAAGTAAAACACACTCCCATACAACAACTTACGACCGCACAAAAATATCATCTATGGATCATCAAACCTTGTTTCTCATACTATCTTTCCTTATACCGTTGATTTATTTTTTCACCATTTCCGGTCGCCGTAACTCTCGGCTTCCACCGGGCCCTTACCCTCTACCGATCATCGGAAACCTCTTACAACTTAGCGACAAACCCCATCGCTCTCTTGCCACACTCTCGAAACGTTATGGTCCTTTAATGGCACTTAAGTTTGGTAGTAGAACAACCATAGTTGTTTCATCACCCGATATTGCCAAAGACTTCTTTAGCACGCATGACCAATCTTTTTCTAGTCGATCGATTCCTGAGACTGCACGGCACCTAGACCACCATAAATGCTCGATTGCATGGCTGCCTGCTGGCGATCAATGGCGACTACTAAGACGAATAACTAAAGAATACTTGTTCTCTGGGCAATGCCTAGATGCTAGTGAAAAACTACGCCAGGAAAAGGTACAAGTTTTGACGGAACTTATGGTGCGTTTAGTTACGAAAAACTACCCATTTTTCGAAATTTTTTTTATAAAAAAACAAGAAAATTAGAAAACGTGTTCAAATTTGAGTTTTTTAACAAACTTTTCTAAGAAAAGGAAAATTCTTTCTTCAAAGTTGAAAACTACTTTTGATAATTTTACCTAGTTTTCCATCTCTACTCTTCCTTGGAAAATGAAAACTCTATCCCTTACAACTAAACGTTTTATAGATTTTTTAATGCATTTCTAGAGAAGTAAAACACTTCTCATTATCTGGAGAACTAAACGCGCCCTTAATATCTGGATTGGGTAAATTGCCTAATTAGAAGAGGTTACATAAAACTCAAAATTTATCATTTTGGAGTATTCTTAATATCTCTCTCTTGAAAAATAGTATAAATTTCAATATTTTTTGAACAAATGTGTATATATTATAGTGATAGTTGTGTGAAAGTTGATGTGTAGGATGAGTAATTCATGTGGTTATATTTGTAGGTACAAGAACTTGTTGGTCATGTTAGTGAATGTTGTACAAGTGAAACGGCTGTGAACGTAGGTGCAGCTGCGTTTACGACAGCACTAAACATTTTATCCAACTTGATGTTCTCTAAAGACTTGTCTCGGTACGTTTCCACGGCATCACAAGAATTTAAGGATGCAATATGGGGCGTTATGGAAATTGGGGGAAAGCCGAACCTAGTTGACTTTTTTCCGATACTTAAGCCCTTTGATCTACAAGGGTTAAGACGACAAGGAAATGTTTATGCTAAAGTGTTATTTACTATATTGGATGAGATCATTGATCAACGGCTGCAAACAAGAAGTAATAGCTCATCGTATGAAGGTGTTGAATCGCGAATAAATGATGTCTTGGACTTGCTGCTCAACTTCAACTTGAAAAATGAGTCTGTATTTAGTCGAAATGACATAAGACATTTGTTGTTGGTAAGTAGATGGTACTATCACAAATTAACTTTCCGTTTAGAAGGCTGAATCATTCCAATATTGATTGTTGTAGGATTTGTTTGTTGCTGGAACTGATACGACATCAACTACATTGGAATGGGCGATGACAGAGCTTATTCGGAACCCCGATAAACTGGAGATGGCTCGTTTAGAGCTCATGAAAGTCATGAAAAACAACAAAAAACTTATACAAGAACATGATATCCCTCAACTCCCTTACTTACAAGCCGTTATAAAGGAAACTCTCCGACTACATCCCCCCGCCCCTTTTCTTATCCCTCATCAAGCCATACATGACGTAGAAGTCCGAAATTCCATCATCCCTAAAGATGCACAAATCCTATGTAATGTTTGGGCTATTGGTCGGGACCCAAACGTTTGGTCAGACCCAGAAATGTTCATGCCCGAGCGGTTTTCTGAAGTCGAAATAGACTACAGAGGGCAACATTTCGAGCTCATTCCATTTGGTAGTGGAAGGAGGATATGTCCAGGATTGAATATTGCTAATAGAATGTTACACATAATGTTGGGTTCTCTGATTCACAAGTTTAATTGGAAGCTTGAAGGAAATATGAGAGCACAAGATATGGATATGAACGAGAAGTTTGGGCTCACATGTCCAAGGAACGTACCGCTCATGGCTGTTCCAACCAAAATCTGATTGTTTTAATAAACTTTATGGTTATGGTTTTCTAGATGATAAAAATAAATCTATTAGAATAAGAAAGGCTTATTCATTGTATGCAAAGAAATTGTCAATGTGAATATTTAACATAGTTGTTTCTAAGCTTCAAATCTAATAATAGCATCTTATTTGTAACCGGTCAACTATAATTCCATATACGTAAGTTCAAATACGATTTTCTTTAGAAAGAAAAAGAAAAAAAAATTGAAACAAAAGATCAATACAAAGTAATGGTTAGAATATTTAGACAGTCCATCATATATGCAAAATTTCCTGAAATGTAGATTCCGTTAAGTGATCATGATCACTAAGCTATAAAACCCGCAGTTGATACAAAAATGGCTTCAACTGTTTTGAGACTATTAATCTATGCTTCCTTCTTTTTGGCACGATAAGGAAACTTCTGATATATTGAAATGCTCATCATCACAAGTGGAAGAGCCAAAAGGCAGAATGAGGAAGGTGGTTGCCCATCAAACACAAACTGCAACAGAGCTGTAACTAGGAGAGCGGAGACAATAACGAACCCCTGTATGTACATGTAACAACAAATCGAATAAATGAAATATCATCAGAAACTAAGAAGGGAGTCTAAGTGTGATGCCACGTAAAGAATGGTAAATTCAGAAAATGGCAATGATCGGGGGAACCCACGGAAAATTGCTACTACTGTATTGACAAAATCTAGAGCAAAAACTTCTACTCGAGTGTCATTGTAATTTGTAATAAATTGGTCATGTCGTCACATTTGGTTCATGTGTTCTTACTGTGTCAAAGGGTATTATTTGCATTCTATAAACAGCCAAGGGATTCATTTATTAACATGTTCAGAGTCAAAATTGGAACTCGTATATATATAAAAAAATCCCTCCTAGAAGAACAAATATAGTCTAGCAACATTTGTATCTTAATATCTACTCTAAAACCATCCACTAACAAAAACTTATAGAAACTACATAGAAAAAAATTGACCCCCCATCGAGAAATCTGTACATCATTATTTTATGTGCTCAAGTTAAAAGTTGATATGGCAATTTTGGGTAATATTTTATCCCTAATGGGCTTAATGGGCGCTTTCTTTTAAGATTTATCACAAATGCAAACAGATTAAACAAGTCAAGTGGGTCAAATAGGACATAGGTCACCGAAAGTGTATTTTAAATGCATATAACCAGTTTAATTGGCCTGATCAAACAGACTTTGACCCATACTAAATTACCCATTCAGGCCTGTAACCCAACCCGTGCAATTTTTCACCTCTAGTTACAAGTTATCTTTAAAATGAAACTTTTGCACGCTAAACAAAAAGAAATTTTAGTCAAGCTGCAGGGAACTTGCCGCCTGCTTAGACATCTGATATTCTGATCAAATGAAACCTTTTTGTAAATGCATAAAAGGCAATTTAAACTTGCCTTTCGTACGCCACCAGCATATGAGGTGACAAGGCCCACAAGAATCCCACCAACAGCATTGATAACGACAGGGATCTGAATGAAGGAAGAAAACAGAACTATATAAGTATGGGTTGATCCAAACTTAATAGATCTATGTTTCTATTTGGTTCAGAGTTCAATTTTGAAATATAGGGCTTCAAGTCGGTCCACTACTTTTTTTTCACTATTCTGAATTTTGGGTTCCAATCCGCGGTTCAAACAAATCAAACCCCAAGAACAGCCCAAAGTTATCCATAAATCTATCTCATGTGTTATTTTAATGCTCATAATTACAAAGTTAAAAGATGAATACCGCCGTAAGTGTTGTCCACCCATGGAAGAATCCATGCCGTCTCATTGCTTCACCATCTGGCGAGTGGTAGGTACTTGCCAGTAAACAAAGGATCCCAACCAATGACATTTCTACTGTCATTAAGTATGAAGAGTGTTTCTTAACCTAAAACATGAAATATAGGTTGAGTAAGGTTGTAAACGATCATGAAGCCAAGACGTCTCAAATTTTAGATGATGCATATATTTTACTCAATCATCACAATCAAATACAGGTGGCTAAAATGCGCAAAACATGTTTGGGTGAAAATGCTTAGTGTTTAGTGCGTGTCAATGTGGATACAGTCGGTTCCAGTTATTTGAATGTTATCTATGATGAATTATTGTGTTAAACAAGATTACAAAAGCTACATTACTGCAACAATAATTTAAACGTTTAAATAACCCAAACCAGGTTAACCCATTTGGGCGACTTATCAAGTAGTTGGACCCAAACCAACCCATTCATTAGTAAGCGTGCTGAATTGTCATCTCTACATCAAGCTACTGTTTAGTATTTTCACAAAGTTCTAATTGTCAATCTATCCATTCACAAAGGAAAATATACACTCGCGTCGGGAAATCAGCTTATACGAACTTAAAATACCAAAATTATCCCTGCTATTACAAAGAAGATTGCATAGCACCCCCAATACGAAGGAAACTTTGACAAACCTGAGATGCCCATTGGCACAAAGCAGAAGCAAGACCAGAAAGTACGGAAGCTATCAAGACCGGCACAATTCCATAAAGAACAATTTCATCAGGATTATCACTTCCATAATCTTTTCTTGACCCTTCCCCAATGCTTAAAAGGACAGCTGCTAATATAAGTATGAACAGGGCACCAATTTGTTGAATAGATTGTTTCTGCCTGCAGTGAGATTTTTTCTGCTATTTATAGACATCTAAATCACAGTGTTTAGCAACTTTAGTTTATTCATATTGATGAGCGGTTCACATAAGGGGAGTTCCACATAGTTGAAACATATATTATTTTTCAGTTTATGGTAAAAAGGGACGCATTCTACCTCAACAAGGTCACATTGGTGTATAAAACTAACCAACAACTTTTTCGTTATACCAAGACTCAATATTAAAATTTCCAATTTTGGTCATATGGATGTTTCATGAGCAAAAAAAGACGGTTGGCATCTTAGAAATTAGAAAAGGTCACAAAGTTTGGAGAGAAACACAAGAGTCACTTTTGACCACTACAGCTGTTAATAGGAAGTACAAAGCATTAAAAACATTTTAAATTTTTTCTTCAATATTTTGGATCCCAGGTCGGTCCTTAACCGGTTCTTGAACCGGCCAGACCAATCCTTAACAAGGACTAAACGAGTATATGATCTTAATATCGAGCATGAATAGTGATTGACTGGGGGCATGGCCCTATCCAGTGCTGATTCAGATCAGTGAATAAACCAAAACAAAAGACGAGACCTATCTCGCTTGGCACCTAAAGGTGTTTGTCCATTTTTCCATCTCTAAACACAGTATATGTATGCATGTATACGCAGTAATACTAAGTTGTTAACAATAAATAACTGAACTAAGATTTACTTGGAGAACATACCTTAAAATCATATACGTAAACAATGCTGTGAAAATTAACTTTGTCTGGTTCAACATTGAAAATGTCAGGGAATCGAGGTTCCTGTATGAAATCTGCAACAAGCTATTCTGTAGTGCATAAATAGCTGCAGGTAATCCTGATGCACTTAATGAGCCAATCAAAGTCCATTCCTTTAATGCTTTATTCAGACTACCATCTTTTGCCATGAGAAGCAGTGCACAAATAACCTATCATGCCAGCATGTAAACATATAACATAGAACATTTAGGAAAACATAAGGTATGTAAGAAAAATATAAAGTACCTTTACTATCTCGCATGCTAAAACAGATGAAGTCACAATCACATCTCGCCTGTACAATTTGTAAGATGCAATCAAGTTATGGTAGCAAGATAGTTGGTTCCTTCTCTTGAAAAGTAAAGAGGACATCTATACTTAAAAGCAGTGGTAGAGACTGTCGATTGCTTTACATCATCTTAGCCTATAATCTACCATTCAACTAACTTGCTATCTCAATAGGGATGTAGTGCCACCTTTTCAAGTAAGTTACGGAATAAAAATATCACTATTCGGGTTTTAGACATACAAGAAAGTAGGAGTTTGAGCTTGATAAGTGGGCTTAGAGTTATATATATGGTTTTAACCTAAAACAAGCAAGAAAGGTCAAATGGATGTCACGTATCAGCAGACCATACTGATACAGAGAAAAACTAATTCAAGATTTACGAATTAGTGATAAATCGTTAATGGTGACATAACTTAGAATGTTAGTGGCAAGCATCTACCTTAGGCACGGTGTCCGCCAAAGAAAGGGAGAGAAACAATACAGGTAGGTACCTGAACTTTCAAGGAAACTATTTTAAGTACGTTTAAAGAACAAATATACAATCAAGGAGTATGATATTGGCATATCTAAGAGAAATATAGAATGCAGATTACAATCAAGGAGTATGATATTGGCATATCTAAGAGAAATATAGAATGCAGATTAAGGGTGCGTTTAGTTACAGAAAACTCCTCCATTTTTCTAGAAAATTTTAAAAGAAAATTGAAAAATTAGAAAACGTATTCAAAGTGTTATTTTCAAAAGAAGTTTTCTAAGAAAATGAATATAATGATTTATGGTTTCCTACATTTACTATTTTGAAAAATGAAAACTGTATTCCTTAGATTTGAACACGTTTTCTGAACACCTTTAGTTTTCCAAGGGAGAAAAAACTCTAGAAAAATAGAAAAAGAAAATTTGAGATAGTTTTCCATAACTAAACGCGTCCTAAGGATTCCATGATAGTTAAAGTAAGTAGTACAAAAGTAATGATCACGACAACATGTCGCGACAAGACAAATCTTGGTGTAGTACCATAAGGTTACCCCAAGAATCACTTTGAGATTCTTGCTCTGTTAGGGATGAGATAGAGATACAAAGCATCGTATGCACTTACTTTTTTTAGAGGATGTTGAATTGATTGATGAGACCAAACACGTTTAACTTTGAACTAAAAGTGAGAACTAGTGTGCAACTAACCGATACTGAAAAAGTAATAGAAACTCAAAATAACTGTAACTATCTCATATATATAAAACCTAGCAAGAAGTGTGTCGAAAGACGGTACTCATTCCCCAAAACTCTGATGAATTTACATCACTCTGATATTTTTATGGAGTTCCCTTTTAGCATGGTGAAAAAAGCACTGAGTATGTCAGTGACGTAGGTGACTAGATCCCGCAACTCTTTTCGTATACTAGCCCTCAAGTACATTTCTACATCAAGTTTCCTCCTTTTCATGTGTTTATATAATTCAACTTCAGATACTTACAAGTGACATTCTTTATCATTATTCATCAAAATCACAAAAATACTAATCCACCATCATCATATGAATATCTAAAATAAGCAGTGATCAGAACACAAAGCAATTATAGAAGCAACACTTCATATACCTTAATTCAATAAATTAGTCAAATCTAAAATAAATCACAGATAACACAAAATGATGGCTAAAATATAGAAAAGATCAAAACTTTATGATAAAAAATAAATACCCGATACATCGTTTGGAGATGAGAGGTTGAGCACCGTATTGAATTGTAAGTAATAAAGAATAAAACCACACTTTCTTGTTAACGCCTGATGAATCGTTCTTTGAACTCAGTGATTTAGATTTATACGACGCCATTGATGAAATATACAATTAGGGTTTTGTTACAAAAAATCTTTACATGATTTTTTTTTTTGGGTTAGAAATGAGTCTTCGTTGAAAAGCAAATCCTGGGGTTTTTCTTGCTTTTCTAACTTTTCAAGACTTGCATTTAAATCCCTTTAGTTTAAATTTAGCTTATACAAACACCCTTAAATAAAAGGATAGATCCACCATAATATATAACTATTTATTCATATGGTACAACTTTTACTTCACATGTATAGTTATGGTGGATCTAAACAAAAATAAAAGACTTAGACTTAAATAAAATTTTTTACGTGATTTCAAAATTCTTAAAGGGCAATTGTTCCTTTGTAGATCTCCGATAACATGGCTAATCTAACTCCCAAACTACTCGAGATTGAATAGGTAAATGATTATAAAAAAAAACTTGGTTTAAGTTAAGTTGAGTTTGAGGTTGAGTATCAAAGTTCAATTGAGTTGAGCTTGAGGTTGAGTATCAAAACACTAAGTTATTAAAGATTTGTGACCATTAATGTCTTATCAAGCTTGTATAACTTTAGAGTTTTACCCTTCTATGGACGTGAATCGTAAGTATGTGCTATCTAATTGAATCGAGCTTAATGATGCCAAATCGAGCCTCGAGTTTCACAATCGAGTAGTAGATACCTTATATTACCAATTAATGTACAAAAAGTATAAATGAATTGGGTAAATTCGGACTCATATCTGTTTTTGTCTAATTGAAATCTAGTTGGAAGCAATGTAAGAAGCTGTTATTTGCTAAAGTATTTCGGAATGCTAATCAATAGAATCCAACGGAAACCATAAAAACTTGAAACATACCTTGAGAAAACACAAGGGCCTCAAAACAACCAAATAAGATCATTAAAGATCAAAAAACATGATAACAAGTTCCATCTTTCTGTGACACAAGCTTAGGAGGCTCCATGGTTACATCATTAGTTCTGTTAGTTTTGTTTGGTAGTATTGGCTCTCGATATCATTATAACGTTGGTTTTTTCTTAATTAATCCACTTATTGCAATGAACATTCTGTTGTTATGATGTCTATCTTGGTTAGATATATACTTTGCGACAGCATTAGGCTGTGGAAGCATTGCATATTTCTATTGGCTACAATGTCCATTAATATTTTGTAGAATCCAACTCTTGAGATGTCAAATTAAGTCGAGCGAGATACTAGTTTCAGTTCTAACTGTAAAAATACATGCATACCCCATAAATTTAATTGCATAGATACATGTATTATTGCTGGAATGTATGCATAACCCGTTAATCTAATTGCATAGATACATACATTATTTTTCTAAAGACGATGGTATATATTTATCTTATTGCGTATATACATACAAGATGACATGATTTGAGACTTAAGAAGATAAGAAGATAGTAAAAGCAAGTGAACATAATTTAAAGAGATATGGGGGGCTTGAGAACGGCGACAGCTTTCTTGATTCTCTCGGTAGCCTTCTTAAGGGTGGAGAGGGATATAGCATAAGAAATACTAACATAAGTATCATCACCAAATGCGTCCCCGGGGACAAGGGAAACTTGAGAATTTCAATATAAAACATTCAATCATGATTTGTCATATATACCAATAAAGGAGCAATTATATGTGTAGTAGTTGAATAAATGGAGGGTTGAAACTTTATGAAAACACTAGTTAACGTAAGGCCATGTAATGCACGACCCACAACTGAAAAAATTAATGTCAATTTTTGTAATGCTACATGTATATTATCTGTAAGAATATTAGATGCTAGATTTGAAAAAAAAGAAGAAGATATCACGTGTAAAAAGACTATATTCATTTTTGCAAAGTTACGTATATATCATTCTAAGATTGATTTTTATGGATGCCTATTTTTTACTTACTTAAAATGAAAAGGATTTGTTCAAAAGGTTCTATTTTTTTAAAGTTACACATGTATATTATCAGGAGTGATTCGTAAGCACAATTAGTGATGTATGAATTTTTTTAATGTTGTATGAATAATCACCTATTATAAAGATTGTAGTTTTTAGTGGTGTTTTTTATGTGATTAGTTAAGATATATTTTTAAGGCATAAATGTGCTAAGTTTTAAGTATATATGATAATTTATATTATTGTTAGTGTTAAGTTTAACATGGTTTTAATTGGCTTTTTAAGATGTAAAATTTTTAATATTAGTAATTTTAATTAAAGACATGTCACCTTTTTAAGTGTATATGTGTCAAAAATTTATGCAAACTTTTCTTTTTATAAGTAAACTAGTGAGGATTTAGGCCGTGGTACGCACGACCTACGCTCATAACGTTTAATATTTAACTTTTGTGATGTTATATGTACATAATTTTTAAAAATGATTGCTGATCGAAGGGAAAATATAAACTTTTATTTCTTATCTTTAAAGATCGTTAAACACCAACACTTTGATTAGTGCGTTGTCTGATACACTTTAAATCGTTGATAAGGTGGAGAGAAATTTAGTTGTAATATATATATTATGATCTAATGTGTCATCACACATAGTAATGTGAACACTTATAATAGGAATGAGGGAATAGCTATTAGCATATAACTTCGATCATAAAGTTAGTTTTAGAACTTCAATTGATTTAATATTCATTTTTAAATCATATTTTTTTTTTAGAAAATCAAAATTAAAATTTTTTCTTTATTTTAACTCAAATGCAAATACTTCGTATATAATAATATCACGTAATAAATAATTGTTACATTCCATATCCCCAGGTGAAGTAGGCCTATAAGAGCAGTCCTAACGGCAAACTGGTTTGCCAACTGATTGGTATTTTGGTGTGATTCGTTTAATCACTTCCAAACCATTAATTTTTTATCTTTTATATTCTTTTAGCGTATATAAATGATGGTATATTGGTAAATGTGAGGTTCGAAAAAATGATGTGGTTAGTTATTGATGGCAGTTAGTAATCGGTGAATCAGTTAATGAAAAACTACCGTAGCACCGAAGTGGCAGAAGTGATTTGATAGTGGTTAAATGGTTGGGAGTGCTCTAACCTTTGTTCATTATCAAAGTAACAGTTATTTTATGCAATTTGCCATTTACATCACAATTCTGCGAATAGCTAGGTATAAAATATATGCAGAAAATTTTGCATAAAAGAAAAGGGGGAATTTTTTTTTTTGACCCATTTAGTAAATCATTACATTTAGAAAACTGACATCTTATACTTTAATCAATTTACTGTAAATAATAATTTGATGTTAATAATAATAAAAATGAAACCAGCATATATAATAGAAATTTTGGCCTTTTGGGAAATTTACTATACATGGATTTGAACCTGCTAAATCCTAATTCTCTCCTCACTTTAAATTTTTCTACATCATTTGGGGAATGATGATCCGACAGATTTTACGGTTTCACAGTTTCTTCTATGAGTTTTGCACGCTTGCAAAGTTGCAGGAAGGTTGGAACTTGGAAGCAGAAGAACCATCTAGTCAAATTGTATTAGAAAACCAAATGAACCCAATACATCTTTGCTAAAATCGCAACAAATCTAACATCTCAGCAAATAAGCAACATACTCTAAAGCTACAATCATCTAAAGAGAGTAAAATGTGCTTATGAATCCGAATGTAAAAAAAAATCAGAATGTAGATACATAAAACAGACTACTAATGTTCCTAAAGTGTCTTTTTGCATATCCGTTTTTTTTTCTTCTTTCATTTGCTAAGGTTGTACTGCAGATGTTTCGGTAAGTTCTACTCATGACATATCTATTGAGATGAAGTGTTCCCTACAGGAAATGTCAAATAAATGGTACAAGCGAAAGACTAAGGTAAAAAGATCATTTCATGAAGGATTTTGTGTGTGTTGGGGAGGCAAAAGTTAATAATATCCCCTTCCCCGACCACCACGTCTGATCCGCCCCCTACCTTGTCCACCGCCGCTATGACCACCTTGTCCTCCATATGAAATACCTTCAAACGCCCTGTTCACAAGCTGGTTGCCACCTCCACGGCCGCGTTTGTTCACATAGTTGCCAGAGGGGGTGCTAGCAGAGCGTTTCACTCTAATGAAAGCAAAAAAAGAAAACAATCATTATGGAATACCACCATCAACGCATTGCAGATGTTCTACTGAGAAAAAAACTCATGCTTGACATGATAAAGATGTATAGCTGAGTCCTAGAGGTGGCAGTTTCAACCCATTTACTGGTATGTCTAATATCTAGTGGGGCCATATAGATAAAATCAAATAATTCACATAGGACTCAAGGTTGTATAAAACGCTATTCGGGGTGTACTCGGCAAGGGCCTTCTAGGGAGTACTCGGCCTAGTCGGGGTGTACTCGGATTTTGACTATTGTTGACTTTTTTACATTTAATCGATAATTTTCAATATAATATGTGCAAAAATATAAAATTGAACTATTGACATAAACATAGAACATAATTGCCAATAAAGTAGTAACATAAACATAATTGTTTAGAAAGAAAAAAGATTGAGCAATATGTAAATGGCTCAAAAACCAAATTAAATCCTTTTAATATTTGACCAATGTTGACTTTGACCATGTTTGACCGAGTTTGACCAGAGTACACCCCGAGTACACCCCGACTTTGGCCATGTTTGACCGACTTTGACCCGATTTGACCATGTAATCCGAGTTTGACTGACTTTGACCGTGTTGACCTCAATTGACCCTTTTTTCTTACCGATTAAGCCCGAGTCGCCACGGACAAAGGTATTTTCCCGAGTACATGGCCGTGTAGGCCGTTTTTTACAACACTGCATAGGAGACAGGTCAAACGGTTCAAAAGTCGCCCACACTGTATTTTCATGCATAAAAACTAACAACTCTTTCTATTCAACAAAAGGTAATGTAAAAGAGCATACTTCTATTTGAACAAAGTGTATTACACTTGAAAATATCAAAATCGATAACATCAATTAATTAGAAACCACATTTATATGAAAACTTCCAACGACGGGATATCGTATTGGTTTTTAAGGTGTGGATAACTGGATGCCACACTTAATAATGAATGATCAAGACGTCAGCTACATACCCGGCTGCATTAGCGGATGGAGCCACTGCTTTGACAGCTTCTTCCCAGGATAGATTTATTCTTTTATCTCCAATAAATGAAGGTGCCTTTGAATGCAGTGGCTGGGTTAACAAAAACAAAATGTATGATAAGCAGTACAATAACATGCTGGCATATATTAGCAAATTAGAGGTTACAATTAGACAGATACCTGTGTCATTGCCAAAATGTTATTGCATGTTCGCAATCCTGTCGTAGCATTCTGCTTTTGGGTTTTCTGTGGATCAAAGAGTCTGATTCAGACACCCCAGAGATGAAGCAATGAGGTATATCTAGAAGTGGGAATGTGAACCCATCCATTTATAAATGAATCAATTTGGGTTTATCATTAATATCTGGCATGTCAAACGAGTACAGAAAAATAGCTTTAAAAATAACAACAGGTTAAACGGCTCGAAAATTGCCTAAGGGGTATATTATTACACAAAAACCTCTTAGAAGCTTTATATTCAGATAGTGACAATAATATAGAAATATAATAACTTCAGTTATCGCATCTCACACACATTAAATAATAGACATAGTATTGTTTTGGGTCAGCCAGATTTGTTATGACCCATTAACCTGCCCAAGGTTGTAAAATTATAGGACGGGGTGTACTCGGATTGCACTATTAGTAATAAATATAAAATTATGCGTAAAATATAGAATATAGACATGAACAGAAGCATAAAAATAGACATCATTGTCCGGCTTTGACTTTTTTAGGCCGACTTTGACTTTGAATCATAAAAAATATAGAATCGCTTAAATGGACTCAAAAACCTAATTTTGAATCATAAAAAAAAGTTGACCAACTTTGACTTTGACTGGCTTTGACCAATTATGACCGGCTTTGTATAATGCCAACTTTTTCTCATTGACCGAGTTTGATTGTTTTTTAGGCCGAGTGAGACCAAGTCCCCACAATACCATCCGAACTCCCGATTTCACCCTGTGGAATTGGCCGACTAGACAGTTTTTCACAACCCAGACCCTGCTAGCCAGACACACCCAGTTAACCACCTTTAGGTATATCTAGAATACAGTATAAACTCACAATAGTAGCCTTTTCCTCATCAGATATTGCGGTTGCCATTGTTTTATTCTGTGGAATCATTCCCTGAGTTAATTTCTTCATGGTAGCTTTAGCTAGGTCTTCAACACAGCTTAATCTGCATTAGTATCACAAATAATATCATGGTTTCCTAAAGAAAACAAACGTGAAATATAAATATCAGTTAAGAATACTTGAAGAACAAATTACCGTTCTGTAAAATCTTTGTAGAACTCGGAGAAGTCCTCGCCAAACCTATCTGATGGTTGCCCAGTAACTATCTTGTAACCACATAAACTATTTGTGGCATTTGGAGCCTGTTCATCAAATTTTTACTCTGAGAAACGGGCAAGTAGGGAGCATACAATATATGCTAACACTATGATTAAAACTTCTTCTTGGGCCAAATGGTAAAAGGTGTATAACAAGCATTCAACATATGTGAAGTTCATCTCTTCTCCTGTTTTCCTTAGAGCCTTAGAGGCATGTACTTCTAATAGATCAAAAATTAAGAAAAATCTTAAGAGAAGAACATGTACCAAAAAAGCAAATATTTACAGAATATACCACACAGGTGGCTACAGTTTTTTTTTTTTTCCTGAGGTGTTAAGGAGAATTAAATATACATTTCTAATAAAGAAAAATATACCTTCAATATCTGAACAACCGAGGGACGGATCTGGCGTGAATCCTGAGGTGTTGAGTAAGGAGAACTCTCTGCAAGATTTTTGACTTCCACAACCATTATCGCTACACTGATCATCATCGACTACTATAATTTTTTTACTTCATTTGTCCCATTACAAATGTTCACGGTTAACTTTTAAAAATCTTTGTTTTACAACTTTGATCATAAATATTTTTGGTTGTTTTATATAATATTTGATGCAAAATATATGAATGAATTTGGTTTTGAATGTATTTTCAATGATATAATTTTCATCAAGTATTATATAATACAAACAAAAATATTTAAGGTCAAAGTTGGAAAATAAAGACTTCAAAAAGTCAATAGTGAATATTTCTAATGGGACGGATGGAGTATTTGTTATCGGTATTTCTAAATAATTGAATATACCATTAACCTTACAAATCATTTTCCTAATTTCTAAATAATGATCTAATTTTTACGTACGTTCAGTTATAGACTAATCAAAACAGGATCCGAAAGTACTTTCCTTTTTAAAAAAAGCTAATTAAGCTAACTTTGTAAATTAATCCCTTTATGAAATGATAAATTACATGTATACCCTTTATACAATTATTTATTATGTATTATTTAAGTCAATTTACACCTATAACCACTCAGTTTCATCTATTTTTTCTAACTCTTATAAAAATTAATAAACTCTAACTTTCAACTTAGAAAATAAGCTTTATGTACCAGCTAGTTTCGTTAAGCATAATTTTAGTGAAAAAAATTTATTAAAATTTTTGGTTTAATATATATATGTTAAATAATGTGTTGGTCTAAAAAAAATTGAAGTGGCCAGTCAGAACTTGTAATTAACAGTTTTTAGTTAGTTACTACTATTAATCAGTTTTAAAAAGTGTTAATTTGGCTATAAGTTAGCACCACTAAGGCCACTCTCAACCATTTTCTCATCACTTTCTCATCACTTCTGCCACATCAACGTCACTTTAGCTTTCCATTAACTGATTTACAACTAATTATTTCCTAACATCAATCACTAACCACTTCATTTTTTGATCATCACATTTACAAATATACCACGTTTTCTATACTTAAAAAAAAACAAAAAAAGTAGGCGGTTCCACTTTTTCAACCGACTTGTAATCGGTTAAGTGATTATATGAAAAAATGATTACGAAGTGATGCAACTAATGGCACCAACTTTTTAATCACTCTTCAATTGGTTAACACCGATTATAAAGTGATGTAAAGATGAGAGCAGTCTAAGTAGTCAATTTTGAAAGTGGTCTGGCACTTCCACAGTTCCACGATGTTCTCGTACATGGTACCCTCATGTTTGGGCTTTTGGATTGTATTTTCATGAGGGCAGAGCCCAGGCCCACCCTTGATAACATTTCGTCAAATGCATTCAAGGTGATGATACATGATAAGAGTTGAGTTTGATACACACTATGCTTAGATCATTTTTAGGTGACTAATTAATCTAATTATTTTTGTTGGTCCAAGAATAGATTTTACTCGTCTGTTTTCAACTGCAACATTAGGTACGTTCATTCGACAGCATCAATTTTATGTTTGGCAAACATAACACTATTCGTGCCAAAAGGATATGTATTTTAAATTTTTAGTTATATGGGGAAGTGAGATGATAAAAAATTAAGTTACTGATATTTTAAAAGTTTATTTTTTTTATTTAACTAAATATGATGTAGGAGTAGTAAATACAGAGATAGTCTTATGATGGTGATGTATTGATTGATACCTCAAGTAAAGGTTTTGAACAAGTATTAAGAACTTAAATATAAATAGTAAAAAGTATAGCAAAGTTGTTTCAATTCGAACATCATTCTTAATTATACATTTGAAGTAATTTCTAGTTATGTTAATCAAGTGTCATCGTGTATAATTGCTAATAAATACTTTAAGTGGATCGATAATGAGTACTTAGCTTTTAGATAAAATTAACATTTTATTTACTCTTCAACATAATATTCCTTGATTCTTGGTCAAAGTATGCACTACTAGTTAGTTAGTGGCTTAGTGCACAATAGTAAACATTCTGTAGTATTTTTATATGGATCATTATTGTTATTGTATATAAAGTCAAGACTATTTCAATATACAAATTAAAATATTTATATTGTGGAGCATTTAAGATTTTTCTAACCAATAGAAAACACCAAAAATGGTATCCCCTCAAAGGTATGGTTTACGCCATCATTGATGGTTAGGTATATGAATTTTTTTTGGTGTACATAGAAGTAATCTGCTAAGTTTACAGAAGTAATCTACTAAGTTTATGAAATCATTTTACTTTGCAATATTATGTTCAGTTCCTAGTAGTTTTAGATACTCCCTCCAACATCATATATATCATACATGCATGTTAATTGATGAGTTTGTGTTGTTTCAATTAAATAGAGGGTTTAATATGTATGTGTATATGTATAGAGAAAAGAGGATCGGTGGGATTGTTTGGCCTTGTAGCATTAATATATTCAACGGTTGTTATTAAACAGGAATAACTTATTAGTCGGTTAGAATCAAAACAAATCCAACATAATCCACATTACTTTAAAGATTGAGTCTTGAGGGTATTAATGATTAATTATCCAATATGATAAATGATTGTAAAAAGTTTTTTGATTAACCATTCTATTAAATCATGATAGTAAAAATAACATTTCTGCAATACATTATATAATTTTATGTTTTTGGTTTAATAATGATAATTAACCATTATAGTTAATAAATATGGAAAAAGTATAGCTTTTTCTCTCGAGTAAAGTTGTAAAATAACAGTAATGACTAATAACCTACAATACTAAGTTTCTACTATCCTTATATTCTTACATTTGTCATAAATAACAATAATGGGTTATTTAATGAAGAAGTGTCAAATCCTTTCAATTGCACTGAATTTGTATCATCCTATTTAAATGTCATACATTAGTAAGCGTCTTCTTGCATTCCTATAATTGTAAGTTATGATTATATAGCGAACTATGAGATGAGATTAGAAGAGTACATGAATTATTGAAAGAATGAAATTACCAATGAAAGATGTCATGTGTACAAAAAGAATACAAAACCCATTTAACCCCTAACTTAAATATCTCACAAATGACAAATCGAAAAATTATGAATATTGCACCATAAGATTCAACGTTTGATCCTCTTCGATTTGCAGTACATCAAGGCATACATTTGACAAAAAGAAAAAAAAATTCACGTTTTTTGGTGGATTTACAATTTACTAACACATGTGTTAAAGTCTTGAGGTTAAGGTTTTGGGGTTTCGGGAGAAACCCCAAAACCCAAACCCTAAACCCTAACCCCCAAACCCTAAACGCTTTATATAAATCTAAACACTAAATCTTACTAAACCCTAAATCATACTAAACCCTAACCCTATTAAACCCTAAACCCTAATAAATCATAAACCCTAATCCCTAAACCCCATATTTAAATTAAATGTTTAACCAAATATTAACACATGTGTTAGCAATTGGTAAAACCCACCAAAAAACGTGAAGAATTTTTTTTGTCGAAAGTATGCCTTGAAGGACGACAAATCAAAAAGGATCAAACGCTGAATCTAATGGTGCAATTTTTATAATTTTTCGATTTATCGTTTGTGAGATATTTAAGTTAGGGGGTAAATGGGTTTTTAACATGTGTGTATTCTCTTTGTACACATGACACCCTTCCAGTGGTACTTGCATTCTTTCTAAAATCCTTGTATTTTCTTGATTTTTTTCAGCGAACTATATATACTAAGACCTCTCCCAATGGTGACGGAAACTGACAGAAACCGATGCGCCACATCAGCGCCACGTCAGCTTTTTCAACCAACTGACAGAAACTGACAGAAACTGACAGGCCCCTCCCAACAGTCATCCGTCAGTTTCCGTCAGTTTCATTTTTCAGGGACCCACACCAATAAATTTAATTAATTAATACACAATAATTAAAATAAAAACACATATCATTAAAATAAACATTACAATACTAAAAAATTAAACATTACAATACTTAAAATAAAATACAATAATTAAAAAAAGTTATACTAATAAACGAAAGACAATTATTTTAATTAAACGATTATAGCAATTAACGTCTACGGTAGTTCGGAGGGAGTTGTGCAATGTGCTCGATCAAAGCATTTCGAAGTCGGTGATGAACTACCCGATCGCGCAACTCTTTGTCCATACGCAAATGAGTCTCCACTCTTTCTCGCCACGAGCGTCTCGGTTGGACATCCAGATATTGCTCCTCCAGATCACACATATTTCATCTGTTATCCTCCGTTATCATATTGTGCAGAATAACACAAGCATACATGATTCTTGATATCCGGTTGGTGCTATACGGTCTTGCCGGGTTCTTGATTATTTGCCAACGACCTTGAAGATGACCGAAAGCTCGCTCCACATCCTTTCTTGCAGATTCTTGATATCTCTTGAAGCGTTTCTCCTGTTCCGATAGGGGATGCTTAAACAATTTCACAATAGTGGCCCATTCTGGATAAATACCATCTCCTAGATAATAACCTCGAGTGAATTCTTCCCCGGCAATTATGAAGTTTACTTGGGGAGCAGTATCTTGAAGTAAGTCGTTGAACAGATCCGATTGATTGAGCACATTGATTTCGTTGCTCGAACCGGCGGGTCCAAAGAAAGCGTGCCAAATCCAAGTATCATAAGAGGCAACCGCTTCGAGCATGATCGTTGGATGCCCGTGATCACCTCGAGTGTACTGACCTTGCCATGCCACTGGGCAGTTTTTCCATGGCCAATGCATACAATCGATGCTACCAAGCATCCCAGGAAAACCATGCACCTGAGCATGTCTCTCGTGCAATCGTTGCACGTCCACCAAAGTCGGTTTTCGTAAATATTCCGTAGAGTATAAATGAAAAACACACTTACAGAAGTTATCCAAACAATCATATAAAGTTTGCTCACCCATATGTAAATATTCATCAAACGCATCGGCGGCACAACCGTATGCCAATTGCCGTATGACGGACGTGCATTTTTGCCACACATTAAAACCAAGTAACCCGGTAGCATCGGATCTTTGAATGAAGTAAGAACAGTATGGAGGTACCGGAACAGTGGAGTATGATAGTATACCTTGGCAAATACGGAGAAACAATCCTTTGCTCATCCGATAACGACGACGAAAAACATCCGCCGGAAAGGTTGGATTCTCGGCAAAATAGTCTCGATACAAACGTTCCGACGCGTTTGCACGATCTCTAGGAAAGTATCGTCGGGGTGCTCGTGGTATCGGAACATAAACTTTGTCTTCGTCGGATGAACCGGAGCTTATCGCATAGAGCAATGCGAGAGCTTGCATCGGATCGGCACAAGCATTTACCGCGGTCACGTCCTCGATATCGGAATCGGAAGATGACATTTTATAAAATGTGAAAGTATACAAATTTGAGGTTTAGAGAGAATTGTGAAGTTGAGGTGTGATTTTTTGATGAATTAAGGGTGTGTATTTATAGTGAAAAAGTGAAGAAAAAAAAATTAAAAAAAAAGATATAAAAAAACCGCTCCTCTTGACCGTTGGGAATTTTTAATTTTTTTTTTTTTTAAGCCTAACGGCTAAGTTTTTTTAAAAATTTTTTTTTTTATTTCTCTCACGGACCCACCGGCCCCACTTCCACACCCAAACACCTCGTCGGAATTCCGACGGAAGAAACCGACGGGCCGAACCGACAGCGCCGTGTCATCGGTGTCGGTTCCGTCGGTTTCAACCGACGGAAACCGACGCTACGCGTTGGGACAGGTCTAACATCTCCATATACCATAAGTTCCACTAAATAGTTTATAGTTAATTATTAGGAAGTCATATGACAATTTCTATTTGTTTTTCTATATTGGTTTTATTTGTTATTCCATAACTTTTTATATCTATCATTGTGCTCATGAAGTATAATAAAGTGTTTCAATGGTTTTATTTGCTCTCATTTCTTCTTTGAGATGAAAGGAGTACTTGACTTTGTATGCAACGATGGTTGTTTTATGTTTGAATCGCTTTATCAAGTTTACCAACCATTTCTATGGTAGTTGTATGATATTTTTATCCATAACTAAGCATGTTTACATTATGATTATTATTAATATTATTATTGTGATTTTAATTTTATATATGTTGTTTGTTATGAGTGAACTGACAAAGCGAGGAGGAGTTGAAAAGGGATCGATGGTGATTTCTAATGGAAATAGAGCTTTATTATGGAAACATACTACAAAAATATTATGCTTGTGTAAATTACATTTGTATATTTTACAATAGTTTACAAGAAAGAAGTTGTGGTATATATACTTAATTAAATGATCCATTATACACTTTTATAGACATGTTAACGGAACGATGTGATTTAAGATTTTTGAGGTGTTTATATGTTTGAACTCCAAATCCAAAAGAAATGTACTTTTAATTAATCCTCCTTTAACTCTTTATTTATCTTCTTTACTTCTCATAATTTGTTAGCATTTAGATACGTTAACAGTTGTATTATACAAATCTATTATTTTATTATGTTAATAGATTTTAAAAAGGTTGAAAAATAGTATGTAGAATTTTAACACAAAACTCCACCATAACTCATATTTAACTAATAATGTTTAACTAACATTAAAATGACATTCTACTCAATCTTAAGTTACCAATATTTATGGATATTTGTAATGAAATTTAATCAAGCTTTTGGAAAAATATTTATTTCCGCCTTTTATTATATAAATAAGCATTGTATCAAACTTATGTACATAAAGTTTTATTAAATTTTGTTGTTGGATGATTGTTAATAAGCTATCTACATATTTGCAACTTATAAAAATACATAACAAGATACAACTTATTGGGCTAACTAACAAATAATACCCGTAAAATATTGTATAAAGTCACCGATTCACATGTACTATAGGACTCTACACCATTATAATACTATATTGTAATTTGAAGTATTATCGTTTATCTCTTATTATTGGCATCAACAATTATATAAATAATTGATATTAAGAATCATTTTGGCACGTAATCATTAGAACATAACAAGATCTGTGGATCGCACGAGCTATACCACTAATATAATATAAAAAACGGTTGATGCGTTAAAATTTAGTAGATGATGAGGTCATAAATGATAGTTATTAATTTAATAAGGTTGATTGATTTAATTAAAAGATGTCTAAAAATTTGTAATTTAGTTTCTCTTACATACAAACTAGTTTAAGATCCGCAAAATTTACGGGTTGACTCATAATATATCTTATATGAATGTGTTATACGGATCTAATAAGTGTTCTGGTGTTGATGTCAGTATATCGATTTGTATTGGTTTAATTCTGATGAAAAATGTATTAAGGATTTGAATTGTGATAAATTTTAGATTGATGAGTTCAAATATATTAATTAATCAATTAATACAGATAATATTGTTTATGATGTTACTTTGTTATTCGTATTGATGTTTAATAATACTATCTTACTTAAAATTGTACGGATATGTTTTTTCAAATAAGCAAATTTACCGGCTCAGCAGGTAAACACTATTTTGTAGTTGATAAATAACGATATTTGCAGTGCATTAGTGGTTTTCGTCCATCTAAGTTACTCTCTTTAATTTAAATCAACAATCTATAATGCATTACTTTGTCTTTTTAACTTTGACGAAAGATGACAAAAGATGATAACTCAAATGCAGGCTCTACTGACCCGAATAGACGTTAACCCAACCTTAGAAGATTAAAAGGTAAATTATTTTAGGGATGTAAATCGAGATCTAGAGAAATTAGTGTCAACGGAGTAGATTAATTAATCAATTATTGATAATATTTTGCATGATACCACTTTCTTTTTTGTATTTTTTTTTTGTTTTTTTAATAATAATACTATATATTATGTACCGAAATTTTGCATCAGTTAATATAAAGTTAAATTGTTAGTTTTAGGATTTCAAATCTTGTAATTCGGTATCGTTTATTTTCGTGTTTCAAATTTGCGTCTTATTTTTCAATAACTATTTTTTTTTGTTTCGCCAAAGTTACAATCATGAGGATAACTGAAACCCGCGAATAAATATGAACAACCAATGGGTAATACTAATTGGGTACCGAATGGGTATTGAGTCGGGTATCATACAACCAATATATGTACTGATACACTAAAATCCGCCAAACACCCGTTGTCATCCATAAGCCAAAAATTGTATTGGAAATTGATAAAAGAATTCAAAAAAGACGGTAGTATGGATACAAATACACTAAAATCCGTCGGAACCCGACCGATTGACACTCATGGTCCAAGAATTATTAAGTATAAATTGTAAATAACTTATTGGATTTATTAGAAAAAATAAAATAAATAATATTGTAGGAAGAGTTTGAATTATAGAAGACTTACGGTGGTATGGGTATAGATACACTAAAACCAATTGGAACCTAACCCGCTGGTCATCCAAGAATCGTAAGTTAGAAATTGATAAAAGTGGTTAAAAAAGACGGTCGTATACAAATTTAAATCATTGGAAGATGAAATGAGATCATGAATTTTTTGGAATTGAAAATAACTTATTAAGGCTTATGTTAAAAAAAAAAAAAAAAAGATTGTACGGGGAGTCTAAATTATGGAAAAACTAATAAAGTAGTTATTAAATTAAAATTTTCATGAAATATTTGAGGGAATATTTATAATTAAATGAAAAAAGGATTTATATTGTAAATATTGAATGGTGAATATTGTAAATATAGAATGGTATATTAGTCTTTTAGTCACATAAAAATAGGATTAATGATGTCACTAAATAAATTAAGGGCTAGATCTTAATTGTTAAGCTCCATCTAATTGTCACTATTCTTTCAAGATTTTTTTATTATTATACTCCGTATAAGATAGATACGAGTATCACTTTAGTTATTTATATTAATATAAATAGAAAATACCCCCGATTATCTATTATAACACCACAAATCTTTTACGTATAGACGAGGTATTAAAACTACTATATATAATATATATACATATACTTCATTTGAAAATATAGAGTATTTATTTTTATAATTATCATTGTTGTTATTGTTTTAACGTTTGTTTTGAGAAAATTTGATATTGTGACTTATGATAGCCTATGTTTATCATTTATCACTTTTATACCTTCTTTGAAGCTTTTGCTACTTAGACTTTTTCCTTTTAGGGATGTCGATCTTCATCATCATTGTAACACCCATCAAATTAGGATTAGCGATTAGTGCCTAATCCTTTGTTAATACATGTAATTAGTTCGGTTTTAGGCTAATTAATGTATCGAAATATATATTGATGAATATATACGATTATACGATTTGATTAAATCGTACGCAATTCAAATCGAATGTAATTCGAATCAAATAAATACGGACATTGGTGACCAACTTTATTAAATAACGTGACATTATTTAATAACGATATCATATTCAAGATGTAATTTTAATAATATTACAAACCTATTTCGTATCGTACAGATAACTTCTACGCGCCCAAAATATTAAAAGTGTAAACAACACAAAGATTATATTTTAAACCCGATTATTAAATATTCAATGAAATACTTTGAGAAAAATATATTGGATAAATATTTGTATTTTAAAACGTATATTTAAAAGTGTAAAATAAATAATTAAACATTTAAACGATCGGAAAACGAACACCGTGCAAAGCGCATACACGGGGAACAAATTTGGGACACACCCACAAGGGGTTGGCCCCACCAAAACCAGCCCAAGGTGAGGGTCACCACATATCTTTCTCTCCCCCTTCCCACTTTTCTCTCAAACATCACCAACACCACCATCACCTCAATTCCACAAAAACTACCATTAAACATCCTTGAATCACCTCGCTCGTTTAAAGAAAAAGAACCACCTCGTCACGATCTACATTTTTACCTTTTCGGATTTCTTCAGCGTTAAGTTTGTAAGTTCCCGACAAATCCCGAAACACTTCGATTTCCATTATTTTCACTTGATTGTTATTTGTAATAGCTTGAAATGTCCATCTAAGGGTTGGGTAAAAGGATCGGACCAAACGGAAATCGAAAAACACACTTTTTGCTCAAAATCCGTCGAAAAGACATAAGTGTCGCATAGGTCGGACCAGTATAGCGTCACTTCGTGCGTCACTTAAGTGTCGCATTAAGTGACGCATAAAACCCTAAATTTGCGTCACTTGCCTAAGTTCCGCATAAAACCCCTTTTTCCCAACACTTACATCTGTCACTTGTCCAGTGATGCCCAACACTACTTACCGACACTTCCAACGACACTTGTCTAAGTGTCGCATACAATTGAACTCTAATTCCATCCTATACTCGACCCTAGTGACGCATAGAGCCTTTACCCGACACTGATAACCGACACTGCTTTAGTGACGCCTCGCCATGCGTCACTTCCCTAAGTGACGCCCTAAACTCAGATTTCACAATTTTATGCGACACTTCCTAAGTGTCGCCTAAACCCCTAAGTGTCACATCAAGTGACGCTAAAAACATACTGTTTACAACTCTTTTTCACACTAAGTGTCGAACTTCTATAACCTCAAACCCTTATACGATACGACTTCTAAAACACATTGGAACATGTTTTCAAGCATAACACTTCGAAATCATAATGATAATGATAAGATTATTATTACAAACAATTACCAACGGGCCGTACGCATTTTCAAATACTTAAACAAATCAACCAAATCGTAGTAATTTGGACATTCTAGTTGGACGAACAACTACAAGGGTGATCTTTTGAGATAATCATGTTTATAACAATCGCGTGTCATAGACACCCTCAGGTTACGAGTCTTCGGACAATCACTAATCGGCTAATCAACTCACGTTTATTGATTAAACGCTTCAAGACTCATGTGAGTCTAATGGCCCCTCTTTTACTGTTTTTACTCAGGGGTGTGATTCATTGCTCGTTTTTAACATGTGAACGCAAGTACAAACATTTTCATATACTACATGAGTTTTACATAAATAATCATTTCAAAGTCCCCCGTCAGCATAGTTTGGTAATACGTTGTAGCGTGAATATTAGTATATGGTACCATATAGGATTGACCCTCCTCGTCCGGGTTAGCATGCACTAACTGGGTAAACGGATGTACTAATATTTGTTTAGACGAGTGTTGATTAGGCACTCGTGGAGGCATGTAACACCCGCCAAATTAGGACTAGTGATTAGTGCCTAATCAACTGTTAATACATGTAATTAGTTCTGTGTTACGCTAATTAATGTATCGGATTTTATATTGTTGAATATATACAATTTTGCGATTTGATTAAATCGTACGCAATTTAAATCGAATGTAATTCGATTCAATTTTATACGGACGTTGGTGAACAAAATTATTAAATAAGATAACATTATTTAATAACGCTATTATATCTAAAATAGTATTTCGATGATAATTCATACATGTTTCGTATCGTACAATTAAAAGCCTACGCGATTAGAATGTTAAACGCGCAAACAATGTTAAGTTATACTTTATAACTCAATTATTAAAGTAATTGGTGAAATATTTTAAGTAAAAATATTGGGTAATTATTCGTGCCTTAAAACGGGTGTATAACGCACGAAATAATTATTTAAACGGTTAAACGATCAGGAAAACGAACACCGCACGGAACGCAAACGCGAGGAACAAGTTTGGGACACACCCACATGGGGTGGGCCCCATGAAAAATCTGCCAAAAGGGGTGAGGTCACCACCTCCCCACCCCATTTTCACTTTACTCTTCTCTCTATCTTCCTCTCTTTTCTCTCTAAATCACAAACCACCACCACCTCACTAAATCCTAAAATAACACCTCTAAACGACTTCGAATCTTCACACTCGTTTGGAAGAAAATAACCACGAAGCAACGATCTACCCTTCCATCTTTTCGGAATTTTTATCCGACAAATTGTAAGTTTTCGACAAATCCCGAAACCTTTAGATTTCGAGTGTTTTTAGTAAGTAGTTGTTTCTTTAAGCTTAAAATGTTCAAATACGGGTTGGGTAAAAGTTTCAGGCCAAACGGTGGCCGGAAAACTCGTTTTGGCTCAAAAATCCGTCAAACAGACCTAAGTGTCGCAAAGACGACCAGTATAGCGTCACTTCGTGCGTCACTTAAGTGACGCATTGAGTGTCGCATGAAACCCTAATTTTGCCTAAGTGCCGCATAAAACCCCTTTTTCCCGACACTCCTACCGTCACTTGACTAGTGACGCACAACAACTTTAACCGACACTTCTAGCGACACTTCCTAAGTGACGCCTAGACCCATACCCGACACTTACAGCGACACTTCCTAAGTGACGCCTAGACCCATACCCGACACTTATACCGACACTTACCTTAGTGACGCCCTACCATGCGTCACTTCCCCTAAGTGACGCACATGCTCAGATTTACTATTTTTAGCGACACTTCCCAAGTGTCGCCCAAGCCCCTAAGTGACGCTATAAGTGACGCATAAACAGAAGGTTTTAAACTAATTTTACACTAAGTTTTGAGACCCAAATTTGATGCCCCATTTCACCAAAATTCAAGTCCAGATGCGTTTTTCACCAAAGCAATATAGTAGAAATTTGAGACCCAAATTTGACCCCGCCAGGGGCTGCCGCCCCTTGGACCCCGCTACCAGGGGCGTTGCCCCCGGACCCCCGTCATTAACGGGCTTCGCCCTTACCCTAGGGTCACGAGTAACAGTGTTACATCTAAACTTTCACACAAAGTGTTAAACTTGTATATCATCAAACACGAATGCGACATGACTTCAAAAACATTATGGAACACGTTTTTCAAGAATAATGATAATATTATTATTACCAACAATCACCAACGGGCCGTACACATTTTCAAATACTTAAACAATCAACCAAATTGTAATCATTTGGACATTCTAGTTGGACAAACAACTACAAGGTAGTCTTATGAGATGCCTTCATATGTTTATAACCATCGCGTGTCGTGGACACCCCCAGGTTACAAGTCTTTGGACTTCGATTCTTGGCTAATCAATCTCAGTTTATTTAGATAAACTCTTCAGGCTCAGGTGAGTCTCATGGCCCCTCTTTTTACTGTTTTACTAGGGGTGTGATACATTGCTCTGTTTTTAACACATGAACGCGAGTACATATTTCAATATACTACATGAGTTGTTTTCAACTAATCAAACCAAAGTCCTCCGTCAGTATAGTCTGGTAATACGAAAGTAGCGTGAATATTAGTATATGGTACCATATAGGATTGACCCTCCTCGTCCGGGTTAGCAAGCACTAACCGGGTAAACGGACGTACTAATATTTGGGAAGACGAGAGTAGATTAGGCTCTCGTGGAGGCACCTCGCTCGGAATTCTCTATATGGGACCCGACCCTCGAGTTAAGCTCAGACTATGCGCTCATGGTTGTATACATTATCTATAACTTTATTTGCTGGATGCAAATCAATACTTAAATCTTGCGGTTCATAGAATAATATTTGATACTCAAACCTGTGAGCTCACCAGCGTTAGCTGACCCATTTTAGCATGTATCACATGTACTCAGCAGTAGATTTGGATTGCCCTTCAGGATGCATCTTAGCTCGAGTCTTCATGCAAACTTCAGAGATTTCGCTGCATTATTAGATTTTGTATAACTAATTATGTATTTAAATCTCTCATATTACGAACACGAGCTATGTATGAGTTCAAACTATTGTAAACCTTTTAATATTAATATATTTTGTTAAAACGACGTATATAGAGTCGTTTGCTATACATCTGTGTGCTTTGATTATTGATTAGTAACACCTAAAATATGCTTCCGCGAATCATTAAATTTGGGAGTGTTACAAGGCACCTCGCTCAGGCACTTATTGTGATCCTGACCCCTCGAGTTAAGCTCAGACTATGTGCTCATGGTTGTATACATTATCATTATCTTTATGTGACAACTCTCCAAATTAGGTACTGATTAACAATTAAGCATGTGCATTCTTACGCTAATTTCCTGATTAAGTTTAAAACAAAACTTTTGATGTGATGTAAGCCTAGCAGCCCAATACTTTTAAACAAAAAGTATTACTTAATATGTGATTAATAATAATAATCGCGTACAAACGTATCGGAATAAACCCGACAGAAAAATATAACAAAAGTTGTTGACACAAAATAATTAATAATTCGATTATTAATTACGAGTACTGTTATATCTATAACATATAGATAAAACGAATTAAATATACATTTTGCATAAAACGTATTATAATTCGAACAGAAACAATTTTAAAACGTACCCAAAGGTCGAAAATAATAAAAGTATTATTTTCGTTATTCATAATAAAGTATTTGGGGAGTTACCTCAAATTACAATTTAGAAATTTGAACAAAAATTGACACACAATTGGACCCGTACACGAAACTAACGGGTTAAAAACCTATAATATTAACACAAACTAAAATATCTGGGAGACACAACTCTTACCGAGCCATGCCTCCCTTTGACTTTTAAACAGATACATACTCTCTCTCCCCATTTGATCACCAACCTCAAATAATTGAGGGGGTAGTATCTGTTACTAGCTATACTCGTTTGAAATATAATACTCTCACCTGCCATTCTTCTGTGATCTTTCTACACACACACACCACATCAAAATCATCTATCATCTTTTTTTTTCTTGAGCTGGAAGAACTCAAACAAAAACCGAAGCAACAAGCAGCACCACCAATATCATCATCATTAAATCATCTACAAAAAGGGAGAAGATCAAGAGCAAGGAACAAACAGCAACATCATCATCATCATCACCTCCTTTGATTCCTTCATTAAACTACTTTGTAAGAACACTTAAACTTTCACTAATCTTGTTTGTTTTTAACTCTTAAACTGGTTATAAGTTCATATCTTGAAGGATCATGTATGAAAACTTAACAAAAACTAGGTAAAACATAATCTTAGTGACATATAAATTTTGGACAGATTTTAACATCTCGGTATAAAAATTGTATAAAATTTGTACGAGTAACGAAAACACTTGAGACCATTTGGAAAAGTTTGATATTTTTGTCCTCTACAAAAGTTCTTCTTTGACCATTTTCAGAAATGTCCGTATTTTCGTGTATAACTCGATTCTTGAACATATGTCTGTTTTGGACCAAATCAGACCACACTTCGAATTTATTTAAAATTTGTCGCTAACCCTATGAGTCGCTGACCACTTTAGTCACTGAACTCTTAAGTCACTGACCCTTTCATGACACAACTTTAGTCGCTGACCCTTCAGCGACCAACCACTTAAGTCACTGACCTCTTATGTCACTGACCTCTTAAGTCACTGACACCTTCAGCGACCAACCACTTAAGTCACTGACCCCTTAAGTCAGTGACCCCTTCAGCAACCTTGACCAGCGAGTCGACCAGCAACTTGACAAGCAACCTTGACCAGCGAGTTGACCAGCTACTTGACCAGCGAGTCGACCAGCAAGTTGACCAGCTTTGACCAGCTACTTGACCAGCGAGTTGACCAGCAAGTTGACCAGCTTTGACCAGCTACTTGACCAGCGAGTCGACCAGTAACTTGACAAGCAAGTTGACCAGCAACTTGACCAGCGAGTTGACCAGCGAGTTGACCAGCGAGTTGACCAGCTTTAACCAGCGAGTTGACCAGCAACCTTGACCAGCGAGTTGACCAACTTGACCAGCGATTTGACCAGCTTTGACCAGCAACTTTGACCAACTTTGACCAGTGAGTTGACTTTCATTGACTTTTGTACAAATTGTAGTTTGACCAAAACTGATCAGACCTAAGTGACGCCTTGAACATGGAAACCCAAATACTAGCGTCATTGATCATAAGTGACAAGTGACCCGTCACTATCTAGCGACACTTCATCAAAGTGACGCCCAATTTCATACAATAAGTATATTTACCTATGCATACATATATAGAACAAATATATGAACAATGGAGATGAAATAATATTTCAACACAATGTCACCAACAAATTCAACGACTAACATTATTAAGAAATCAACAATTTCTTCAAACCAACAAACCGTTAACATAAGTTGATTAAACAAATCAAACGTACTTATGTTAATACATTTATTGTACATAGGTTAACATACCTTGGATGTTTATCTGTCGGCTGCTAGCATTCATACCGAGCAAAACCACAGTGAGTTTACAGCCCCTATTTTTAAATGTTTTCTACTTTTAAACACAGGGGTGTTAAACATAGAAATTGCATGCCAACACATGCAATCAAACTATAAATGCTTATTTGCTTTTATACAAACTGTTTGTTTATGGATTAACATTTTCACAACTGTTTTGGGGAATTAGACAAAGTATCCTAGTACGGACCTAGACTTGGAATGTGTGCATGAAAAGACCTCATGACATGCTATTGTAACCATTAGCTAGGTGACTCTAGCCACTGAGTATACGGATAATACTATTGTCGTGACGACCTTTCTACGGTGGAGCGTATACTTAAATGTCCGTTCAGGCAAACAACATAAGTTCTGGTTGTGGTTTGGTTATAGGGTTAGGTCACGTTACTTTAACCTGCGAGGTTTAGCTCACCTTTCAGGGGATCATAGTCTAAGCAAATTCCCACATACTTTTAGGAAGAACGAATCCTACAACTGTTAAACACCGGAAAACATACCGGCAACTTATTTATACTGGTGAACAACCAGTTACATACTTTTAGGAAGAACGAATCCGACAACTGTTAAACACCAGAAAACATACCGGCAACTTATTTATACTGGTAAACAACCAGTTACATACTTGTAAGAAGAACGAATCCTACAACCGTTTAATACCGGAAAACATACCGGCAACTTATTTTATACTGGTAGACAACCAGTCATATGTTTTAAGGGTAACAACCCTACATAACCTGTATTTTTATAAATGAATAACGAATCATTTATACAAACTTGGTTTAACTAACCACATACATATACAAACATGTAAATTCACTCAACATATTTGTTGACGACTTTCTCTATGTTTTTCAGGAAATTAGCTTGGTAAGTAATCGCATGCATTCAGGATGGACAACCCTGGACTACTTAGGATGCCACATACTTTTGGGACCACTTTTGAAGGATTTCCTCAGTATAACTGCAAACACAGCAGTCATACTTACGAAATTTTGTATTAAACTTATGTATTGTAAAACTAAATGTTTTAAACTCTACTACTACTGATATGACTTACATAGTCGTACTACTTTTGTAACAACTGTCAAACTGGGCATCCTTGATAAATAAAGTTGTGCGATAACCATACGCTCTGAGTATATATGCATGTTGTTTGGGGATTTAACTGTTCGCAGCCCCGCCACGTCACAAGGCTTTCGCATATTATTATATTGTTTAATTCTAATTACCGTTTGGCGGGGTGTGACACTTTATTTGCTGGATGCAAATCAGTACTTAAATCTTGCGGTTCACACGATATTATTTGACATACAAAACTGTGAGCTCACCAGCGTTAGCTGACCCATTTAGCATGTATCACAGGTACTCAGCAGTACCGGCAGTTTGAGTCGCGAAAGGGCCGCTTGCTTAACTTCATTTTTCTATAGAATAATAGATAGAATTCATTTGTTTTTTTCCCTGTATAGATAGACCAAGACACCTAAGTATTATAGATATAGAATTCATTTGTTTTTTTCCCTGTATCGATAAAAGAAGGGTGACTCCACTTATCATCTAGAGTTGGGGGTGGGACTTGTTGGCATAACGTTTCTGACCCATTTAGCATGTATCACAGGTACTCAGCAGTACCGGCAGTTTGAGTCGCGAAAGGGCCGCTTGCTTAACTTCATTTTTCTATAGAATAATAGATAGAATTCATTTGTTTTTTTCCCTGTATAGATAGACCAAGACACCTAAGTATTATAGATATAGAATTCATTTTTTATTTTCCTGTATCGATAAAAGAAGGGTGACTCCACTTATCATCTAGAGTTGGGGGTGGGACTTGTTGGCATAACGTTTCGTTCTTCTTCTGTACCGTCGCTTGAATGAAGACACCCGATAGGCCGTGGAAGTAGAGGGGAGTTCACTCACACCCGGGGCTGCTTCATTCTCCTAAGCCTCAGAATAGACACATCGGAATATCCTCAGGATTACCATAGCTCGAGTCAGCATGCAGACGATAGAGATTTCCTTACATTAGTATATTTTGTACAAGTATTTATGTATCAGAATCTCTCATTTAATCGAACACGAGCTATGTACAGTCTCAACAATTGTAAACATTTTAATATTACTATATTTTGTTAAAACGACGCATATAGAGTCGCTTGCTATACATCTGTGTGCTTTGATTATTGATTAGTAATACCCAAATTATGTTTCCGCCAAACAATGAATTTGGGGGTGTTACAATCATCTATCCTTTGAGCCTCATAGCTTTTACAATTACAAATGTTCTATGCAAGGTTGAAAAAGTTATAAGTCGGGGATTAGTCAGCCGGGACATTTTACGGACTAATCGGGACTAGTCGGAGACTAGTCGGATTTTGACTTTTATTTACCTTTTTAGCATTTAAATAAATTTCAAAATTATATATAAATAAATATAAATGAGAACCATAAATGTACTTGATTTGTTGCATACTATATGGTTTTTTCTGTTATATAATAATACTTCAAGGGTGTTTATGTAAAATAAGTTTCAAAGTTATATATAAATTGTTATATACCAATACTTCAAGGGTGTTTTTGTAAATTAAGTTTCAAAGTTATATATATACATATATATATACATAGAAAAAAACAAAAAACTAGACCATTCATTTTCCTGACAGCTTCCTTGACTATTCTCTGTCTTTTTACTTTCTTCTTCTTCTTCCTCTAGCCTCAGCAACACCGTTTATTTTCTTTTTTCCTCCATTTCCTTTCTGATAATAACAAGTTAACCACCCAAAATAAAGACAAAGCGGTTACCACCGTACAAGTCACTGCTGGAAGCAAGTCACCGCCGGAAGCAAGTCACCGCCGGAAGCAAGTCACCGTCAGGAGCATCACCGGAAAAGCGACTGCCGGAATTAGCCCAAAAATCCGACTTTGACCCCAAAACCTGCCCAGATCCGTCTTTGACCCGACTTTGACCGTTTTTTCGAGCGACTCAAGCATGGACTAGTCGGTACCTACATTTGGTCGACTAATCGCCGACTTATCGACGACTAAACCTGGCTTTTGCAACCTTGGTTCTATGTAACGATTGGCAAATGACTTGGACAATATTCTTATTTCCATATTATCTTTTATTTAGGTTTTCGCGTTTTGTTTTTAGAAAGGCAACTCTACACTACTTATCCCATAAATTATACACCACGAATATTTACAAATTGACTCTCATGAGGCTTGAACCCCCAACCACTAGGTTGAGAAGTTCTCCACATACCGCTAGACTACAAGCCCTTTGGTGAAATTTAGGTTTTCACGCTTTTCTCTATATAGTTGTTCAGATATATTCTTAGCGGTGAAATTCAACACATACACACATATAATCGATATATATATATATATATATATATATATATATATATATATACACACACACACTACATCGATTTAACTTGATTTACACCATTTAATGGTTGAAATTGGTTCTCGCAGTTCTGTACATTTTGCTGGTTCTCAATCGAACCTACCCCTATATATATAGAACGGCGAAATGTACAGAACTGCGAGAATCAGTTTCAACCATTAGATGGTGTAAATCAACGATTAGAGTTAAATCGCTGTAGTGTATATATTGAATTGAAAATGTCATGCCTGCTCAAATTAAAAGGGTAATCTAGTCATTTTCCTTTGTATTTTTAAATTGAATATCTCCTAATAATTTCAAAATCGCTGGTCTAACGAAGGGGAGAAAATCTGTGCAATCAATTTTGCTAATAATCAGGGATTTGAAGCAATCATAAAATTCAATTGCTTATCAATAAAATTATCCTCAAAACTACTTTGCACAGCCAGTGACGGATCCAGCAGATTAAATCCAGCAGATTAAATTACATGGTTCCTTGATAGATTGACTTAACGATATGGTTAACACAACGTAATAACTACATTACGACAAGTAAACGTCGATGGGTCGGGTCGGATCATCCATACGAATACATATGTCTATTAAAGTTGTCAGAAAGTAAAAGATAAAAGCTTTCACAATAATCCATGAATTATTACATCTTAAAAATATTACGAATGACTCATGACTAAAAAGACTTTTGATTTATACTGTCGATTTTTAGGAGTATTTTAACAATTTGGTTAAGATTTATGGAAAAATGTTTAAACTAGTTGGAAATTCGATCCTTTATGGATTTAATTTGGGTCCAACTTTTCATTTATGGTTAACTACCTGCAAATGCATTCAACTTGTCTCGAATGTCTATTGTATGTATCATACTTATGGGAGGTGTATTTAATGTACCAACTTTCAAAAACGATTATTGTATGTATTTTGCTGACGTGAAGAATACTATTGTATTTTGGGAAATGAAAATTTGGAGGAATAAAAAATGAACGACATGCGCAAAAGAATACTCTGTAAAAGAACTCAGTGTATGGAATGTAACTGTCACAGGAAATCATGGGATTCATTTATTTGTTATAACTATAATACTTTTTGCAATTAATTAATAATAATTGTTCAAAAGACCAAAATGCCCTTTTATATGTGGAGAATAAATTGGTTCTTACAGTTCTGTACATTTTCTTGATTCTCAATTGAACTTTTGGCATATATATATATATATATATATATATATATATATATATCAAATCATGTTATTATAAATCTGTAGTGTCAACTTTAACTATTTAACTATTGTACAATGTGATATATAAATCAATTTTGATGTTGTATATGCTTATTAAGTATGTCGATCGCTCTATAATCACACTCATATAGTTTTGTATTCCATGACACATGTCCTATTAGTAAATGTATAAACGTAAACAATAAGGTGGAGTATGATTTTCATTACAAAGTTTTGTACATGTTGTTACTTAGCTGGACCATAAATAATTATTTAATTTAATATTGATTTTTTCAAATCCAATCTTCTCTCATTCTGAGCTCCTATTTCGTGTTTAGAATAAACCAACTTTAATTCGACGGGACTGTTTGACCTTATTATTCTTATATACGAAGCTAATATGACGTTTCAGACCATTTAGTAAGGGAATGTCTCTTCATTAACACTAAGTGTGACTTAAACATTAGATGTAAGAACTAAGAAACGGAAGTATCCGATCACCCTTTCAAAATTCTCTTTTCATATTGTCAAAAACAATCGACTATCACCAATTTCAGACATTCCAATACATTTTGATCATGCAAAAGGTGTAAATTAGCAGGAACATTCTGGTCCGGTGTGAATCCGACATCAGTCATTGTCCACCCCACAAGGATGACTCCGAGCAACTCTGGTTCAGTGTGCCTTTGTCATCAGTCATTATCCATCCCACAAGGATGACTTCGGCAAATTCCCTTGGCACAGTGGGGGCATCTGGAGTTGAAAAAGACCTTTATTCTACAAGTTCTTCTAGTGCCCCATGTGTTTTTTGGGTATGGATATCTATCATGTTAAATCTTAACCATTGCAAGAATCTAGAGTTGAAAGACCTTTATTCTGCAAGTTCTTTCTGGGCCATGTGTTTTTCGGGTATGAGTACCAATCATGCTAAATGTTACCCATTACAAGATTTGAACCCCTGACCTCAAGGAAGTCAAGAACCCACCCCACCACTGGACCATTTAGACAAGTAGTTTCCAATACATTTTGATATCTAAACATTTTAATTAACAATCATTATTAAACGTACATATACCCAATTAAACACCATATCAATTATTGATGGTGTAATCCTTAGTTTGGGCTTTCAAACAGTTTGCCTCGTGGACTTTCTTTATTAGACTTACTGACTTTTCATATATAGTGGCATAAACTTTAGATGGAATCTCTTCTCTTTAATATATTAAAAGAAAATCATATATATATATATATATGTTATCCTTCCAAAAATAAATCATTATAAATTAATAATGACCATTAGATGAATGAGAGCAATTAATATAGTCCATTGATTTCCTTCTCCAACATTAACTACCTAAATAGCAAGATGGATCATATGCAAAAGACTAAAATACCCTTAACAATTAAGGATATTTACCCTTAATTAATTAGTTAATTAGTAAATTAGTATTAAAGTAAATAGTTAATAATTTTCACAATTAATGTTCTTGTAATGTAGGGGTTAATTATGCTCCAATATAATTAATTTAAATTCATAAACAATGATATTTTTTACTTTCATATAATTCAAAATTTATAATCAATGTGTATGATAAAAATACATAAATCGTAGTTACACATGAAAATTTTAATTCCATTTAAAACACAATACTGATTATAATATTTACTTAAAGCGTTTTTCATTTCACAATTTACATACTCATATCATGATCCATATTTATAATCATCATCTATGTTTTTTTTAGAAATTACATATCTTATATTTACATGTACTAACAAGGTACCCGCGTAATGCGACGGTACCTTATATATACAACGCGACTATCTATAATATATATATATATATATATATATATTAAATAATAATAATAATAATAATAACAACAACGAAGTACCATAATACTTTTATACACGTAGTAAATTATTAATATATTAATTTCAAATTTAGTATATGATTTTAAAAGTATATATAATATGTTTTTAAAGGTATGTTAGAACAAAGTATGTAACATAAGGATGTTATTTAATTTAATATTTAATATTCATGTAACATTCAAAATATTTTTGAACACTAAATTTTGTTTGACTTTGATCACTTCATGTTCCTTCCTATTATTGCCATACGTTGTTGCCATATATTAATTTGACAAATCTTATTAAAATTACCTTATTTGTTATTAAGTCTAATTTTTAAGATATAAAGCAAAATGCTTTATATGTAATAGAGATAAATATTAAATCGACTTCAACCATAACGTTTAATAGGATACAAAATCATTTCAATGTGAAATCATAAAAAAAAAATACATACATCATATTTCCAAGTATGATTGGTAATTCGTTGACATGACTATTTACTTATTTAGTATATACATATAATTTTTTAAGTATATAAAAATAATGTGCTTGAATTTGAACAATTCCAAATCATTATTATTATTTGATTCAAAATTTTAATTTTTGAATCCAACCTACACAATGAATAACTTTATAAAATGTTACAACTTTATTAAAAGAAAATCATATATATGTTGCCCTTCCAAAAATAAATCATTATAAATTAATCATGATCATTAGATGAATGAGGGCAATTAATATAGTCCATTGATTTCCTTCTCTAACATTGACTACGTAAATAGCAAAATGGATCATATGCAAAAGACTAATATACCCTTAACAATTAAGGATATTTACCCTTAATTAATTAGTTAATTAGTAAATTAGTATTAAAGTAAATAGTTAATAATTTTCACAATTAATGTTCTTGTAATATAGAGGTTAATTATGCTCCAATATAATTAATTGAAATTCATAAACAATGATATTTTTTTACTTTCATATAATTCAAAATTCATAATCAATGTGTATGATAAAAATACATAAATCGTAGTTACACATGAAAATTTTAATTTCATTTCAAACACAACACTGATTATAATATTTACTTAAAGCGTTTTTCATTTCACAATTTACATACTCATATCATGATCCATATTTATAATCATCATCTATGTTTTTTTTTAGAAATTACATATCTCATATTTACATGTACTAACAAGGTACCCGCGCAATGCGACGGTACCTATATATTAATATTTTAATGGTATTTAGTTTTCAAGTAAAATAATTGTCATAAATATACGAGCAATTCTATATGTATAAACTAAATAAAAATTTATGAGTTAAAAAGGGCGGAATATTCCTTGCAAAGTTATCTTAATATTAATTATTATATATACATAATCCATATAACTATTACATTTCGCTCATTCATACATAAGAAATACTTGAATGCCTTTGCGCTCAATAAATTTTATGGTTATTTAGCTGCAAGAACGCCTACCCATATGTATAATAATTTTACGATTTTATCCCTTCCATTGCTATGGATGCATAAAACATTAAACTTTTTTAAAATACAAAAAAATATATATCATTATATTCAATACATCATTAAATTACAAACAACGCAACAACGTCAAACAAAACAATAGTATGTAACAATATGATTTGTAAAAGATAAATAAATAAAATTATGGACTAGCCCGCAAATTCACGGGTTATAAACTAGTTTAACACATAACATTACACACACAACATTATGTGTGGCCTCCATTATCTCATTCAAAAACCCCATCTTTTTAGAACTTTCAATAACTCTTTATCACTCTCGATGAGAATAATCTCGATCCGAGTTATAATATTTATGTATAGTGAAGAAGTAGTTCCCGCAAACACCACTTGAACTGAAATATGCTTATCCCATATCTATTAATAAAACTAGCATAATACCCGCACGATGCAGCGGGAATATTTTATTTGTTTCATGTGCATTCGATAACTAATATTACATTTTTGAATCATTTTTTAAATCAAAAAACTATATAACAATGCACGAATAGTATTGTTTTTTAAACAAGAAAATATTTTTAAAAATAAGCAAAATTATAAATATCAAAATATATCATTGCAAACTTGATGGTCGAAGTTGCGAATGTCGGGTTCCAAGTATTAAATAGCCAGTTTGGATTTGTGAAGTCGTTTGCTGGGTCTACAGGTTTGACTTTCATTGATTTTTCATTGTTCCTTTGCTTATTCGTAATTTAATACCACCAATTATTTACATTCAGTTTTAATCCTAAAACTTTGTACAAAAATAGAATTTCTCAAAAATAAATATTGACATCATAACAACGAAATTAAATGTGTAAATAAAGGTGTGAAGATAGGATTCCATTAAAAACGTATTCAAACATTCGTTTTTAGGTATTTAAAATTTACAATACATATAATATCGAGGAAAGTTAAGTTTTAAGAGTTTTAGAAGCTAAATTTGACTATGAAAGATGGACAAACCGCCTTTAGCGGTTTGATAACGCGTTCATCTTATCACAACCTTTCCATCCATAATTGGCACATAATGTAACAATCAACGGTTCAGATGTTTTGTCTTTTCCGAAAATACTCATCACGTAACTTTTAGTAATTGTAGGGGTATCTTAAAAAAATATCAAAAATGCTATATATATATATATATATATATATATATATATATATATTGAAGTTAAAAATAAGAGAAATTGTAGAAATATATAAATGTTACAAACAAAAATGTACAAAATGATGTGGATGCATAAATGGACCAATCAAATTAACTTTCATTTTCTCTTTCTTGTTTCTCTCTCTACTTCTAGTTGGTACACATCATTATGTAAAAATGTTTTTGTAAATTTTTTGTATGCTTAGAACTCCTCTAAAAATAAATATTTTTTTAAACTTAAATATATATATTAATTAGTTTATGGTTTTATAATGATAGTATTAATGTGAATTTAATAGATATTGAAGTTAAAATTAAATGTATTATATTAATTACTTTATGATTTTATAATGATAGTATTAATGTGAATTAAATAGATGTAGGGGTATGTTAGTCATTTATATGTGTTTTTAAAAAAGCTCTTAGTAATTGTAGGGGTAAAATAGTAATTTCAAAGTTAAAAAAAATCACATAGATAAGATACATATCCTCCTAATAAGAGAATTGAAACAAATTAAATTAGGTTTAGCCACTAATATAATATGAATTGTGTCTTGTTGACGGATGCATTGAATGTGAATGTAATTGTGAACTTTAAAAGAGTTAATATATATTTATGGTTGTGGTGTTACTATTAGAAGAAAAGAATGAGACATGCAGTATGAATGTCCATGTTTCGTGCAACTCCCAAATGTTACCAAATTTTTTGCGTGACAACATTTCACACATAATATACGTACCACTCGATAAATTTTGACTCTTGTTATTTTTTGTGACCTAATATTTGTTCAACCAGGAGCTTAATGCTAACAATTACAAAAATATTATTCAAACCTAGCTTATAAATGATAGATGTTAATTAATTGAAAAAGAAGAAGAAGAAGAAGATAAATTGGAACAATTTTTTTAAGTAATTCAATCTTCATTAGTATTAGTAGTAGAGTACTGTAGTATACTTGCAATGATCATTGGATGCCATTTAATTATCACTATTCTTATTATTCACTTATCCAGCTTCCTGTTGAAACTCAATTATTATAATTGTTGAGATATATGTGAATATCGAACAATATATAAACAAATGGACTAATGGCTTACATCGTATCACGTGATTGAAAATTAATAGATTGTGAACCAGTGGATGGTCACGTGATGGACTAATCTTGGTAACAAAATCAAACTCTTGCCGACATCAATTACTTTCGTGACACGAAATTCGCTTGCGGCTAGAATTCGTTAGTTACGTTTATTTCTTTATTCACGGTTAATATATACTGTGTAACCCTATTATTGTATAAACTCTAAGCCATAAAAAATAATAAAGAAACTCTCTCGGTTTGGTCTCGTGAACTAAACCAATCTCTAAGTTGGAGATTGGAAATAACCACGTTAAAATCCTTGTGTCGTTTACATTCTCGTATCACATTTATTTATCTTGTTTGCTAGTTTAATTGCTTTGTTAGCAATTCTCGTATCACATTTATTGTTGTGGTTACAATTGTGTTCAATTGTGTGCGTTGTTTGGGTCCTAAATTCCTAACAACTCGTATCAGAGCTCAAGATTGAGCAATTGGGAACAATAGCGGATGAAAGCACGATCAAGATATATTGTTGATGGTTAGGGTTTTACTAAAGGATGGAGAGCTAGGGTTATTGTGACCAAATAATCATAGTGGATCTGGATTCGGTTGAAGATAATCATTTGGGGGAATGGATGAAAACGATGTAGTTTTAGGATTTGTTTGCAGCATGTGATCGAGATTGATAGACTCGTTTTTTTTTTGTTGAATCGCGAAGAACTCGACAAGCAAAGTTTATGTGCTCGGCGAGTTGTATGTCTAGATTAAACAGATTAGGGTTTTTTCTAGTGGGTTGTGACGTGACGACACGGCGGAAGGCCGGTTGCGTTGTGACGATGATTGTTCGCGATGGAATCGATGATCGGGTTCGATTGGTGGTTTGTTGCGGAGAAGTCTTTTGGGATCTAGGTTATGGATTCGGGTTTATCATTCTTTGCGATCCCGTGCAAAAGAATGGATGAATGTTATCAAACTTGGGGTTTGATGGTGCGAATGTAGGGGCGTGATGTCTTGGGAACTTCATTGATACGGACTAGGTTATTCAAAGATGTGAGGTTTGTTACGATGCTCAAGAGGATGGTTTCTCGGTTGGGTAGATGGGTAATAAACGATACCATATCCGTTTTGGTAATCGACAGTGATGGGTGTCAGAGGGATTTTTTGTTTTCGCTCGCGACTTGAAACGGGAGACCATGATTTTTGTCGAGTATTCCATGTTCTTAGAATGACTAGGCATGTTAGAGCTACTAAACTTGAAGATATTGGTTGAAGAAGTTGTCGGATAGAACGCGTTTGACTGGGCTCGGGTATTGGCTGATGTTTGGTTCAACGATAGAGCGATTCTTCTGGAGGAATCAATTGGAAATCTTCAAGTGGGTTAGAGGCGGATAACCGTGTAAGTCCTAATGTTTGAGCTTTCGGATATTGTTGAGAGTGTCGGGAACTCTTGAGGGAGTTTGTTAACCGAGAGAAGTATCGAAGCTAGTGGGAGTTTGGCGACTAGTGGAAGCTTTGGAGATTGATGTGCAACCGTTGGATCACAGTTTCTACGGGTTTAGTTTGCGAATTCCGAGTAACACTAGAGCATTCAGATCTTCGTTTTTTACTCTCCAATGGCAAAGACATTTGCGACTGACCGTGGATTATGAACCGGAGTCTTCTAAGATAGCCGGGATTGTTTATTTAATCTGTACAGTGGGAGCGGGCTGAGTGATAGAAGATGAGTTCATAGAAATCATAGCTATGTATTTGGGTCGGTGTACTAGCGGGAAAATGAAAGTTTGTAATGTAGGTTTTCAAGGTTGTGACTGCGTTCTCATGGGTGAACCTTGATGATGATCTACGGGTTTGTTCTATCGACGATTTTCTGATTGTTGGGAAGGAGAATCGGATGGACGAAATTCTGTACGGGTTGGTCGTTGACATGTCGGTGGCAAGATCCGATGTGGTTGTAATCGATAAATTGAAGAGGCGGTTCTCTTCTTGATAGAATCTTGTGGTTGGAGTCGTTGCACACTTCAACGCATCTTTTTGGGCTAAAAGATGGTGGTGCGGATAACCGGAGAGTGGTCCCAGTTTAGTAGTAGTGTTCAGTTAGCTTTGTATATCGAAAGTCTTCCGATTCTGTGAGATCGAGCAAGGGTGTCCCAGATAGTTTTTCGGCGGTATTGGTTGAGCTAAGAACAAGGTGTTGCTAAAGGGGCGTTGAGTGTGTTGTTTTATTCCTAGTTTCAATAAGTGTAGTTAAGGAGCCTTTTATCGAAAGTCTATCTGATTCGTGTTTAATCAGTGTGCGTGTCCCAATTGGTATTGGCGGTATGGAGAGGCGGATTTGACTTGGTTGAAAGGGAATATTTGAGGGTTTAAATAATTGGATTTGTTCGATCTTAAAGTGAGAGATTGTTGAGATATATATGAAAACAAATGGACTAATGGCTTACATCGTATCACGTGATTGAAAATTAATAGATTGTGAATCGGTGGATGGTCACGTGATGGACTAATCTTGGTAACAAAATCAAATTCTTGCCAACGTCAATTACTTTCGTGACACGAAATTCGCTTGCGGCTAGAATTCGTTAGTTACGTTTATTTCTTTAGTTCACGGTTAATATATATTGTGTAACCCTATTATTGTATAAACTCTAAGTCATAAAAAATAATAAAGAAACTCTCTCGGTTTAGCTCCGTGGACTAAACCAATCTTTAAATTGAAGATTGGACATAACCACATTAAAATCCTTGTGTCGTTTACATTCTCGTATCGCATTTATTTATCTTGTTTGCTAGTTTAATTGCTTTGTTAGCAATTTAATTATTCGTTTATTGTTGTGGGTATAATTGTGTTCAATTGTGTATGTTGTTTGGGTCCTAAATTTCTAACAATAATTGCAAGTTAGTTGATAACCATTGATAATTACACGTCTCCCCTCTCTATACATACACACATATATAGATATATATACTGTAGTATACATTATCCAATCAATCCAATGCAACATTAATTAAATTTGTCTTAAGTGCAGTAACGAGTATAGTAGACATTACATGAAAAAGTGAGGGTCCGAGTCACTACGTTTTTAGTGTTATCTAACTCGTTCGTGAAAGTGGACTAGTGACTCTTATGAGTTTTACAACTTCGCTTTTAGTATAATCTAACTCGACTAGTACTTTTGACAACTATTGTTAACTAGAATGATAACAACCGTATAATATTAGGAGCTACATGAAAATCAGAGAGACGGAAAAATAATGAGCGCCCTATTTGTAAACCAGAAAGGGAAGCACGAACTAAATTTACACTAGTATTCTACAGGCTGCAATTGTTTCAGTTGACAAGATTTGTAGTTTCAGATCCGTCAATCTGTCTGAAAAACATATGTATAGATAGTATCTGAAGCCAACAGGGTCTCTTCAAGTTTAATCTCATTTATTTGCAACTTCAATGCGTGCTAAGCTCGTGTCCGGCCACATTTACATGAAGATAGTATAAAATTAACCGAAAATAGTAACTTTAACAAGGATACTTAAACTCCCAACAAACACAAGCTTAATTCCAGTAATGCTCAACCTTTAAGTTTCAAAACAAATCTCGGAAAGTATTTCATACAAAACAATTGCTTTTCCATACATTTTTTTTTTTTTTACTTACCCAACTGCTTTAGAATGAACCTTTTGCCTAAAAACAAGGTCCAAACAGATTCAAAAGTAAACGCTCATCATCCACAATAGGAACCACTCCCTTTTCTTATACTGGACATGTCCTTGTAAAGATGAGATTAAATTGCAAGCGTTGAAAGAAGCAGTTCGTCACACAGGCTTCCACTGACACCAAGTTCATCCTTTTTGTCGCCTTTAGGGCTGCTCCCGGAGCTGCTATTAGATAGCGACACAAATGTGGTTTTCTGCAACACTCCAGTAGGTGAAGATCCCATTTGATAATTAACAGCATCCCACATTTCAGTCAATTGGTTAATCTCTGAACCAGACGAGGCATTCTTGCTTTGTATCCCACTATTACTAGAGGTTTGATTCAAGACTTCTCCTAATGGCCCCCCAATCGAGTTTCCCCAAGAAATGGGAATCCAGTTTGATGCTTGTTTGTGAGTCGGGTCAAGGTCAAACTCAGTAGTTAGACCAAGTGGTGGATCGGTGAGTTTCTCTTGAGCAGGAGAGTTTGAGGATGATGAGAAATCTGAAGCAATTGGAATGGACATCGATAGTTGGGTCCAGTGTGGTTTAAGTGACGAATCATTGGACCATTCATCAACAAAACCGGGGAGTGGGTTCAGGTTAGATACACCCTGGTCCAAGGAAGAGTTGTAATTTGTGGCATACGTTAAAAGACTCCGAAGATTCCTCAATTGAGTTTTGTTGTTTTGGAATTGAAAACAAGTGTATACCAAAAGCTTGTGACTCTTGTCCCCTGCATCAAAACCGTACTTTATTTACATAACTAAAAAAGCAAAAATGTGAACTTTAGAAATTAGATACTAAAGATTTGAACTTAATATTCACCTGGCGATGGGAATCAGTGTGGCTGCATTATGGTGGTGTGAAGTCTTGAACTGGTTGTGAACAGTGGCGACGCTAAGTGGAGTGGTGGATACCCGAGTGGTGGAAAGGGGTACAGATGATGAGGAAACAACTTGGCCCACTTTAGGAGTGGTGGCACCGGAGACAACATGGCCATTTTGGCCTTCCACAGGCTTTCTTGAACGATGGCGTCCTCTGTTGATATGTCTTTCACAGTATTTCTGATCCGGAACATCTCGAGAGCACCTCCATTTCTTTCCATCCGTTCTACGACACCTCCCTGGTTCTGGATCGGTGTTACCAGAAAACCCGAGATGGAAAGTTCCCCATCCATCTTCATACCATTAATTAAAACATAATCAGACTCTAAAAGCTGCTATTGCTTATCAACAACAAATAAAAAATAAAAAGATAGACAAGTAATCAGTTGTAATAAAAAGCAGTGCATTAGATAATGTTTGGATATCTTTATGCTGTAATAGAACGCAATAATCATAGAACTAGTTGTTTAAGTACTTGAAAATTCTTGGTTTATATAACACTTTAGTTGTAAGCGCCCAATCTTTCTAACATACACAGATAAGCAGTTCTCAAAAGGATGGATCATATTGCTTATTAAAAGTTCCTTATTTCACGCTTCGATAAACATAACATTACTATAAGCTTTTTGCTTCAATCCAAACACTTGCAACTGCTAATATGCCGTATCAAGACGCTATAAGCAGATTGTAAGTGATCCCAAACACCCTCGAAAATCTGAATATTGTACGTACAGGAACTGGGGGCATAAGAGGCCGAAGAAGAAGACCCGGGGAAAAGGAAAGTATTAAGCGATTTTCGGAGTGGATTTAGCAAATGCGAGGGAACAGGTACATTAGCTACAAAGTGTTTGTAGATTAAAGCTTGGTGTTCCAGTTCCATCCATTGAGAAGGAGTAATAGATCCTTTATATCTTGAAACAGGTATATGCATACTTGATTGAATCCCACCATAACCGTAACCTGAAAAAGTCATTTCCAAACAATCGGTAACAGGAATCATAGCAAAAACTCACTTCCAAACAGACCTTAAAGATAGTAGAATTTCTTATATATAATGTAAAGAATAATGGAAAAGGGTTTAACTAAAACTTGATAAGACTCATTACAAAGGCTTGCTTCCAAATAGCACTACATTAGAATATTAGATGCCAATGAAAAGACACATCACCTGTTTTACTACTAAAATGTAAGCTGAAATAGACTACTAGGACATTTCATTTCTAAAAGTCAAAACAACAACATGATGCAATCACCTTTTACCATGGATACCGTTTGTTGGGTTTTAGTGACACAGGGATAAAAAAATATCCAAAATGGTGTAAATAAATACCCAAAATGGTTGCAAATATCTAGAGCTGATGAAAAATAAACTAATGATAAAATAATGTACAACTTCTAATGCATGCAGTACAAGTAATCATATCTTACCAACTCAAGACTAACTTAGGATTCCATTTCTCCAACGGGAAAATCTAAAGCTACCCCTAAAATTATTGGGCGATACCCTTGGCCGCTTTTGTACCGTCCTTTTTCAGTCTAATTTAAGATCGGTCTCAGTTTAATATAGAATCAGTTTCAAAACTAAACAGGGGTAGGAATTATAAAAAGATAGGGTATACTCACAAAGAAAAAAAAAAAGCATGATGTAATTGATTAGATGGTTGAGGGGTAAGAGATGAAAAAAAGTGGGTCAAAAGGTATCTTTGGTAGGACCCTCTCCAACATTATTTCAAGAAATGTTCATCGAAAGTTAAAAAGATTAATACCCATTTTAGGATAGATCAATACCTTAAAACCCATCTAACAAAAACTCTAATCCGACCTAAAAAAATTAAAGATTTACTTACATTAAAGTATTCCCAAGATCACACACAAAGTGACAAAACAAAAACAACAAAAACAGAACCCACAAATATCAAATTGAAAAAATAAACATAAACATACCGAATATAATATACCTGTATTTCTTCTAATGTAGGCAGGTGAAGGCTGATAGAAAGAAAAGTGTGAAGTACGGTTTCCATCTTTAGTATTAGTAGAAGTAGTAGAAGAAGAAAAACTAAGCATATTGTTGTTGGCATCAGGAGCTGAAACTGAAAGCAGAGCATCAGATCTCATACAAGACATTGTGGTTGTTTTGTTAGGTTGGTCGAAATAATCAGTTTTTAATGATTTAGAAGATGTTGGAAAAAGGTATTGTTGTGGTTGATTTGGATCATCAGGTTCAGGTGGTTGTGGCTGTGGGTCTGGGTCAGATCTCTTGTCCTGTTTGGTGAACTCAGATCCGTTGCTTTTTCCTTCTTCATGGCTTAGCATTGAAGTATTGTTGAAACTGGTCATCCCAAAATCCGTAGTTTAATGTGTTCAAATAGTAGCTTACATGGAACATTTAGACACTGATAGTTAGACCATTAGTGTTTTTAGAGTATCACCAATGCATTCGACTCTATTGAGTTCAATACACTGTCACATCAGCACTTTATCCTCTTAACACAAAAAGTCTATAATGCATTAGACTTACACAATTTATTAAACTGACACATCATCATACTATTTTTAATATTTTTTCAAATATATACATATATGTAAATAATATAAATATACAAAACTTACCGTAAGACAACATAATTAGTACTCAAACAACTTAATATAGTAAAACTTATTTGAATAAATGAATTACGTAATTATCATTATGTTTTACTGGATGTTTACATTTATTAATTTATCACATAATTTCAGTATAGTTTTAAAGTTATTAAGCTCTTTAATTTTTTTTCAATATAACATAAATAGTTTTCTTAAAGTTCTAAATGAGCATTTACTAATTATTGAAAAATAACTCAGTGGAAGAAGAAAGCACTAAATATTGAAGTATCACATAACGAATGAACAAAAATGTTAGAAAAGTAAATAAAAGAAATAAAAGGAATTATTTAAATATGGAGAGGACCCACCATGTTGTTTTAACACGGGTTGCAGCAGACTCCCACGTCCTTTTGAGCGTTGCATGATTTGACAGTTTTACAATGCATTCATCGCACACGTTATTTCTATTCGACTTTGCCACGTCTGACCATTGTGGATGGTCTTAGAGTCTAATACACTGTCATATCAACATCTTTCAAAATCTATACAATTTTTCACAATCCATTAAACCTTGTAAAGGTTGGATACTACCACATCATTATACTATATTTTTTTCTTTAATCTTTAAATAAATAACAAATCGATATAAAATGAATTATAGTACAATAATTGACCCATTATATCAATTAATGAAGGTTGGTGGAGAGAGGGTCTTGATTTGGTCCAACCATCTTTTTTTTTTTGAACAACAAATAAAGGAACGGGAAGGGAGCTTTGGCACCGCCATCACCCTCAAAACCCGCACCCCGATAATATAAATAAACCGAGCTAGCAAGATGCTAGAAGTATAAAAAGGATCCAAAATACAATCAGAAAAGCAAAATACAAATTACCAACTTAACACCCCAAAGGATTAGAACACCAATCAACCCATTGAATTTTTTTAAACTTTCCTGATCTTCTGTTGCATATCCAATAGTATGATCTACCCATCACCTGCATCAATATGTTTGCAAAATCATTCATGCTTTTATCCCTGAAAACCACTTCATTCCGAAAGCTCCATATAATCCAAAAGTAAACATATATAACTCCCAAAAACATCTCTTTCAATCTCCCTTTCAAGCCAATTGCTTCAATCTCTTGCATTATATTACCCATTGATGACAAGTTTCCGAGATCAATCTTCCACCAATTGCCTATCCCTCCAAGCACATCTTTTGCACATATGCATTCGATAAATATGTGTTCCTCCGTCTCTTCATGATTACCACATAACGGACATGAACCATTTCTTACCTGTATGCCCCTTTTACCCAGGTTAAACCTAGTGGGTAATCTTCCTAGAAGTGATCTCCAAACATGTATATTTACTTTTTTCGGCACCAAATTTACCCAGTTAAATTGCAGGTTTGAGCCCGACTTAGTATATATTTCATCTATTACCATCCTCAATGAGGCCACCGTAAACACCCCTGTTGAATTCCATCTCCAGTTCCATTTGCGATCATCATTTTATTGGTCCAACCATCTAAGTGTCAATATCACAATGCATATAGGTTGGATTTCATTCTATTGGACCATCCACATCATCCTATTGTGAATGGTCTAATAATGATAATATGTTCATTTGAAGATGGTTTTTTTCAAAGCTTTTAATTTAAGGAAGGAAGAAGCTAGTAGTAATTTATTATGATGGAGAGAGATGAAGATGTGCAGAAGACAAAGTTTTGAAGGAAATGGATTAAACTCAAATGGGGTGAACAAACTCATCAAAAACGGAGTTTCAAGTTTAAGAATTGTAAGAAATTGCAATAGAGGACTTCCATTTTCTTAATGGTATATATTGTGTCCAAAAGTACATGGAGTCGTTGACATCATGTTTGATGTTTAATATAGTGTTGAATTGAATATTGAAGTTGAACACAAGTATGATTTTGAAAGGAGTGGTTGAATTCAAAGTTCAAACGTACCTCATAGTTGTCTTAAACCAATCATTAAAACAAAAACAAATTTATTAAACGCAATGTTTAAGATTTAACTTTGAACTTTAACATTTGTGGGGAGTAATACCGATCCCAACATTTAAGTTGGTGAACAGCAGAACAGATAGAGTTTACCCATTTCACTTTGTGTATTCTAATATTAAGATTTCAAATAATACAAAATTTTGATTGTATTGATATGAAACGATGTTTCTTTTGACTATCAGAAACATTTATATGTGTATCAATTTTGTACTCAAAGAATAACAACATAACAAATAACAAATAAAATGAGTGATACAGGTCTAAATTTCTAATTATTACTAGGATGCAACATTACTTTTCCTAATTTTACAAGGGCTTTCAAGTTGTTATTTGAAGTGAAGGGAGCTTTCAAGTAATTTCTTTGCGAAAAGGGAGCTTATGTCATGTGGTTGAATAAATATATTTATGTCACAAACTTTAACAGGAACTGGTTTATTTGCTTGTATGCCTCCTTAAATGCATCTTATCCATCTGGAACACATTTTTGGGGCGAACAAAATTTATTTTCCCTTACTGTTTTTTTGTCCAACATCTAGAGGCGAACCCCAACAAATTTATACATCACCGGCAAAAAATAAAAATTCAAAACTCACTTAATTTGACAATTTATTAAGTTTATTTAAAAAAATACATGAGTCAACTTATTATAGAATTATTTTAACTAATTCTATAATAAGTTGACTTAACTATCACGTAGGCCTGTTCATGCCAACTTCAGTAGAAAAATATTACATTGTAGATCTATTTTCACACTAAGCTATTTCCCCTATAAATGGAATGAAAATCGATGTTAAAATCGTAGTAAAATCAACACTAAGTTTAAAAGTGCTTCAATATCAAGTTCCAAAACAATTAGTTTACACTTTAAGTTTTACCTCCAACTACTTTGCTAATCAATTTTTTAAAAAAGAAAGTTAAGCTTCAACTTCTACCTTCATACATAAGCTTCAGCTATCGACTAATATTACAAATAGAGAAAATTATATAAACAGTCCTTATAGTTTGACTCAAATTTCAATGATAGTCCTTTAATTAATTTAAGTACACAGATAGTCCTTTAATTTGAAACTTGTTACATAAATAGTCCTTTAGTCTAACAATTGTTAACTCTCCGTTAAAAAGGACCACGTGTGATACTTTGTTTATTCTTTTAAAAAAAAATTCTTTTTGTAAAATTTTTAATTAAAAATATCTAAAATATGTATAGACACATTATTAGGTGCACATAACATTATCTTCATTTTTCCAATTTTATTCATCATCAAATATGGTCATACTCTCCAATAAAATATCAGATTTTATAGTCTACCCATCAAATCCACCACTAACTTTCACCACACAATCATACATGTGTGGCTCAAAGATCACGAGTCACATATTTGATTCCCACTATTCAACATTTCAACGTCATTTTACATTGCATTACGGAATAAATGCAAAAGATAATAGATGATAGCCACCAAAGTTGTGAAAATACATAAATTGATGATGGATGATCACTAGTGAAAGATGATTGTGTACTAGTGAAAGATGATTGTATAGCCACAAATTTGTGGCTATACAAATTTGATTATTTTGATTCTCTGCTGAATTTGTCACCATATTCACATATTTATGTGAAAATACATAAATTTTTTGTCACCATATTCAATTTCAAGTAATCTATCCAATAAATCCTTTTTATTAGGAATTGGATATCTAATCCATTTTAAAACTTTATTCAATGGCTTATAATTAATAACAAGTCTAGGTACTTCCCTTTCTTGCTCCGCATGTTTATTAACATAAAAAGCAGTAAAGATCATTGAGATTTTGATGGTCTTATTAGTTTTTTAGTTATTAAAGATTCAATTTCTTTTTTACATAATTGTAAATATTCAGAATTCATTTGGCAAGGTTTTGCCTTTGTAGGAATTTTTTCTTCATTAAAGTCTTGTTCATAAGGAAGACACACTGTATGCTTTTTTCTGTTTCAAAAAGCATTAGGATGATCATTACATATATTTAATGAGAATTTGTAACTTGTAACTAATTTTATCTTATCCTATAATTTGGAATTTTGTAATTGCTCATCAATTGAATATGTTTGAATCTCTTGTTTAAGAAAATTTATCTGATTATTTTTTGCAATCAAAAGATCTTGTAATCCATTTACCATTCTAGTTATTGGCCTAATGATAAATTCAAATTTAATTGCTTTTCCTTCAAAGGTTCCAATTATACCAGTGGAATCTATTCTTTGAAGAGGAAATATTTTATTTATAAATGGTGCTCCCAAAATTATTTGGTTGGTTATATTTCTTACAAGGACAAAATTTGTAGTAATACAAACCTTGTCTTGACAAACTCTTGCATTTGATAATTTGTAATTAATTTGTAATGGCATTTAATTTGCAGCCCTTAAACCTTGAGTGGTTTTTTCAAAATATCTAGTAGGAATTAGTTACATACATTTAAAATTCCAAATAGACAAATTTATTATATAAACTTGACTCGTTCGACTCGAATAGTTCGTTTGACTCGAAACTAAACGAGCTTTCGAATGAGCCAATTCGAACATCAATTTTTTATGCTCGGCTCGTGAAATTAATCGAGTAGTATTTTTCGTTCGAGCTCGACTCGTGTTCGAATATTATCAAACTCGAATTCGAGTTAAACGAGCTCGATCTCGAGTAGCTCGTTAAATGCTCGACTCGTTAACACCCCTAGTTTTGATAAGCTTTCTTTAAGTCCATCACTAATTTTTAAACTATTTATCTTTCTTTTCATTTTACATTTATTTGCAAAATGTCCTGGTTTACCACATTTAAAATAAACTTTAGATTTTTTGTTTAATTTGTTTTCAAATATTCTTTTTGACATATAATTCTGTCTTTTATTTGACAATTTCTTTTTCTTTCTAAAATCTTTTTGTTTTTCATAAACTTTTGGTTTGGATGTAGAACATTCCATCCCAAATTGTTCACAGAAATGACCTAATTGTTTTCTTTCTGTTAATCTATTTTACTTCATTTGATGATTTAATTTGATTTCATTACAAAGTCCTAATCCTTCTTGAACACAGACTTCTATTAATTTTCCATAAGTAAAATTTTCATATTTTATTGAGGATTCATTACCTCTCAAAGTTGTCCTTACCCTTTCTGCAAATAAACTGGGTAGACCATCAATAAATTTTGACTTCCAATGATTACTATTAGTATCTGGAAGTTCCATAACTCTTGATAAAAATATATCTTTATACCATCTAAAAGATGTCAATGTAGGGCATTTTAATCCATTAAGGAGTGTTCTGATTGTATCAGAATTATCAGACCATCTTCCTGTAAAATGTTCAATTATATTAACAACTAAAAGGTATATTGCCTGGGTATTTTCTATACCATTTTCTATTTTGATGGTATTTAATATTGTTGTATGATCTTCTGGTATTAAATAATTATCCCACCATCCTTTTAGTTGGCCTGTAAAATATGTTGTTATCATATTAGCTATGGTTTTATCATTATTGCCGTTGTTTCTAGCAATTGTACTATACATGAGCATTCTATGTGCCAAATTATAAATCTGTCTTTTAGAATATCCATCTATATTCCATTCATAAATATTTTTGCCATTATAGCTATTATTAAATGTATATTTCTGTTCCTCATATAGAATATCTTGAGGAGTAGGTCTCGGATAGTAAAACATTCTTTGATTTGGTTTATTTGAAAATTTATTTGAATAAGTATTATCATATCTACTTATTTTATTCATTTCTTATGTAATATAATTTTTATATTCTTCGTCAGAAGATTTTTCTATTCTTCTTCTAAAGTATTAATTTTTAAATTTTTTAATTGTTCACTTAAAACTTTTTCTAATTCATTTGTATTTCTTAATTTGAAATCTGTAATTTCTGATGGAGGTTGTATACTGTTTATTATTTTAGTTTCTTTTGATTCCTCCCTTTTTTCAAAATGATTTAATAATTGTTTAACTCTATCATTTAATGAAAATAATTGTTCTCCTAGAACAATAAAATATAAATTTGTAAAATTCTGTTGCTGAATAAGAGCATTTATTTGTTCTGTTGTATTTAACAAGGTATTTTCATTAAATAATTTTTTAAATGCTTCAAATTGTAGACTAATTTGTCCTTTTTTTATTGCAAAAGCAGATTTTGAAGGAAAAATTTCTTTTATAATTTTACCATCTCTTAAAATATATTATCTTTCTAAAGTAGAAATATAATGTGTAATATAATTATCAAAAATACCATGGAACAAAATATATAATTTGATTAATTTATTCTGAGTAGTTATAAAACTGATTTTAAAGGAATGTTTGGTCTTCTCTTGAAATATTTTCAAAGAACCAATTTCTAAATGGCTCCCATTTAGGTAGCCTAAATTCTTTTGAAATTAAGGATCTTGCCTCTGATCCTTTTGAGAAATCAATTTTTTCTAACTTATCCATTAAATAATATCAAAATCAACTTCTGAGGCAGGAATTTCCTCATCATAATTACCTTGAACAATATTATCATTTATGTTTAAACTTTCAATTTTTCTTTCTCTTATTTGAGAGGTTGAATCCCTTGATGGAATTGATGGAAGAATTTCTACTTTATAATCAAATGGAGAAAATTGTGAATAATTAGATCTAGTTCTATTTGATTTACTTCTTGTTATTAAAGGAGATTCATCATCTTCTTCCTTTTCATTTTCAAATTCAATTTTTATTGTTCCATCAGAACTTTGAATAATACTAGTTAAATTATTATTAATTTTAGGTTGAGGAGGGACTGCTTCCTCTATTATCCAATTTGTTAGAAAATCAATTTCATCCCATTTAATTATTTTTCTAGTAGAAACTTTTGATAAACTAAAATTAGTTTCTATTAAAATTGTTTCATTCTTTGGTTTATTAACCCTTTTACATTTAGGGTTCATAGTGACTAATGGCTTATAATAAATTCTGTAAAATATACAAATTAATTCAAACCCTGACATATAATTATACCCATGAGTCTTAACATTTAAAGTTAATGCATCTAGAATATTAACATCTGTCAAAGATAACTGTAAATTAGGATATACATCAAAATAGACTGGACCATGTGCCAAACTAGATTGTATAATTTCAATTAAAGATTGTTTCCAATTTCTATTTCTACCATCTCTTAATACAGCCATAAAGCTTTCTGGTAGACCTTGTAGTGTTAAAGGTTTAAATGCAATTTGCACCAATCCTATATGTAAATAATTATATTCATTTTTATATTTATGAATATCTCTTTGGTTAAGTAATTGATAACCATATCATCATTATCTAATGTTAATGTTTCTTCTGAAGTTTTTACAGTTTGAATTAAACCTAATTCCTCAAAAGTTCCTAATTCATACAAAATTCTTGGTTGAATTTTTGGAATAGTCCATTTATTTAACAAATCTAAATTTTTAAGAATTTCATATTCCTCAAGCAAATTGTTTTTAATGTTTTTATTATTTCTTTTAAAAATATTCATTAGATTCATTTTTAAAGTATGCTGGATAACACTTCTTAAAATCCTACTAACCACATGGCTCTGATACCATACAAGCACCAGTTTTTTGCATAAAGGAAAAATCATACAAGTTCATAACAAAGTCATACGTACTATACGAATACATATATTAAAATACTATATAAACATATGGACCCTGATCATAAATATGTATTAAATACCATATATTAGTATAGTATTTTTATCTCATGATCATAATGGCCATTTAATAATTATATAATACTTTAATATATATATTTCAATATCATATGTAGCCTTTGAAAACTTATTATTAAAATTAATATTAAAATATTAAAGTATAAAAATTGATGATAAAGATGGTAAGGATTCGATTTACAACCTGCCTGGTCAAAGGGTTTTATTTACCATCTGGTTGTCAAATACATTAGATATCAAAATCCCAGGTAGTCAATGATCAAAATGCCCGACACCACATCCAGGTATAAATGAGCTTACTCATGACAAAGGGTTTGATTTCTAACATACAAGGGAGAACAAGGATTTTATATGAATTTTTACCATCTGAATTTTTGTAAATTTATATTCTATTGTTCTAGGAGAACAATTATTTTCATTAAATGATAGAGTTAAACAATTATTAAATCATTTTGGAAAAATGGAGGAATCAAAAGAAACTAAAATAATAAACAGTATACAACCTCTACCAGAAATTACAGATTTCAAATTAAGAAATACAAATGAATTAGAAAAAGTTTTAAGTAAACAATTAAAAAATTTTAAAATTAATACTTTAGAAGAAGAACTAGAAAAATCTTCTGACGAAGAATATAAAATTTATATTACATAAGAAATGAATAAAATAAGTAGATATGATAATACTTATTCAAATAAATTTTCAAATAAACCAAATCAAAGAATGTTTTACTATCCGAGACCTACTCCTCAAGATATTCTATATGAGGAACAGAAATATACATTTAATAATAGCTATAATGGCAAAAATATTTATGAATGGAATATAGATGGATATTCTAAAAGACAGATTTATAATTTGGCACATAGAATGCTCATGTATAGTACAATTGCTAGAAACAACGGCAATAATGATAAAACCATAGCTAATATGATAACAACATGTTTTACAGGCCAACTAAAAGGATGGTGGGATAATTATTTAATACCAGAAGATCATACAACAATATTAAATACCATCAAAATAGAAAATGGTATAGAAAATACCCAGGCAATATACCTTTTAGTTGTTAATATAATTGAACATTTTACAGGAAGATGGTCTGATAATTCTGATACAATCAGAACACTCCTTAATGGATTAAAATGCCCTACATTGACATCTTTTAGATGGTATAAAGATATATTTTTATCAAGAGTTATGGAACTTCCAGATACTAATAGTAATCATTGGAAGTCAAAATTTATTGATGGTCTACCCAGTTTATTTGCAGAAAGGGTAAGGACAACTTTGAGAGGTAATGACCCCAGTTTTTTGCATAAAGGAAAAATCATACAAGGTCATAACAAAGTCATACGTACTATACGAATACATATATTAAAATACTATATAAACATATGGACTCTGATCATAATTATGTATTAAATACCATATATTAGTATAGTATTTTTATCTCATGATCATAATGTCAATTTAATGATTATATAATACTTTAATATATATATTTCAATATCATACGTAGCCTTTGAAAATTTATTATTAAAATTAATATTAAAATATTAAAGTATAAAAATTGATAATAAAGATGGTAAGGATTCGATTTACAACCTGCCTGGTCAAAGGGTTTTATTTACCATCTGGTTGTCAAATACATTAGATATCAAAATTCCAGGTATTCAATGATCAAAATGCCCGACACCACATCCAGGTATATATGGGTTTACTCATGATAAAGGGTTTGATTTCTAACATACAAGGGACCAGATTAACCTTGACTATATGGCACAGTCGACATTGGTATCCATATTTCAATTTCCATACATTTTTTTTTAGACTTGTTAGCTCATTTCCATGAATTTAGTATTCATAAGATTAGTGTTATCCAACAGGAGAATTTACCCTACCATATAGGCGGCGTCTATTTGCATAAATTTAAATATCAAAGCAAAAGAATAAGGAAACTTACAAATTAAACGGTAGCACCAATGGAACTATTTATTAAAACTTCAAGAAAAATTTACAATAGGAGAGTGACAAAAAGAAAGATAGTAAAAGGGATATGAAAAAGATACATCACACAATGTTTGAGTCCCCTTTTATAATAGACGGAACTTCAAACTTTCAAATTGTGGCCGGCATGTTTCAATTATTTTGGCCAATTAATACATTTGAAAACAACCAAATAAAGTAGCCGACAATGATGATTTATTATTGGCCTGGCTATAGTAACCCGGAATTATTAGTCTGCAATTTCTTTTTTCTGCTTGTTTGTCTTTTTTGTCTTCTTCCATTTTGAAGGATTCTGATTTAATCTTCAAAATTTAACTTTTCAGGATATCAAAAATTTCAGCAATATCTAATTCTTCATCTTCATTTGGGTCTTGAGATTCTCCAGCAAGACATTGAAATTGATTTTCACCAGATGTGCTTCCCATTGAGATATCTGACTTTGCTTTTGCTTGTGAAAAATTAAGCAAATCTTGTTGAATTTGAATCATATATGCCTCTATAATTTCTTGTTGAGTCGGATTTTTAACTCCTTTAGCTACTAATTGAGCTTCTATGATTTGTAACGGATTGAAAGGAGCTAATTCTTTCATCTTTTCTTTCTGTTGAATTTGTTGTTGATCTTTATATCTGAGCAATGTTGATTGAATGAACGTTATTGTGTCCTTGGCATTGATTTGTCTTGTTTTTTCATCTATCTTAACCATTCCTATCTAGAATTTGGTAAAAAATGCTCTTTTTAATTGTGGTAATTCTTTGTCACCATATTCAATTTCAGGTTCCCATTTTCAGATCCATAAATAATTATAAACTTGCGTTTTACTCAAAAAAATTAACTAGACAAAAAAAATATATCACATGTGATCCTTTTTAACGGAACGTTAACAATCGTTAGTCTAAAGGACCATTAACAAAACAAGTTTCAAAATAAAAGACTATCTGTATAATTAAATTAATTAAAGAACTATTATCAAATCATAACGACTGTTTATGTAATTTTCTCTTAAAAATACATTCGAAAACGATAATGTAAAGGGTGTGAAACTGTGAATCAAACGATGCACGTAGCCACGTAGACAAAGTCAATCTTAAACATAGGAGGATGACGTGTTATTATAGAATAACAAAAGACAAAGATATGTTTGAATTGGGTGTATCACGTGACATACGGCCATACGCCACCCTTCCTTTCAAGGTTCACACATGTAACTCAAATGTTGCAACCAAAGCATTCGCTCCATTTTAATACTATTAAGTTATTAACCGTACGTGGCCAAGCTAATGCTACTGCTAGGCGTAGCATTTGACAGGTTTCCAATTTGTTTAGGGAACATTTTTTCATATCATTTATTTATGCTCATACCAATTTTTATTATAAAAAAAAATACATAAAAGGTACCGAAAAGTTAATTTAATAATAAATAAATTGCATGAAAAATAGTATCCCCATTTGTCTTTGGTTTTAATGTGTATGTCCTGTAACTTAGTTTTGTTCGGACCATTAATCTTAAGATGGAACTAATTTTTTCTACCGATAATTCTAGTCTTTTTCAGTTATTTCAACTATTTTCGGGCTTTCTACCGGGTGATATGCCCTCTAGTGGTTATGTACCGTGTATTGGTTGGATGCGGAGCTTTCTCATTTGATTTGTAGGATGGTCATTGTAGTTCTTGAGGGTTGTTTTGGTTGAATCGGGTGTTGGATGGTACGTGTAGTTATTTAGAATTGTAGTTAGTTTAACTTTATTGTTGTATGGTTATTGTAGTTGGTTATGGCGTTTTGTGTTGAATCGATTGTTGCCTTGTTGGATAATCGTTTGAAGTTGGTTAGGTTCATTTTTGTTTGATTTATAATGTAGGGTCGGCTTATAGTTTTTGAGTTGTATGATTTAGTATCCAAAGTGTGGTGTCGATGTTGCTAGATTTTGAATTTTATTTATTGGTCTTTGTGAACCCCTTTCTTATACACAAAAGGTAACTCAAATTTCGATCACTTTGACCACCCTTTTTTCTTGATACAAAAGGTAATAGTATTTCAAGAACTAGAGATAGAGCAATAATAAAGTATTTAATTTAGTTGAAAATGTAAGGTATCCTAAGTTGAGTGGGCATTCGTTTGGGTATGGGGTGATATATGGGTGGGTCATGAATCATAATGTTTATTGGATATGAAAGTAAAGGTTCCATTCCCATCAACTATCATATCTATCGTTAACCCAATAGAAACAAACTCCTACCAACTAACATGCTCCCTAAAGTTGGTGGCTAATTAATAACTTCCCAATTGAATAACATTTAACGAATATTTTAGCTTGCAGGTATAAACGTTTTCCAAATACTCGTAACAATTTAGCTTAAACACGCGAATTGAAATGATAGAGTTACTGCTTCTCTAACTCTCTACAAAAAAAAGTTGCCTAACACTAAGTATTCGAGTATGAACACGAGGATTGGATTGATTGCAGTTGCATCCTTGCAGGTTGTGTTTGATGAGAGTTAAATGCACTTAATAGATGTATTATCTCAATTAAACGCGTGTATGCTTAAAGAGGCAAATCCTTTTGC